>VZTH01008290.1:171452-187609 GCA_013397815.1 Aleadryas rufinucha | reverse complement strand
ATTACATTTTCAAAAGTTTTCCTTCTGCTTTGGGGAAAATGAATATCATTAGGAGTGTAAGGGAAAGAAGAACAGTTAAAAAAAAAAAAAGAAAGCAGTAAGGAATTGAGAATATCTGTTGATTCAGGAGTACCCACTTGCACTATTGCAGAAGATGTAGGTTCAGCATCTGTTCCAAATCAGGTGGATAATGTATTCCAACTCTAAAATAATTCATATTTTGAATCTAGAACCTCTCCTCGCAGGCCTTCTTCTGAAAAGTATGATGGAAAAGTATTTAAAGTTCTTTCCTCTAACATAGAAAACTTTTCTTGAAGTATTTCTCATCAGACCCACTGGGCTGACATTATGGGAACACTTAAAAAATAACATAAGCTGAGCAGCAGAGAGTGATACTTACCTTGTTTTCCTGAAGGCATTCAAACCTGGGCCCTCAATATCTGAATTACTCTTATAACTCTGTACAGCATGTCTCCAGCCCCAGTAGCTTTTCTCCTCCAGTCCATTGTTATATCAAAAATCCTTTTCCTCTGGGAATAATATATATTTAAACACTATTATATCTCTTTAGCCCAGCTCAAGAGGTAATTTGTTCAGTGTATTGATGTGAAATTTTGCAGAACTAGTATCTCTGTAAATCTTACCACTCAGGCGTGCTGTTGGGCATTTACCATGGGGTGTTCCACTCACCTCAAGCAAGAAAATGATTTGTCATCATAATGAGAAGTGTAAGAAAGTTCTATTGGGCTGAGAACTCAGCTGGAATTGAAGTTTTCAAAATGGTTATTTATGCTTTTCTGGAATGAGAAAAGAAAGCAAAAACACTTAAAGAAACAGATAGTTATTTTAAAATTTAATTTTTAATTAAAAAAATTACATAGATGTGTGGAGATGAAGGCTGAATGAAACACAAATTCTAAACCAAAAGCAAATATATATTTACTTTGTAAGGCTACATCATCAACTTTGGATGTTGTGCTTGAGTACCTCTAGCCAGTCCTTTTCATATGTCATTAAACTACAATGATGCATAGACAGACTTTGGGAAAGCCCTTTGAAGAGGAATGGATTTCAATATGTGTTTCTAAAAAGAAAGTAAAGCTCAGTTACTCTGGAGCACAACGTAATAGTAGCATTGCATTGAGACTGATGTGTTCAACAGCCTTCTGGTAACCTCCACCCCACCTGAAATTTCAGAAGCAGCAGTCCGTGTGCTTTGGCACTTTAGTCAAAGTGATGCTGTTTTAAAATAAACAAAGTCTGAGAGCTGAAGGGAACATTCAAGTGTACAGAAGAATTCCCAACAAGTCTGGACAGAGGGACTTCGTTGTGCACATTCAGTTGAGTCGTAAGCTGTTCACTGAATCAAATGTATGAGCTCCTGAAAGAGCTGGGGCTGGAAGAGTAGAAACAAACAGCAGTACAAACTCTTCCCAGGTTCTTATTANGAGTGATGCTGTTTTAAAATAAACAAAGTCTGAGAGCTGAAGGGAACATTCAAGTGTACAGAAGAATTCCCAACAAGTCTGGACAGCGGGACTTCGCTGTGCACATTCAGTTGAGTCATAAGCTGTTCACTGAATCAAATGTATGAGCTCCTGAAAGAGCTGGGGCTGGAAGAGTAGAAACAAACAGCAGTACAAACTCTTCCCAGGTTCTTATTATCTGATCAGTTTTGAAACAGGAGCCAAAGAACCATTATTCACCCCACAGAGAAAATGCAGAAAAGAGGTCTTGAAACTGCCCGCTGTATTTCCATGCCATCAGTCACCCATGGCAAGTGACCATGTACAAAGCATGAAGAATGCAGAAGGCTTTAATATGCACCCAAAGACTGTGATTTGTAAGGCATAGAAAGCACCTCTCTTTTCCAGCTTAGTCATTCCAACTCTGCTGTTGGTGAATTAGAAAAATTCAACAAACTTGTTAATTGCCACTGGAAAACACGGGGAACTAAAATACAAGAATGTGCTTGTTGCAAGGGCCCCCTGTTTAAGAGAATGGAATAAAGTAGTTGGTACAGAGATCAAACAGAGCCTTATCTAATATCAGCTCCTGAGGAATCTGGATACTTTAGTGAAATTTGATGGGCTAGTAAAGTTAATGAATGCCACCCTAACTCATGTTAGCACTGTAGCTCACAGTAGCACTCACAGTAGCACTGAGACTTTTGCTCAGCACTTTGCAAGAATTTGTCCACACACTGTTCTTGTTCAAACCTTTCTATGCAGCAGCGTTTTCCAATGCATTCAGAAACAGTGATCAAAAGGTCTAAACATTTTCACAAAGACAGAATAGTTACAGTTAGCAAAGACTCAGCCCTTAATCAGAGGTGCTAGGTCTACTTGACTATGATGCATTCTCTGTCAATGTGTGCACCTTTGCTGGGATTTTGACGAAGTGAATTGGGTGTCTTGCTGACTATTTTGAACACTAGAGGCAGAATAGAGCAAAAAAGGCTCCTAAATTATTCTCACCTGACATTACAACACATAAAGAAATTATGTGCATCGACAGAGGAACACAGAACCCTGCAGAAAATCTTCTGTGAGTTTGGACAAGGCTTCCCAAGATACCCGTGCTTGAGGGACTCCATTAAAAGACTCAGAAATGTTATCAGGATTTCTTGAGGGAATCTTAGCACTGCTGGAGCTCCAGCAGAGAAATATTGATCATCGTGGTTCTGCTGTTCCTTTTGAGCCTTGCAGCGCAACACCGCTTCCTTTTTAAGTTCTGGAGTGCATTATACACAAAGTATCTGACATAAGATCTATGTGCACTGCAGTTAAAGTAGGGTTCCTTTACAGGTCCTGTGTTTTAAAAGGGTTTTTTTCATAGTTTTTTAATACTTATATCTGCTCCTTACACATTTCATTGCCTTTGTGTGCTCTGGTTTGTTTCTGTAATTGTTGAACAATAGCAGAGAGTCAGGAAAATTGCTTTGGATTGATTTGGAAGTAATTTTATCTTCCCATGTGCTATGAAAGGGGGTTTTTTTTGTTTTTGTGATTTTTCTTTTTTTTTTTTTTTTTGGTAAAACCAAAATGTTTTATTTTTGAGGGGAAAAAAAAAAAAACAACAGAAATTTTCAAGGAATTTTGCTCTCTAAGAATGTGATATTTAGGCGTAAATTGAACCAAAATGCCATTTGTGAAACACTTAATTGCTTCACATGTATTTTATAGAGTTCAAATTAAGTCTTTTATAATTTTCTGTCCTTTTTTTTTTTTTTCTTTTAAGTAACGGTGTGACTAAAATAATTGTTTAAGTGGATTTCTTTGTGTTTTCTCTTCTTGGGAGATCTCAGTGGAGATGGGATGAAAATGTAAAAAAAACTTCTGAGGAATCCTTTACCTGTTTCAGCTGGCTAGCTTCATAATTTTTATCTGCAGATAAATTAAGGCATCTTTTCAAAGCACGTGTCTCAAGTCATCTATAGTGAGGGAAGAAAAACTTAGGATCTTCCTACCCTCCAATAGATAGATTCAATAACAAAAACTCAAAGAATCAATCAATAATTCAAGGGAATTGCTGCTTTCACATACTTAATGCTGCCTTCTGTGCTATGGGTGAAAATCTGCCTTAGGCAGGTGATCAGCACTAGGCTTGTGTTCTGTCTAAATCCCACATCAAATCCTCCACATTTTATATATATATATATATATATTCATTATCAACTCCTTCTCCATCCCACAGCAGATAATGTAGCACAAGTGGGGATAACTGAGTCATTTTTCTCATTATAAACTACTTTACAATTCAATGCAAAAAGGAAAAAAAAACCCACTTTACATTAATATGTATAAGAATTTTTAAAGTTGAGAAATGTTTCACACAGAAGCCAAGTCAATCCCCTTCACATATGTACTATTTTATTACAGAATTATGCTTACAGTTCAGTTTCATGCTTCTGTATGCTTCTTAATGTTTATACCATTGTGGAAATATTGTTGTGCTGGTAAATATCTTCAAATTTGATAATCTGGAGTACAAAACTATTGTTGGGTTGAATTGCTATTGATATTTATGAAGTAGAGACAGCAAAACCAGGATTAAATCAATAATTCATAATTAATTGTATATTCAAATTAAATATGCTTAAGATTCAGTGTGAGATTCAAATACATTTTGTGCATAAGTATATTTATTTCGTGCCTGGATCACTGCATACTCAAATAAGATATGTTCAGCTACCCGCATATGTGATGTGGGACTTGAATCAGTACTTTGTACTTTGAGGAATTCTTTTACATACTCAATTTGCTGCATTATAATCCAAATACCTATCACTCAGGTAAATTTAGTGGGCTTGTGAGAGGGAGAGCATTAGGTGTTTTGGGTTGCTTGTTTTTTTTTTTTTTTTTTTAAATCTGCCTTAACACAAGTAGTACTGAAAAATATACTGGTACAGAAAGAAATATGGTTCAGTAAATGCAGAGCAAAATTCTGACTCTGTTTAATCTGATTTTAAAACTCCAGGTGATTGAAAGGAGCTCATTGGTAACTCAATCCAATCAGTACCCATTTTGGTTGTGTGTTGCCCTTTGGCAGGAACAAAAGTATAGATATTTTTCCTCATTAGTTAGGTATTCTCTACCTTTATCATTAGAAATGGATGATAAAGGGAGTAGTCTAGATGTGGCTACTTCCTTAACTTCAGATTACTAAATTCTGAGAGGGATGATACATAAAATGTGAGGGAATATAACTTTTACGAGTACGAATGAGGTACACACTCCAGAGAAAAGGTGCCTGAAATGGTGCTCGAAATTTCATCAGTTATTTTGCCTTCAGTCAGATGAAATTGTTTGAGTAGCCAAGCGTTGCCATGTTTGCATTTCAGCTCTGAACTGTCTCACACAAATTGCTGTTTAAGCTTCTCATGTGCTCATTTCCATTCTTTGCATGTCCCTCTAAGACTGGGTGTTTCTGAATGTGTCACATGTACGTGGTGTCTCGTGTGCTCTGTCACTTCAAGTAGGTTTCAACTGCTGTAAAGGGTGAGCTGTGAAGCCCAAACTACACAGTAGGGCCAGGAGACATACCCAGATGCAGCTAATCCTCTACTATCACAAGCAGACACATTATGGGCTCTTTTTTTTTTTTTTTTTTTTAATAAACTGACAAGTCACATCGTAGAAGCTACTCAGATTTATCCTTTGCTTGACAAGCAGTCCCCAAACCTCTCTGCTTGAACAGTCAGGATTTGTCAGCCCCCAGGTTCTATGAGAACACATTGCTTTGGGTAAATTTCCACAAGGAAGCTGGGCATCTTGCATAAGCACTGCATTGCTGCCAGCTGGCATCCCAAAGGGCTGACAGGAAGCAGAAGGCCTCAGGAATTTCAGCTTTCAGGCATGCTGTCCTCAGTTTTCTGGGATCAAAGTGTACATAGTTTGCAAGGAAATCAACACTAGAGTTGTCTTAATGACAGTGGAGTACAGAAGACATGTTTTTGCAAGGAATTGTAAAATCCATGACTTTTAAAATTGAAGTTAACTAGAATTTTATAATATCTACCTGCTCTCTGAAACATGATTGTAGTTCTTGCGTGTAGGTATGTTAAAATAAAAACCTACACATTTCCTTCAGAGAGAACCAGCTTCTTTCCACTGACTGTGAGATCTAACTATTCTAAGTTTTGGTAAAGATCACCTTGGACATGACAAAGTCTGATCGCTTCTTTTTCCTTCTTTGTAGCTCTGAGAGACACTAAAATGTCAGTTGGTACTTGTGTCATCCCACAAAGCATTCAGATCTCTGACCTTCTGTGTCTGCTGTTGTCTGCTGCTTTTCTTCCTACCTTGTGTGCTTCTTTCTTATTTGTACTTCCAGCACACAGTAATGTTGTTCTCAACAATTTGGATGCCCATGATTGGCAGCTTATGCTTTTTCTGTTGAAAAGAAATATGGCAGTTCATGGAAACTTATTAGGATCATTGTCAATGTGACATGTTTCAAAAATACCCAAATAGTAACTTCCTAGAAGAATAAAAAGATACATTTGGTGTGAGTCACTGAAGAGAATTTTATCTGTGCAGCCATTTTGTATATGAAACAGTAATTTAACTTAGGGCCTGGTTGGCCATTCCCTTCCTTGTGTGCATGTCTTTATACAGAAAACTAACCTTTTTACCAAAGTCCCCTGTTATGTGATTTATTATGCTTTGTTAAGGCTTACTAGTTAGTTTGGAGTTTTATTGTGTTTATTGTTGATTTCTTTTTTAGGAGTGCTGGCAATAGTAAATTGTAAGTTTTTGAGGTAACAGTAAAGTTGAAATGAAATAAAATAGCCTACATGGTGAGCTTCTTTTATCCTGTGTCTCCACTAGAGGTATATGATTTTATTAGCTGATGTGGCAAATTCTGATTTTCTATTGCATTTTGAGATTTTTGCTGTTTCGAAGTAGTCATGCAGTACAACAGTTACAGTTTAGCACCAGGTTTGCAAGACATCTGAAAAAACAAGCTCCCTGTATTTAAATATAGTTATTTTTTTATTCTGAAAATCTAGAACCATTGTGGTTTAGCATATACAGAAAGTTGTAGAGTTTCTTTTAGAGCTGTTATTTTGTTCGTGATGGAGTAAATGCAGGGTAATCCTAAACTATTATTTTCTGTGTAGTAGTTTTTAGAGTCTACTTTAGTTTTTTTGCTATGTCTTTTTTTTTTTCATAAGAGCGTCAAGAGAGTAATTACTGGAAAAGTCATTAGATAGATAGATATATATGCATACACACACACACGTATATGCACGCACCATATATGTACCTTTAAAGCAGAGTTCTTTGTGGATGCCTGTAAATTTTGCTTTGCTTCAGACCTCTCTGTACATAAAATGCCATTGACAAGAAGAAAATCAAGTCTCTACAGATATTTTCTATAAAATCCTTTGCTTTGGATGAATGTAAAGATAATTTTGTTGACACAAAGACCATATAAGGTAATATAAGCTTGTTTTCCATTTTATCTTCAACATGACCAGTTAATATTGAGCCAGTACACATTTTTCTCAGTGTCTATACCATTATTTTTAATTAGTTTAAAAATTAACTTAACCTTTTCAGGTCATGCCTGCTATTAATACCATTCTACTTATAAATTCTTGGCTGCTCTTGGGTTTTCTGTGCCAGTTTTTCTTTCTTATATGTGAATGGTAATGGAAGTGATCAGGCATTTAGAAAACACAGCCTATTAGCAACAAGTGAAAGAACTGAGTTTATTTGGACAAGATAGGAGAGCACATTACAGTAGTCTCTCTAGTTTCGGCTTGTAATCTTTGCTAAAGATTGCAAAAAGAAAAAGAGAATTAACTTTTCTTGGTTTTGCTAGTGAATATTGGGAAATAATGGGCAGTGATGGAGTTTTAGATTAAAAAAGAAAGAAGTTTGGTAAAAAAGCTGTTTTAGGTTATCTCCATTATTAGAAGCTTTTACAATTGGACAAATATTGGCCAGAGATGGTTTAAATGTGGATGATCTAGACATTATCAAGATTACAGGAGCATGTCGAGAGACAAAATTACAGTTTATTTGCAGAGAAATGTAGGACAGCAACAGGGAACTGATGCTTAACAAATTGATACAGCCTTCCACCCTCTACAAATACACCAGCTGAAAAAAAAACCCACAACTTGACAATGCAAAAAACCTTCAGCTTGCTTTTGAAACACTGAAGTATTTTACTTGACCTGGAACAATTGTGAATGGAAACATTCCTAAATCAAGTGTTTTGTTCTTTTGCATTTGGATTGGGCTGGCAGTGTACACAGTGGAAGTGACTTATCCAACTGGGAGTAGTTTAAGATCACTGGATCCAGGTTTATGCCTACCTTTGGATGAAGCAATAATATCCAGGTTTCAAACAAAGAGAGATTAGATAGCTGAAATTAAGAAATCATAGGAATTTGAGAATTTATGCCTAAAATGCTATATTAGGTGTTTACATGAGTGTTTATCCATTTCTTATTTAGGTAATTTCACAACCAAAAATGCTATTAAAAAAAAAAAAAGTCTGACTCGTGATCTCTAGATCAAAAGCAGATTTTCTATGTGGTGACGATAAAAAAACAAACCAAATCCTAACTACTTAGAACTTACATATAATTCTTGTGGGTATGAGTTGTTGAATTAAAGCTAGGTTTAGGCTTTAAATACAAATTTTCTGCAAAGTGTTGGGGACTGTCTTTTGTCCAAGGCTGATAATGTCAGATACAGCAGAAGGAAATAAGTTGCTTAGGAATTTATCCATTGCTGATAGTTTGAGCATTAGCTACCTTCAGTCATAAACCTTGCAATGCATGATGTCCTGACCCCTTTGGAATTGAAGCCAATTAGAAAAAAACCCTTTATAGCTTTTATTTGCAAAGACGTGGGAGAGAAAAGAGTGAATAATACCCTTACATCAGAATGCTTTAAATACCCTCACAGGCAGAGGTGAAATGCTGATGGAGCAATATGGCCTTACTACCTTGGACTGTCTTCAAATTATAAGTTATAAAATTCCAAGTTGGTCCCCTTTTACAAGAAAAATGGCTCAAAATGGAAAAAAAAAAAAAAAGTGTAATTATAAAGATTTTCCTCAGAAGACAGTTGTCTGCAAAATATTGACTGGAGCTCTTCTCAGCTGTCTACGGTACAGCTTAATAGACACCACATTCCTGAAAACACAGCGGAATTTTGATTGTGGCATAGAGTTGTTGATATGATCTTTACCATTTGAGAGTAGCAGAAAATATCTAGGAAGCAAAATAGAGATGCTTATGTTAACTTTATCATTCTGACAAAATTCTTTGTTACACCTGGCCTTTGTGGTCCTTGGAAGTTCTCGAGGATATATAAAAGTTCAAATAAGAAGGCCAACATCATCCATCAACTCTGCCATGGGCACATAGAATAGGCTGTGTCTACCTTTCTCTTCCAGCACTTCAAATGCTGTAAAGCAGGGTCAAGCCATATTCATTGTTGTGACCCTCTAGTGAGGTTATGTGAGGCAACTCATAGTCAGAGAGAGCAAGAGAGATCCTACAAAGGCAAAGAATCTCATCTATTCATCTATGCACATCAAGGATAGTGTCAAGAACCCTATCACAGCATTATGTTTGTAAATGTCTGCACAGCTTTGACTCATTCAGAGAAAGACGGGAAGATATTGATACATCATCATT
This sequence comes from Aleadryas rufinucha, assembly GCA_013397815.1. Classification (NCBI taxonomy): domain Eukaryota; kingdom Metazoa; phylum Chordata; class Aves; order Passeriformes; genus Aleadryas; species Aleadryas rufinucha. The sequence goes on along the minus strand of VZTH01008290.1, from coordinate 178,443 downwards.
CAGCAGCCTCAGCAAACTTTGATTTAACAAGTAACATTTGAAAGAATAAGTTTATGTGCTAACCAGCATCAAATAAATAGTGGAATGATGGTGAAACAAGCATAAAGATAATAAATGACAGTGACAAAATTTGTCTTTCTTTGAGTTCTCACAAAAAAAACAGGCAAAGAATGAAAATATCTCTCTGCATGTACAGAAGGGCTGCACTTCACACTACACTCTTGTGAAGTAACCTTGTTTTGGTCTGTGTCTGGTGTCAACACTGTAGAGTGATGATTAATACTGCTTTGCCCTGCTTCCTATGCTCTGCTCAAGTGCTGAGACACAACACTGTTACTCATGCTACGTTAGTCAGAGCTGAAGTGGGAGCTTTGTCTCGTCTCACTGAAATTGGTCCGTTTCATGTCCAGCTTCTGATACAGAGTGAGGAAAATGCAAAGAGCTGGAGACTGCTCTGTTCAGGCTAAGTTATAGTAGCTTCCAGGAGTAGGTGACATGAGGGCCTAAGTACTGTCTGAGGGATACAGCCCAACCTGTTTCACAGGATCAGGTTTCAGCAACGCGTTCATGAGTTGGATTTTATTTGATTGAGAGCAGCATCTGCGTGGGTGTGGAACAGAGGGAGTACTTTCTTAATGCTTTTTTTTCCTGCTTTTGATCAAGCAAAACCAGAAAACCAACCCAACAGCTAAAGCAAAGCAGACTAGGAGTGCAGGCCTGAAAAATCCCAAAGAAAATGAGGGAAAAGACATTCAGAGCTGTGAGAGGATAAAATATTTCTTACAGTTTGTCATATACATTACCAGAATAATGCCTTTAAATACATGTATATATTTTGTACATGAGCAACACTAAATTAAAGAAAACCCTAATTCTGTCAACTGTTTCCTTCTGAGGATGCGAGTTGTATCATTTCACTATTCCACTCAAGAAGGGTAGTGATAACTGGTATCTATTACGATTTAGCAAAATACAAACCATGCATTTGTTCTAACCTGATAGCCAAGGAAGTTTATAGATAACACTAATAAAGAATGAATTCTCATTCTTCTGTGCTGATGAAAAGTGTATATGAAGGTAATGCCACTACAGGGACACTGCCTATAGGCTGTCAAGGGAGAAAAGGAAGTATTTAAGTACTAATAGAACGCCTCATGGGCTTATAGTGAAGATACAGAGCATAATCGTGGCTGTTAATTGTGCCAAGTGCTGCCAGTCACAACTGAAGTTTAAGCCTGTTGTCCTTGCAGTGTTCTGCAAAAGAAAACACTATTTCTGCAGCATTAAATAATATAAGGGATTATTGTTCTTTTAGACAGGTTCTCTTCTCAGCTGTCTAGCAAAGGTGTCCTTGCCCTGTTAAACAAAAGGGGACCGCATATTCAGTTGTTTAATTTTCAGTTGTATTATTTTGCCTAAGGGGTTTTTTTTCTCCCTTTTGCCTACTGCTATTTGACACATATGGACACCATTACTACAATATGTATAAATAATTTCTTTAAAACCCACAGATGGACAAGAGCTATTTAAAACCTGTCTTACTGAAGGAAAACAAGGGCCAGAAAGAATAAAAATAGGCCCACTAAGAAAAATAAGACTATAAAAATAAAGTGTAGATATGAAAGGTCATTTAACATGGAAAGAATAAAAGTAGTGTTGGGAGAAATGTAAAGCTACCACCAGGGCTGTACACAAGTTAGTTTATGATGTAATCTTGAATACTATAATCAGATCTCATTGTAATAATGTGTGGGTGCTCCCCCAAAAATGTTAGCAGGATGTATATATGGCTAATGATATTTATATTTTTGTAAATATGTAAGTGTGATATATAAGATAGAGGGAGGGATAGGATTAAGTCAGCCTGGGAAGTTTTCTGGCAATAGAAACCAGCTATATCAGACACAAGAAAGACACCAAAAATACCCCAGATGTCCTTAACACTCTTTAGTCTCTAAGTCTGCATAGTAATTAGATCTTTATCTGCGAGACAGGAGAATTAAAGATAAATAATTAAAAGTTGACAAGAGTCTCACATGCACAGGCATTTGGAGGTGGCCAAACCTATTGTTTGTTCTAATTCACGTCTAGGTATCAATAAATCGTGGAAAAAAATAGATATGCTGGCAAGGATGAGAATGGGTACCAGGAAATAAGCACAAACCCCAAGAAGTTATCCCAGAATCTGTTAAAATGATGGATTTTCCACTATGTTCAGGGAGTATTAATGTGCTTGGAGCTGACTCAGAAATTAGGGATGACAGGCTGCTGTTGACCAGCCAAAGTTTGAATAGTGAGCTGCTGGTGTAATTATCGATATTAAATCTCCATTTCATGACAGTGAAAAACTTCATCCTACAGAAGATGTTCCCACGTAGTGAAGGCTTCATGTGAAAAATAACAATTGAAAGCACACTAAGATGGGATTACTGGTGGTTTGCAGCAAGAGGACAAGGCCTGTGCTGAAGCTGTGTATATTTGTTAGCATGGCATGATTTGCCAGGTTGGCAATAGCTAAATGTCTTTATCTTTCACAAACACAACTACCTGATGGTACGGCATATAACCAGAAAAGTGGTTTAGCCCAAGAGTGATTTAAGGTGGATTCACCTCAAATATGACACAAATGAATCTCATTGCCATCAGAAATGGTTGAACTTTGCAAAAAGATGTCTCGTTCTACTCAAGTTGTTACTAATGCAACAGCAGTTTGAATAAAGCATATAGATAAAAATGTGAATTTCCTTTAGCTTTCAGTGTAAAGCTATTAATTATTTATCATATTTTGCAATATTGCATTTCCATTTTAGTTTCGTATGGCAATTTATGCTAATTGCTTAGGGCACTTACTATCATAGGCAGCTTTTACATTTATTTGCTGTAAATCTCTGTTTAAAGCAAATATGAAGTTTATTATCATCATCTTCATCAGTCAATATATTTGACTAAAATACTGAAAAATCCTCTTGAAATTTCAATGTGTGCAAGCTAAGTCCAAGTAGATAGTGACTGCAAAGTGAATGTTTTTGAAAACTATGACTTTCTCAAAAATTTAAGTGATTGAAAATCTGTGATCTTCAGCAGATTTTAGATCAAATATAGTTTCATGTTCTATTTAAATTTTGGTAAACCACTCTATCATTGATAGTAGTAAATTAGTAAAGTATTAACAGAGGACAATTACAGAATGTATTTTGTTAGTCTATGGAAAATACCTTTAGACTGGTGAAAAAATAGATATTTAGCAAGATTTTGGTTTTATTTTCCATTTCTTTGATCCAATTGAAGGCACCAATGCAGATAAGGAATTTGACAGTAGAGAAAGATATACCTTTAGGACTTCTTTTAATCTGGGAAACAGCTAGGAAGAAAGAACTGTCTGATTACAAAACCAAATGTAATCTAAAGTAAACTTCTAAATACTGGATTAGAAATCAAGCTGACATTGTGTCTCTTGTGGACAGGAGAGCCAATGTGATCCTGGGGTGCATCAGGGTGGCCAGAAGGCCAAGGGAAATGATCCTACCCCTTTAGTCAGCTCTGGTGAGGCCACATCTGGAGTGCTGTGTCCAGTTCTGGGTTCCCTGGGACAAGAAAGACAAGGAGCTACTGGAGAGGGTTCAACGGAGGCCAAAAAGGTGGTTAAGAGACAGGAACATCTCTCTTATAAGGAGAGACTGTGGGAGCTGGTTAGTGAAGACAAGATCTTGTGTTCAATGTCATGAAAAAATAAATGAGGCAGAACAGAAAAAATTACACAGGACAAAGGCGGGATTTTACTTTAACCATCAGATTTTAGTTGTACCAACCCAAATGGAACACAAACTGCTGCCGTTAATGTGGTGTTTGGTAACCATTATGTACTTTTCATATCAATTGCCACAATGCACCACAGTGCCTTTGCTATCATACAGGCTACAGTCAAACAGAACTAGAAAAGATTTCTCATTGGATTGGAAAATAAATATATGAGATCTACTCAATTTTCAGCAATATCAATGCCTAAAAATTGTCTCTTTTTTTCCCCCTTAAAAAATGCCGTCTTTCACAGAAACCTCAGTTTTTCATCAACATTCTGGTGAAAAGTTCCCAGATGAATCTGTTGACCAGTATGTTTCACACAATGGCATCTGTCTGTCTGGAAGTAATAGTCTGATACATATTCCGTAATGAGGATAATGTCATTGTCTCAGGGAGCATACAAAAAAGCATATCAGAAAGTGTTTTGTACTTGACTGAATTTTCTCTTTCTTGTCCAATTCACATCTCAGCTTCCCTCATTTTTTAAAATTTTCTTTTCCTGAAGGGTAAACATGGGTTGTGCTCCAATAATGAACACAGTAAAGTGCAGTTTGTGGGAATGCTGCTCCGACTGACAGGGCTATTTTACCTACTGGTTTTATGGGAAGCTTTTCATAGTTCCTTTTTTGAATGTATGCTATTTGCTCCCAGCTGGAAACTCTGTCAACTTCACATCTCCTGAGGTCTTTAGAGTCCTGGGAAATGAAGCTGAAACGGAGTATTGTTAGTTGCCATACTATGATGTGGAAGGTTGGTAAATGTGAGGCAAATTATACGATATTGGTATACAAGTCACTTTTCTCATATACAGTAAATTGCAGCACAAGGGTGCATAAAAGTAATTAAGTGATTTGTGAACCAGGCTCTGGATGTATTCAAAAATTACTAAGGTGAATTACTTCTTGGATTGTAAGATAATTATAGCACCAGTCTTCTACTCATCAACAATGTAGTCCTCATACAGGCACAATTGCAATGGAGTGTTGTATTTTTATATGTGGCCCACACTCTAATTAGCACATTCTAATTTCAAGCTTAAAAGAAAACCACAAGAAACATATGGCTTATAGCATTTTATTATTAACAGCTAAGCTGTGTCTCACTGTGAGACAAAAAGCCAATCTTTCTTTTCTTTGATTCAGCCTTGCTCCCTGCTTTTTTTATTTCTATCAGATAATTAAATAACCCAAACAAGATGAAATTAGTTACTTAATTTCTTTAGGAATTAGAGGTAATTTAGATTTAAGGAACTTTTTTCTAGAGTATTTGAATGTTTTGTTTATAACAGCTTAGTTCAGCCTGTTTGTTCACTCATTTATTTTCATCGGCAAGATTTAAAACCAATCAATGATGCCCTGAATTCTGGCTATATTTAACGAGAGAAAAGGCTTGGGTTTTTTTCAGTTAAATGCTCCATACTTTCCAAATCTCTCTCCATTCCACCCTATTTTTAAGCAGCATGTTAATAGTATTAGACTGCTAAGCTGAGGATGTTGCTAATAGCAGAATCACAGAGCATGCTAATTACTTGCAGAGAGGTCACAAAGGTTGGTGAGAGACAGATTCTGATAAGGTGGGGCAATTTCAATATTCATTACTTCCTTTTTTTGTTCCTCTCAAACTTTTTTCCTCTGAAATGCTCACAAGTCTGTGCCCCGTATCGCCGATGAAGGGTAAGACGTCTTCATTTGAACGGATCTTTCTTGGTGGATTTTTGTGGTGTAAAGCAGATGGCAGTGCTCCTACTGTCTCTTCAGAAGTGAATACATTAAGGGTAGTGCCCCACTGATTCTTTGATGAAACAGGTCTGAAATCATCAAAGGCTGGCCCTCTTCTTTCCATCAAAAAGTACAAGCAGGGCCTATAGAGACCACTGTCTATGGAAGATGATAGCAGTAATTAGCCTTTATGATAGATAAATCTTCATCGTCTGATGATCAAAGACAGCTAAAATTACCAAATTACATGTGGCAGTTTTGTAATACGAATAAAATGAGGCAACTTTGTAATCTCTATGATCTTGTTACATAGAGTGCTAACTCTGTTTTAAGTGCATTTTACATTAGTTAGGTTAGTTGTTTCAAACACAGGAGCTTATTTTTTGTTAGAAATATTTATTGAACAATTTATTTGTGATGCAATAAAACAATTTGTTAAAAGGCTGGAAATAGACGATCAGCATAAAGTGACCGGGAAAATGTTATTTTTATTTGTTTCCCCTTTTCTCTTTTCTTCTCCTTTTTTTTATGTGCCATTTTTCCCATCTTTTCCACTCTTTCATCCCCATTACAGTCTTATTAGGAGTAGAGTTTTCTGGATTTCAAGCAGGAGGTGGGACTCTCAGACCTCCCTCAAGATCAGTCCTGTCTGAAAAACAGGGGCAGATGACCCAGCATGGCTGGCTCGAGAGCAAGCTGTAATTTTTGTAAGAGAAGACAGGAACTTCATTCCTGTGCTAGTAGTAAAATCTCTTCAGTGAAGCAAGGCACTGAGAGTTTGAGGATCTAGAAGGGTGTTGCAATGTAGGAATCTTGTGAGGGGTTTTTGTCCCTAACAAGTGAAGATCCTTATTACGGTGATCTCCGTAGATAATATATTTTTTTTTTCTATCCAAACTAAAATCCTCTTCTTTTAAGCAGAGAGAAACACTTTGATGTTGTCACTGATGACACATTTCTGGGCACTCAACATAAACCAACTTTGGGATGGAAAAAAAAAAAATATTGCATGGGGTGGGTAATGCTTTCTTTTAAGAGCTCATGTGTGCATGCACTGCAGTCTGTTGGGAACATAAGGGCTGAGTGACTTTAAACATGGTGATACTGAGCCTTGTGATATCTAACGCCAGGCAGCTCATTTCTAGAGTTTCCGAATCCTGTTATAAACATATTGCATTCATCCTGGCAGGAAACTTGGAAGAGGATGCAGTGTAGCCAGGGCGCTACATATGGAGCCAAAAGGCAGCCTGCTCAACAGGAAAGACTTTACAAACAGGGGTTTGGGAAAACATGACATCAAAAATAATTTAAATTCATCTTTTTCACTTAGCACCGAACTGCTGTGAGATTGCAGTTTGGGATTTAAGCACCTAAACACCACTTAAATCTGGTGCTAGGCTTTTATTTCCTGTTTGGAATCCGAGTTTATTTTTAAATATCTTTAGAGATTTTCTAAATAAAGCAATAAAATA
>VZTH01008290.1:149350-168347 GCA_013397815.1 Aleadryas rufinucha | reverse complement strand
CCCGCTAAAAATTCTTAAGCTAAAACAGGATTTAAATAAGTGACAAAATGCTACTTGACACCAGTGGGACAAAAAATATATTCTGAGTGTTCAGACCTCTTGGGCACAGCTTCAGAAAGATGTTCTTTGCAGACCTGATTCCTTCTTTTCTTGCAGTTCCTTCATGACCAACCTTTCATACACATGTCCTCTGAGACCTTTAAAACTAGTGATTAAGTCACATTGCATCTGTCTTGAGACGGGGGAAAAACAAAAGAAGGGAAAAAAAAGGTAAAATAGTCCCACCAGACTGTGCTTCTCAGTGGAACAAGGAAAGACACTGCCAGTCAATGAAGTGCAATCTCCATGAGACCCAGGGATCAGCTAATGATAAAAGACACTCTCCAGTGGAATTTGTCCTACATAGATCTGCATGCTGAAGTGCTCAGCATGCAACAAAGCCAGCCCTGATCTTCACACATTAGTTCTTATTCCATGTTGTGTGCAATTTGACTGCATGTTTTGTGTAGAGGTATGTGTATATCTGGTAAATAAAGTGACATAGGTAAATAGGCTTTCTTTTCAATTGTATTAGGAAGGAATTTCATTAATAAGGTAGAAATTTAAAATTATCTCTTCGGAGCAATTTTATATTCAGTGGGTGTATTTCCAGATATACATCCTTTCCCTTTTTGTTTTATTACAGATAGAAGTTTTCCCAAGATATTTCCAGCTGTTATTTTTGACCTTAGATAGCAAACTGGGATTTCTGACTGCTAGATTGAAAAAAAAAAAAAAAATCTTCTTTCTTCTCTCCTTATAACATAGCAACAAGGATAGATTTTATAAGAGCTCAGACTCCATTTCACCAGTGCCTCCTGATTGATTTGAGCCCATCCCTAGTTACTGGCACAGGCCTCTCCAGAGGTACCACATGCTGACCTCCTTCATGTTGCCTTTTGAATTTTTGATTTCCAGCAGGTGAATAGGGACAAGGAAATGAAGACACATCTTCTAATGAAGCTCCTTTGTCTCCTGCATTTGCTGTGCATTACAAACTGACATTATCATGCAATTATTATCTTACTGCTTTCATCCAGTATGAGATTCTATTGGATGCCATAATCTTTAAGAGATGAAAGTGCTTATTTTTCTATTTTATTTTCCATTATTTGTTTTGGTATTTTAAAATATTCATATTAATATTTTTTATTGTTTTTCTGCCCCATGATATCTTTAAATCTTTACATATTCTTTTGCCTCATGGTGAATTAAGCAATTATGTAAGGTTAATTGTTACAAAGCTGAAATAAGGACCAAGCAACTTGTGATTTTTCTTGTTTTTTCTTTCATGACACACTACCAATTTAAGAACTTTTGACCTGAAAGTACCAGTTTTCTTGCCTATCTTGATCTGCTCAAGGTTAATTGTGGACCTGAGGACCATATTATCTGCTGAGTTGCTACATCTCAGAATATAACTTGCACCAAATCTTAGTCTGATTAACTCATATAGCTGGTGACTTTGTCTGCATTGGCAAGTTTTCCTTGTTCCCCACATAAAAGTGTTCCTATAAGTTCCTGTAGGTACTGAATTAATCTTTCATTTTAGACACTTAATGAAAAGAGGAAACTATTCTCAGTATGAAGTTTGAATACTTTTCTTTGCATCCCAGGAACACAAGATAATCATAATTACTAACTACAAAAAAAAAATCAAATAAATTTGGTGTTATTTAATGTTCTTATCCAACAAAGATTTTATGCACGTGCTTCAATTCCAGGTGGAACAGGGCTCTGGAATTCTCTGTGACCTTTCAGGCCCATTTCCTGTTATCTTCTGTTTGGTAGTAGGATGCAGCTGTGCTAATTTTGATATTACACAATTTTCACCAAAGTCAGCTTTGATTTTTTTCAAAAATAAAAAGTTTTATCCTGTTCACATAATACAGATATGTGAAGACATTTTATAGGCATGTAATTAGGAATGAGTTTTGAGGGAATCATAGTATAGCCTCAAATACATGTGATTCAAGGTACAGTTAAACTGTCTTTGCATCTGTTTAAGAATTCATATGGCTTAAGGATGAGTTAGTAATCTGACATGGAAATGTTACTGTCCTGAATGGTTTGTTCTTTGTGTAAAATGTTTGGGTTTGTTGTTTTGCTTTTTTGTGTTTGTTTTTTTTTTTTAATCGTCATTTCCTGTAAATACTACAGCATGAAATGTAGCATGCAAAGCAAAAGATATTACAGTGTTCTCTGTCATTTACATAGATAAAGATCTTTAAATTAAGATGTGGGGAAAAACCAAAATTGTGAACCATTGGAAGACAAAGAAATACTTGTAGAGGGCACACAAGTTACTGCAGAAATGTACTGCACTGAGACACTGAAATTGTTATACTATTCCTAAATCCTCAGTGTAAGGGGAAAGCATTTACATGCCTTAAGGAAAGCAATGATTGCTCTGGCTCTGAGAGAAAACTCTCTGCTTTGCTTTATCATCATTTTGATCGCTGCCTTTTTCTTTCCTCCTTTTTGTTTCTTTCCTTTTTTTCTTTCAGTATCATTTCCCCCGGCAATATGTGAGATTACTGCGTTGTAACATATGTGAAATGTGCATGTCACATACACAACAGGGCTGATGTTTCTGTGGGTGCAGCCATGCTGCTAAATAAAACACCACCAACCTGTCAGCCAGCTCCCTGGCTCTGTGTCCAAGTGCCTCCCCTAGCCTTTCCTAAAACAAAACTCAAGTGTACTCCTGGGAACAGCTTCTGGTGAGGACTGGACTGCTCCCCTAAACAGGGTGAGTAAAGCTGTGCCAGGTTTGTCCCCCTTCCTTCCACATAGTCCTCCAGTGCTGACCCAGAGGTCCTGGCCCTCAATCATGTTTGCATAACTTCCTGTTTTAAAAACACTCTCCTAGTGGGTCCAGCAGGGCTTATGCTATTTCCCATGTGAATGGAAACCAGCCCAAACTGATTGTTATGTTATTGGCACATCACCCGTGTGGAACCAAGGCCAAATGCTGTACAGTGTAGATGAGGCCAATATGCCCTAAAAGATGCAATCTATGTTCTTTGCGAGTATCAGGTAGACTTGCTATGGATTGCTCATCCTTGGATTAGATTTATCCCTGAAGCCCTTTAATTTAGCAGGATAAAGAACCCAATATTTTCTAAAAGTATGCAATCAATCTTCTAGTAAGATGCCCTTTGTTTTACTAGCTTCATATTCTATTACTGAGGAAAGCTTGTTGAAAACTTACATTTGAATGAAAAAATCTTTTTTTTTTGCATTCTGAAAATATGTATATATGTAAAATAATTTATATAATTGAGACTAACTGAACTGCGAGGTGTAAATTATTTTTGGTTTTGCCAGGTGAAAATCTAAGGAATGTCTCAGGTGGCAAAGGACTACTGAAGTTTATGAAGAACTGGTTTTAGTTGATATTACAATATGATGCATTTTGAATTATACTAGGTGAAATTGTGGGAGAGGAGTCTGGACACCAACACAAAGTTTCCATGCTTCATCAGCACTGGAGTTGGAACTTGTTCTTTCACATTACTTAAAATAGTGGTGTTCCCAAGTGGAAAGCAGAGAAATGGCAAAATGGCTGTAGGAATAGCCAGGAAGGGGCGAGTGCAGTTACAATTGAAAATCCGGTGTTAGAACATCAGCAATAAAAGTGAAAAAGAAAAGAAAAATCCAAACCAAACAAAACCTAAACCTTTAGTGCTGCAATCCTTTGGTAATCCTTGAAGCCTCGGTAAGGTGGAGCTAAGCATTTGTTTCTTTCTACTGGCTCTGAGAGATCTATCATAATACAATCCAAGTATACCATGTCCATGTTGAGATCAGTTTGGCTGATGAGCATATGGGAGGCAAAAGGGAATGCATTGCCTATTAAAATGCTTATGAAAAATAGATAAAGCCTTTCAAACTTTAATAACATGCTATTTGATTCTGTCAGCAGATAACGTTATGCACAAAGTATTACATAGCTAGGTTTAAGGGCTTGAAAGTCATCAGTCCAAGAAGGATTCCAGGAGATGCAGTGCAGGGTGGCACATATTGACAACCTGCCAGTTTTGAGGGCATGAGGAGGACACAAGCACCATAGTTTTGCTTGATTTTGTGGGAAGGAGATGGATAGTGTCATCAGGAGTGAACAGACAGGGCAGACATCAACTGGACCAAAAGAGAAAATTTCTGTACAGACATTCTGTGCAGGCAAGATCTAGTAAGTGAAGCATTACTAAATGTATTTATGTCCTTCCCAAGATTCTCTAGAGATACCTTTATGCCACAAGCTTCTAAATATTCATTTAAAAAAGAATAGCCAAATAAGTAAACAAAAAAGTATCAACAACTCCAAGATTCTTGGAGCTATGTTGTTTCTAATCAGGCTGTTTGGGGTGATGAGCACCTGCCTGTAGGAGAGGAAATTTCAGAAGTGCCTTGAGGAAAAACACTTGCTCAGTCAGATCACAGGATGATATGATCCACGACATTCATCAGGATCTCTTTATTTGATATGCTTGGGGGAAAAAAAAGTCACAGGCTCCCTTATATCAATTTGCCTGTTTTCCTTGGATTTGTCCTTAATGCATGCAAAAGGAATAAATCCCTTTTGCACTCTGCCCTTCCAGCAATGGTTATGGAAGAAACCCTGACTCCATGGTGAGGTATTTCTGTATGATGTTGCTGTAAATCTGGTGTGGTGCATATGCAGTCAGCAGAATGGTGTTGCTCTTGTCCCCCGCCCGCCCTGCACTGATCCCGGAGCGCTGGAGAATAGTGGGAAAGCTGATCTGTCACTCTGTTACACACACCTCCCAACAAGTCAGCAAGCAGGCATTATAACTTCTCTTATTTATTCTTATTCAGTGTTTTGACCTCAATCCTGGTTGCAGTGCTTAATATGATTTATTTATTCATAAGATGCTAAACTAACAATATTGAGTTTATTGTGGACTGCCCATGAGACACTGAAAAGAAATGCTGACATGTTATTGCTAAGGGCAATGGGCAGATTACTCTGTCTCACATTCGCATGGTGCATTTATTCACCTATAAGCATTTTTATAGTGACTGTAATTGTAACACCTGGGCAATATATGTGCACTATAAAAATGCTGAAAACTGTCCATTAGGACAATTAATTCTCTGTCCAGCTTCTGGTTTAATTGAGACATTGTGCCTTTGGCTGTGTTATTGCTTTTAATTTAAGGCATGCAGTAGGGCAAAGCTAACTCTCACAGCTGTGAAAATACGTGGGTAGGTACTGGGATGCTGGAGGCTGAGGCAAAGCAGGGCAGGGACAGTGAGTGTGTTACAGAAGCAATTCCAGCACAGTTTTACAGATCGTATTGTTTTCGTTGTTGTAGTGACACTGGGCAAATCTTTTTTCATGACCGGTAATTAGGATAGAAAATTGAGCTTAAAGGGGCCTGAAACTAATCAAGGTTGAATTTGACTAATAGTTCTGGTCAGAACAAAAGCGGGGAGAAATTTAAAAAATGTCAAAACATATCATTTTGACCTTTCTGAAATGAAATGTTTCATTTCAGAAATGCCAAACCATTTCATTTTGACATTTGTAAAATGAAACTTTGACTTTTTGATTCAAAATGTCACTTTTTTTTTCCTCTAAAGCTGACCTACATTGCTCACATGGTAGAAAACTAACGTAAAATTAAGGTAAAATAAATCCAGAACACTTTGAGCTGAATAAAAATTTAAATTTTTCAAAAAGAGATAAATGAATTTTACTTTTCTTGCAGTTAATTTCCTTACCTGTTTTGTCTGTCCTTTTTGATATTATGGTGGTATTGTTATTACTGTGTTTTCGTAGTCAAATTTTCCTTTTTCCCTCTGTTTTGCACTTAGAAAATCTGTGCTTTGTACTTTGGTTTGAGATTCTATATATATATTGTACTTTGGTTTGAGATTCTTCTTGGGAAGTATTTTTCTGTGCAGTTGTTTGGGATTTTTTGTTTGTTTTTCCTTTAATTTATTGGAGATTTTTGATTACATATTCAAAAACTAACACAAGAATGATGACCTTAGGACAGTGCTGTAGCAAAATATTAGGCACATGGTCTAGTCAAGTAATACACATTACCACATGCACGCAGCATCATAAGAAACCACTGAAATGTGTATTTGAGCTGCTGATTCTTGAATTCTCCAATGTGCTTGTTAAATTTGAAACTGATTCTTGGGAATTTCCCAATCAATTAGAAGACCACAACAGCCGCACAGGGAAGCAGAATGTTTAATACTTCTGTCGGTAGCAGACGTTTGCCAGCAGCCATCTTCACTACAGTCACGGAAATGGCTCTTTTCAGGAATCATATTTCTTTTTATTATTTTAAAGTAGACACAAATATAGAAATGCTTGATGGACTGCCAGGCAGTGAATGAACTTAGATCAAAACTGGTTCCTAAACTAGAACTGCCCAGGCATGTAGTTTAGCTCAGTAAATTCACTGGGAATGAAGAGCAATACTGAGTTTGATACCCAGTCTTCTGCTTTTTCCAGAACTCATTTTGATGGGAATATTTTTCTGGCAGTCCAGTTAGATTTGGTCCTGTAGGGTGCAAAGCTTAAGGTCAGTAAAACACCACCCTTGGAAAAGAGAGTTTACTGCTCAAGCAGCAAGTACAGGCAGGAAAAGGAGTGTACAGGTATGAGCAAAATTCTCTAAACAATTTAGTAGGATAATGGTGTATTTGGAAATAAAAATGTACAAATTATTGCATAGTAATTAGCAAGACTTGGAAAAGCTTTTAGAGAATGGAAGCAAGTGGATGATTTTTCTGTTCATGTGATATTTGAGGACAAGCCTGATGTAAGTATGGAAAGAACACTGAAGGCCACTTATTAAAGTTGAAATAAAAAAAAGTAAGATGTTGTAGTTATTCTTGCAGTTGGTGAGCCATATCACATTATAAATGTGATACATTTCTTTCAGTGGTTTACATGGTACCCTTGCTTGTGGTGCTATCCTTGTGAGACTTGCACTTCACATTGGCACTTTTCTTCAGCTGACAGTGGAGTATGATTAGATTGTTAGACTTGTTTTTTAGATCCCCTGATTATGAACAAAGATGGAATAAAATAACTGAAGCTTATCCAATGGACTCATAATCCCAAAAGCAAATCAAACTAAGCATGTTAGACCAGACAAAATATTTTGTGAGATGACCTATGGAAGAACACTAGAACTTCTTGAAAGTCATGGGTTGTTTGATGCCCTAAGTGTCCAAAACAAGACAAGAATCACTGTGCAAAGCACTTGCCTTGTAAACAGTGACAAATGGAGTTTGTCAGTGCTGTATTGTGGTATTCTGGATGGTGATGTAAATTCCAGGAATACTTGCTCCAACTCCTCTTCCACCAGAGAAAGCCATGAGAGAAAAGTAAGAAAACAGTTTCTGCATTGCTGTGAAAATTGTAGAAAAAAATCCCAAAATGTATTTGTTCTTATCTACAGTAACATAATTCCTGTTTGCTGCTTAGAACACTTCAGAGGCTTTTAGTTTAATATGTGGCAGGAATGTTGTTGAAGCTAAGTTTCTTCACAAGAGCTTCTGATTCATAGAAGATCAAAAGTTGCATCTCAATGAGCTTTCAGCTAAATGAGTTTGACTCGGACGTACCTAATTTTAAAGCAGTAATCCAAACCCTGATGCAACTGAATGAGAAAAAAAAAGCTTTGTTCCTTGGAGAGTGGAATTAATGAAGTATAATTTTCTGTCCATTGTGTCTCCTAGAGGGAGTCTTTAGGTCTAATCTTCTCTCACAGTTAAGGTATTTACAGCGTTGCTATCCTATAGACATACTGAAATGTCTCATAATGGTTGAGTTGATGTTGCATACTTTTTCAAAATGGTGAAACTAATTCAGTGTTTGCCCATTTCCCAAGAACACTGTAAATACTTAATGGCTTTAATACTCCTAATTTTCTTTCAAATGTGGCTGCAATTTTTTAACAGTTTTAATAAAGAAGAGAAATAATAGGATGCAGGCTAATAATATTGGGTGCTAACCTTTCACTGGACATAAATTTATCCCGTTATCCAAATAGGGCATTTTGGAACATATAGACAAGCTAGATAGATAGGCCCAGACCAATGGCATGAGGTTAAACAAGACCAGGTGGCAGGTCCTACACTAGGCCACAACAATCCCATGCAGTGCTGTGGTCTGGGAAAAGTGTCTGGAAAGTGGCCCAGCAGAAGAGGATCTGGGGGTGCTGGTCAATACTGGCTGAGCATGAGCCAGCAGTGCCCAGGCGGGCAAGGAGGCCAAGGACATCCTAGCCTGTATCAGCAATGGTGTGGCCAGAGGACCAGGTCAATGACTGTCCCTCTATACTGGGCACTGATGAGACTACACCTCAAATCTTGTGTCCAATTTTGGGCCCCTTGGTTCTGGAGGACGTGGAGGTGCTGGAATAGATGTGAAGAAGGGGAGTGGACGTGGTGAAAGGTCTGGAGCACAAGTCTGATGAGGAGCAGCTGAGGGAGCTGGGGATGTTTAGCCTGGAGAAAANGGACTGACTGAGGGAGCTGGGGTTTAGCCTGGACCAGAGGAGGCCCAGGGTTGACCTTATCACTCTCTACAGCTCCCTGAAAGGAGGGTGTAGGGTAAATGGTGAGAAGACAACTAGAAATATGAGTGTGACTTAGGTATCCGTAATGCATAAACACTCAAAAAGCGGGAAGGTAGAGAACAGCTTTTTTTCCTNGACTTGCACTTCACATTGGCACTTTTCTTCAGCTGACAGTGGAGTATGATTAGATTGTTAGACTTGTTTTTTAGATCCCCTGATTATGAACAAAGATGGAATAAAATAACTGAAGCTTATCCAATGGACTCATAATCCCAAAAGCAAATCAAACTAAGCATGTTAGACCAGACAAAATATTTTGTGAGATGACCTATGGAAGAACACTAGAACTTCTTGAAAGTCATGGGTTGTTTGATGCCCTAAGTGTCCAAAACAAGACAAGAATCACTGTGCAAAGCACTTGCCTTGTAAACAGTGACAAATGGAGTTTGTCAGTGCTGTATTGTGGTATTCTGGATGGTGATGTAAATTCCAGGAATACTTGCTCCAACTCCTCTTCCACCAGAGAAAGCCATGAGAGAAAAGTAAGAAAACAGTTTCTGCATTGCTGTGAAAATTGTAGAAAAAAATCCCAAAATGTATTTGTTCTTATCTACAGTAACATAATTCCTGTTTGCTGCTTAGAACACTTCAGAGGCTTTTAGTTTAATATGTGGCAGGAATGTTGTTGAAGCTAAGTTTCTTCACAAGAGCTTCTGATTCATAGAAGATCAAAAGTTGCATCTCAATGAGCTTTCAGCTAAATGAGTTTGACTCGGACGTACCTAATTTTAAAGCAGTAATCCAAACCCTGATGCAACTGAATGAGAAAAAAAAAGCTTTGTTCCTTGGAGAGTGGAATTAATGAAGTATAATTTTCTGTCCATTGTGTCTCCTAGAGGGAGTCTTTAGGTCTAATCTTCTCTCACAGTTAAGGTATTTACAGCGTTGCTATCCTATAGACATACTGAAATGTCTCATAATGGTTGAGTTGATGTTGCATACTTTTTCAAAATGGTGAAACTAATTCAGTGTTTGCCCATTTCCCAAGAACACTGTAAATACTTAATGGCTTTAATACTCCTAATTTTCTTTCAAATGTGGCTGCAATTTTTTAACAGTTTTAATAAAGAAGAGAAATAATAGGATGCAGGCTAATAATATTGGGTGCTAACCTTTCACTGGACATAAATTTATCCCGTTATCCAAATAGGGCATTTTGGAACATATAGACAAGCTAGATAGATAGGCCAAGACCAATGGCATGAGGTTAAACAAGACCAGGTGGCAGGTCCTACACTAGGCCACAACAATCCCATGCAGTGCTGTGGTCTGGGAAAAGTGTCTGGAAAGTGGCCCAGCAGAAGAGGATCTGGGGGTGCTGGTCAATACTGGCTGAGCATGAGCCAGCAGTGCCCAGGCGGGCAAGGAGGCCAAGGACATCCTAGCCTGTATCAGCAATGGTGTGGCCAGAGGACCAGGTCAATGACTGTCCCTCTATACTGGGCACTGATGAGACTACACCTCAAATCTTGTGTCCAATTTTGGGCCCCTTGGTTCTGGAGGACGTGGAGGTGCTGGAATAGATGTGAAGAAGGGGAGTGGACGTGGTGAAAGGTCTGGAGCACAAGTCTGATGAGGAGCAGCTGAGGGAGCTGGGGATGTTTAGCCTGGAGAAAAGGAGGCTCAGGGGTGACCTTATCACTCTCTACAACTCCCTGAAAGGAGGGTGTAGGGTAAATGGTGAGAAGACAACTAGAAATATGAGTGTGACTTAGGTATCCGTAATGCATAAACACTCAAAAAGCAGGAAGGTAGAGAACAGCTTTTTTTCCTCTGTAAGATTACCTAGAATATAATAAAAATAATATGTAAAACCAGAATCACTAATCAGAGTAGAGAGCATTGTGTTTTGTGTGTTATGAAATTCTTTAAAGAATATGGCTATAAATATTTTCACATTTTTAAGGTTTGTAGTAACTCCATAGTAAAATTAATGAGATTTTGTTTTGTTTTTTTTTTGTTTTTTTTTTTTTGTTCATTTTTTTATGTCAACCTTGCTCAGCCTTATAGAGTTAAAACTACAAACAGCAATAATTTGCTTACAAACTACCATAAAAACAAAAAAAATCATTAGGAAATTTAATATAGAAGATATGAAGGACAGAGGAAGAGGGACTAAGAGGATTGCTAGTCAATTAATGCTTAAAGTGACAAATAACCACAGTGGCTGATGAATGGCATAATAATGATACATTTAGCCAAACTGTCTCAGCTTTCTAAGATAAACACTATGACAGTACTGAACAGTAAAACCTTTTCATATTTACAATACTTATAGTTGTTGCAGTGCTCACTTACTTGCTTTTTATGTTTTTTCAAGTAAAACTGTAATACAGTTAAACTGTATTTAAAACCCACAAACCTCGTATATTTTGCAATTAAAAGTGAGCAGCAGTCCCTCTTTACAATTATTGGCATATGTTTCTTCTCAACATCCCCTGAACCTCCACTTAGAAAAGCAGTTAACACATTTATCTGTTTTGCTTGTAGGTTAGCCTGAAATAGATGAGAAGTTCACCCTCTTCTCTGAGTTGCTGAAGCTCTTCCTTATGGCTGATTATTTGTGTGTATATGTGGAGTTGTTTTTTTTTTAATTTGTTGTAGGGTTTTTTTAAACTTTTTATATATTTATAAATAATGCATAAATATGTAAATATATGTGCACGTATTTTTGTGTAGGTGTGTCTTTCTAGTCTAGAACATGAATAGTCTGGTCATGTGTAGGTGACTGCTTGTTTCAGCACTGATCCTGTGAAGTGTATCATAAACTTTGAATGATACTCAAGGCTGCCTGAGAGTAAATGAAAAATGAAAAAAATCCAGTGCCTTTCACATAAATATTTTAACATCAGGTATTTATTCTGAGACCACTGAGCTCCAAAGGCGATTTTCCCTCTGAGGGACATCACCCAAGCCTATCTGAGAATGGTACATCCAAACATTAGAGAGCAAAGACTCTAGTCTGTGCTGAGAGCTATTGGGTAAAACCACACCATTCATGTAACATTTTAGGTGCTCTGGGATAACTTCTTGCCTTCCACTTCTGAATGATGAGTTTCTCCACTCTTCTGTGCACAAGTCCCAAGGACACCTGTTTGGGATAAAATGGGTTTCTAATTGTAATATTGGACACTCATGCTCAAATGACTGACCTGTATTTATTAGAGGTGCTTTAGAGTAAAAAATTTGCAGCCATCATTGCTAGTTTGCTGCTGCTAAATACCCAGCTCTTTTAAAACCCAGATTGCAGGCAGATTTAGGGAACTGCTGAAATAGTTCTGTATGACTACTGAGGAGCCACTAATATCATGTTTTCATATGTATGAATTGTTTTTTATTTAGCAGCTACTGTGGAAAGGGGAAAAAAAAATCATTATATGTGCATTACTCAGATTTGCAGGATATTTTAATTAATTTTTACATTTCACCAATTTTTTTAATTTTATTTCCTGCCAACCTGAGTTTCTAAAATGTACATATCTGTGTGTGGATCAGTAGCGTAATAGTCCAAGCTTAGTCCTCAGATATTACAAGTTTTTTTGTAATTGAATGAGTTACATTGGGGTTGCACATCTTCCACTCTCTGCTGTGTAAGCAGACGTATCTTGTTTTCTGTTACATGAAATAGCTTCCTCTCTGTTTCATTTAATAGTAAATTTTCTCAAGTGTTCTTGCCTATGAATCCATGCTGCCAGCACAATTCCCACAAACTGACACCTGCTGCCTTTTAACCTACTATATTTTTTACATGTCCTGAAGGTCTATCACTTCAGTAGAGATACACAAGAACTGATGATCTGCAGTTCTAGGGTTTTTTTTTAAATTTATTTATTTGGGGGGGGGGGGGTGGGGTTTTTTTGGTTGGTTTTTTGTTTGTTTGGGGTTTTTTTTTATTATTTTTTAATTTTCATAACACTGGTCAAAATTAACTTTCAGTTTTGTTTTCCCTCTGAGACAACCAGTTTATCTTTTCAGGCTGGTTTTGGGTTAGTTTTCAGGTTAGTTGACAGTATAGATTCTCTTGCTGGCAGATGATGCTGTGAATACTCAGTAGTTCTGCAAATTAGATACTCAGGAAATGACAAACACAAATTGGTTTAGTAAGTTATCTGCGTCACATCACAGTTCTCACTTGCAAGCGTCTCACTATTGGGTGAAATAAACATATATTTAGATGTATTCTCTTTAACAGAGGGATGGCAAGGCTGTTCAGAATTATTCCTCCTTTGGCCTCCCACTGGGACGTAAAAAATCGGGTCTAAAATAAAATGGGAAGAGGGAGAAAAGCAGAACCTGACAGTAGAGTTCCCAACAGGAGCAGGACAACTTCCCTCCAATCTCCTCTCTTTTGCTCTTTCATGTACTGCCCAGATCCTCATCTTGCTGTTGGTAGGTGGCAAGGAGAGACTGAGCTCAAGGACACTGGAGTATTTCTTGAAATTGGAGCCAGGGAGCAAGAATATGCTGTGAAGAGATAAAATGAAGTTTTATTTTAGGAGACAGGCTGTATTTCTGACAGATGGACCATCCTTCTGAACCATATAGCCTCCAGCCCCATCCTGCCAGTGAGGGACACGTCAGCCTGAAAGATTAAAGTTCAGCAAAATTATAGGCCACCAAAATCAGGGCTTTATTATGGGAACTGTCATCTGACTTGAGTAATAGTCCCATTCATAATACTTATACTGAATCTTAATCTCACTTAAAGTGAAATTACTCCAGGGACTTAAAATAGGAGTATTTGTAATTTAAATGTCTTCTGAGATTCTTTACACCTTGGGTATAGGGTACAAAGATGAGCTATGTGTACTCTCTACAAACGTGTCAGCATGTGTGTACGACTATCTGTATATCAATATGTTTTTCTTTTTTATTTATAAATTATCATACAGATGATTATGAAAACAAGGGGCATAATGATGGTTTTCTTCTTTAATTATTCCTAACATTTTTTATTTTTAAAACATCTGGCAAAACATTATTTTCTGTTCCCCTTTCAACTGGCGAATACAAGAGTAAAATGGAGTGGAGAATTCAGAGGAAAGAGAAAAAAGAGGAGCAGAAGAAGAAATGCAGGTAATAAAAAGAAAGTTACTGTTATGGTCAATTGGAGAGAAAGAAAAACCCTCAGATAAAATTAAGTATTTCTCTCTAGAAAAGTATTCTATTGAAAGGACTGTAAGGCATCCATACAGCAGTCCCTGTTTTATGACCAGAGCTACCTAATATTTTCTGTGCTCAGGACTGAGCACTAGAAACACTGAATTGAATTTTCTCAAGGCTAAAACTTCTTAATATTTTTAGCATACATTTGTACCATTACTCATAAATTTGCTATTAGAGACATGCTCACAGTGAACTCTCAGAGGGATATAGAATTTCATGCTACTTATGCAGTGCTGGCCATAGCTTCTCCTCTACAGCAAAAGCTCATCAGTTTCTGCAAATTATCATTGCTCTTGCAGGTAGAACTTTATTATAGATGATGCACATATGCCAGACTCATCTAGTATTATAACACTTTCTGTCACCTTCATCCAAACAACATCTGGCAGCAGTCCCCAAAGTGACATTTCAGACATGGAAGCAGAACTAATACGAAGAAAAATATGGTGATGGTGACAATACAACCAGAGAACAACTTCCTCCCCAATTAAGTCAACATGCTGCTATCCTTCAGGAGCCTCAGGAGTCCCTCCTCTTTCCCGGCAGTCTCTTTTCTCTTATGCAGTTTGCAACAATCCAGTATTCCAGTGTTGTAGATCAACTCCTATCCACGAGAGAGGATGACAAAGGTTGAATACAGATTTTTGAGCCTGGCATCCAAGACTCAGGTAAAGATACCTTTGACTTTGTAAGGTGCTGTATACAAGCATGTTCTTTCTCTGTGTTTAACATGCTGTGAACTGAATTCAGTGCAACATCAAAGTCCCCTAAAGCAGAAAACTTACTTTCACCCACTACAGTGTCAGATTGTATTGTTGCATGTCACTACTTAGGCAGTTTTTTCAAAAGGGTTCACTTGAATCCACTAAAACCATAAAAAGTAAGGAAAGGAAAATAATTTTGTTAGAGGCTTGAACATAGTTTTATGGTATTAAAGTGTTTTTCTTCATTAATAAATCTTAATTTTGAATATAAATTCAAATTTTAAGAAATTCTGACAAAGTTATAGTCTATGATTTCCAGAGGAAGGAAATTTTTAGAATTTTAAATTTCAAATATTTTACTTGAGGAATTCAAACATACATATTGTGCAACTATGTGTTTTAGCATTTTTTATTTGCATCACTGAAAGCACATAAAATTTCTAAGCCAAACATATTGTAGACTTTCCCTTGTCACTGTTTACCTACAAAACAGAAGAGGAAACTTTATTAGAGAGCTTCAGAGTGTTGCACAGACAGATTTCCCACAGTAAGACATCACTATCTGGGTTGTAGGTCTGTATCGCACTCAGCAGCATCACAGACCCAGTCCCTTCTTTGGGTCACTTGCCCTCCATGTCTTATGTAATTATTACTTCTGCTTCAAAAACAGGGCTATTTGCCCTAATCTGGAGGATTTCAGAATGGAACCCAGACAATAAGAGAACACACAGAAATGGCTATTTGCCATATCTGCTATTTCTTATGGGGCTTTTTTTTTAATGTTTACAGTGTAGCTTTTTATATAGCTTTGACATAGCAAATTTATCTCAGATTTCTTCCCCCCTGCCTTTTCCCTTGTCTCTTGCTCCACTGTGGGTTTCTGAGGTTTTTATATTTCTGTTTTGCTCTTTCTGTGTTTCTTCCTTAATCACTACAACTTCTCTTTTCCTTGCAAGCCACTTGCATGTATTTTCTGTAACTTCCTGTATAGAAATGTAGAGACAAAACAAAACCAGAAACATTCTAATGTATTGGAAAGAACAATAAATATTTTAAGAACCACAGGTCATACTCAGCATTGCCACAAAAAAAGAGTAATGTTACTATTTAAAAGCTTCTGTTATTGTTCATTTCAGTTAAATATTAGGGGGAAATTCTTTGTTGAGGCACTGGAACAGGTTGCCCAGAGAAGTGTTGCCCCATTCCTGGAAGCATTTAAGGCCAGGTTGGATGGGGCTTTGAGCAACCTGGTCTAGTGGAAGGTGTCTCTGCCCATGGCAGAGGGTTGGAATGAGATGATGTTTAAGATCCCTTAGAATCCAAACCTTTCCATGACTCTATGACTATCAGAGGCAACCTTGAGAAACTTTCCTTATACACTGAAGAGTTTTTAATTTCTTACCCTGCTGCAAACATTGGAATTCACCCTGTCTCCTCTTTGCTTACCATTCCATCCCCGAGGGACCAAGTAAAGGAGAGTACAAAATCAATTTCCATCCTTACAGCTTTCTGAGCAAGCACTTATATCCATTTGGAAGAAAAAGAAATGTGGCATAAATAATACTTTGGGGATCCGAATCAGGTTGCTGTCTTCTGTTGTCTTAACAATCTTGGAAGTCAGAAATGGAAGAAAACTATCAGAATTTATCATCTGGCCACTACCTTTGTAAATGCAGCAAATCCTTCTCCAATAGAGGCTGTAAATAGAAGGCAACGACAATTGAAACTTCATCATTACTTTCCCAGGGACTAATTGCAGAGGTTGGATAACTTTACACTGACTTCAGTGGCACCCTGTAACTGTGAGTCTTCATCACTTTGTTTACATGCCACCGTCTTCTGATGCTGTAGCCATGGGACATCCTGCATGCAGGTGACAGTGCCCTGTGCTTCAGCCAGGTTCCCTCCCTGTCCCTGTGGCTCTTTCCCATGTGGGGAATATCTCACAACATGATGAACCCAGTGGAAAAGCAGAATGTTGTGACAGATCTGAAAGCTTTTAGTCAGGTTTCTGATAAGAAAAAGAAAGATCCTCTCAAAGTTCCCAATCACTAGCAGAGGAAATGCAGAGGATTTGCTTACAGATTTGTACTCAGTTGGTGAGCCTGGCTGTTGTCACTGGGCTTGCTCTTTGGCTCAGATAGCGTGGGACAGGTCCCTTTGGCAAGGTCTCAATGTAGAATCCAGTGTGAGTTATCAAGCAAGCGACTGCTCTTCTGAAAATGCAATCCAGGCTGGATTTGGCAGGTGCCTTCAGATAAATATAATGTTTTTCCTAGTAGCTGAAATAACCACTTTTATTCATGAAAACACACAAAAATAATTCAAAATTTGTTTCTTGTTTACTTAGCTCTCGTGTACAGATTAATATAAAACTGATTTTATTTCCAACTACTCTTGGTAGCACTGATCAGTTAAAGTCAGCAGCAAAAAAGTTTGGAAATGCAGCTACATGGCACCAGTTCGAGGATTTTGATTTCTGGATCTGTCCCTCTATCATCAGCAGGGAAATATTCCCTGGGCATAGTCTCACTGCCAGGGGTAGCAACTTGCAGACAAAATATCAGTTTTATAGAACTGCTGGAGCATGAAGTGGATGGAAGCAGTAGCTGTCCACGAGGGAAATGCACATCCCTGTAACAGACTAGAGAGGAAGCAGTGTGCAGGATCCTCTGGAGTGGGGGAGCACAGGACATTCTGAGGTTAAACACCAGAATTTGACACAATCTTACCTGAGACAACAGTGATCCCTGCAAGGGACATGAGAATAGCCAAGAAGGGATTTCTGAATGCACAAAGGAAAAGCCTCAGGCTTTGTAGGAGGATATTATACTTCAGGTCTTGGGGTCTGCCACGAGATGCGACCCAAGACTCTGTGGAGATGGATGTAATTGACTATTGAATTGGCACTGAATTTGTGTATATGTGACATTTGTGCCTTGTGAAGGACTTCTACATATCTGTCCCATGGCTAAAGTATCTCTTTTCCATTATCTGTGGGTCAGAAGTTTAGGTGTGGTGGTCAGGAGTCCCAAGGATAACCTAAAATGTTGTGGGATTTGTTTTTTTTTTTCTGGTGTCTTTTCTACTTCACTGTTCTCATGTGTGCAGCCCTCATAGCTCCTGAGGGGTATTCCTGGATCTTTGTTCCATAAACTCTGCATGTGTGGGAGAAAAGCCTGGGCATTATAGGTGTCTGCAGTAAGGACATGAGTTCTTGGTGGAACTTTGGCAGGATTATGTCCCATTTTACATCTGCACAGGAGTATGAAGCATTCCAATTATATAGAGTTAATAACCAAGAATAGCCTTCTTTCTCTATTTTTTTTTAAATTTTTAAAAATTTTAATAACACTGACAGTCTTCCTTATTTTCTTCTCTTCCACTAATTAAAATCTTGTAAGACCACTTGGCTGTAAGAAGTGCCTTGTTCACCTTGGGCAAGAACAATCCAGCATTTTTAAGACTGGAAGCTTATGGTTTTCTTTCTTAGGGCAAGAAAATAAACAAAAAATAAGTTTTTTCTTCAGATGAGTGAGAGTTGTCTCCAAAAGCCAAAGATGTCAATAAAATAACCTTCTGCAAGCCTAAAACTTGCATAATTTCAGCAAGTCAGATATGCTTTAGGTATATAGCTTTGCCACAGAGCCTATACTTTGGCATTAGCCAAGCAAGCTTGATGAGCTGACTGCTGAGAAAATTGTTTTGTATAGGGTTTTTACTTTGACATCCCTTTATTCACCTAAGAGTTCTAACCTGTTCACAGTTTCAGTCCTGCAAATAGGAGACTGAATCGATCCATAGACCTTATTGAAGCATTTTGATTGATATTTACTTGGAAAGTAAAGATGAGTTTGTCCTTATGAATGTCTTTGATGTGAAAATCAGCCTGATAAGCAAAGAGTGCAGGGTCAGCAAACTCGAGTAGGTTAGGTTTGGCATCAACTGAACTAGCTAGAAGTGACAATCAAGTGATCTTATCAAGGTTTTTACTTTGGCTTTGATACTCCTGTAATTGAGCGTCTTTCTCTTCTGTCACCCATCTATCTTCCAGATTTTTTTTGTTTTTGTTTTTCTGATTCAAGTTAGAGCCATGGGAAGCATAACTTAGCCGTGGGAAAGAAAACCAAAACTTGCCTCTTAGTGAACTAAAGGTAAATTGAAGGATTAAGAGAATAATAATCTAATAGTATCCTAATTAATTTTAGGTTTTGGAAAGCTTCTGCTTTGTTGCTTTGATTGTTTTTTGGTTTTTTTTTCCACTTACAATTAAAAATGTCTTGAGGCTATATATATACACACACACACACACACACACATATTTATAAGGTTGTTTGTGTTTGGTTTGGTTTGGTTTGGTTTTTCTTGGGACTTTTACCAAAAGAAAATCTGGTCAAATAATCTGTGTGGGACTATGCAATGTTTTTCCTTCTGGTTTTTTTTTTTTTTTTT
>VZTH01008290.1:56528-143186 GCA_013397815.1 Aleadryas rufinucha | reverse complement strand
GGTTATGGCGGTTCTGGTAAAAAAAAAAAAAATATATATATATATATATATCTATATATCTCTTGTGTAGGACCTCTATGCCGTTCACACCAGTTCAAAGGATGTGTCAGGGTGAGAGTGGGTAATAGGATTTAGGTCTAGGGAATACAGTTATTTCTTCTCTCTAGAGCCTGACTTCCTGCAGGAAAATGGACAAATGCTACAAGCTTGCTTTTGTTCCTCACTGCGTGGAGCAGGGGGAAAGCCTTGAGAAGCGTGGACTTAATTTTTAACAAACATATAATGATTGGTTTTTTGGGAGATGTGGGAAGAAGCTTTCAAGTCCTTCAGGGTATTCAGAAAGAATAGCCAGCTGATGCCAAGCCTGCTTACCTATAAGCCTCTAATTTCTAATGTGTATAGAAGCAAGAAGATTATAGCTTCTATAAAAGCTGCAGGCCTTTTCCTTCACTTTATCTCACCTATTGTAGATGTTTCTCAGTGACATGTCATTCAATTTATGTCATTCAGTGAGCCAAGTTAACCCTTGCCAGGCTGAGTTCTGAGCTTTATTACCAGTTTCTTGCTCTTGAGGGCTTTAAGAGACACTGTGAGAATTCTGCACAGGTGTTGCTGATGTCCATTATTTGCTTGAGATATAGATGCTTGAGAAACAAACTTCTTTTCCTGCTAGTCTGTGTTCTTTCTAGTGGGTCCTCTTACTGCTTTTAAGCAGACAGATGCCTTGTATTTCCAACAGAACTTACCATTTTAGTTTAAAACCTTGGTTTTTTTATTTCCATTGGTCTTGTCACTGTAGCTCTGGAGAGAGAGTTTGCTACATGCCCCACATGCCCCAGGAAAGTATACACAACAACAACAACATTTGCCTTTACTGTGTAAATAGGGCTCTTTATTCTTCAGTAAATGGAATATGAACAAAGCTTTGGACTACAGAGTAATTTACTTTGCATACTAAACATTTTGAGGTAAGTCAAAGTAGGCATGAAATAGAAAGGGAATATAAGCTTCAGCCCTTTTCCTGGATACCTTTTTACTGAACTCAGGCTGTGAATACAAGACTTTTGCAAGGCACTGAAGGAACGCAGTCGGTTCATGACAAAGTAGGGCTGCTCATCACAGCTGGCAGGCATAGATATTCCATTCTGGAGATGTCTTGGCTCTCTTGAAGGTCATTTGGTTCTCTCTTGGCAGGGAAATATAAATACTTTTGGAGCTGTGAGGGAGCAAAGCTGCAGAAGCTGCAGTTTCCAGGTCAAGAGTCCTACAAGCAACAGGAGAGTGCTTTGAGCCAAAAAATTTTGAATTTTCAACCTGTTTTTTAGTCCTAGTGGAGAGTTGCTGAGACACCTACATGTTGAAACTGCAGCAAATATTAACAAAGACTTGCAGCATACAATTACATTTCAGGTTAAAAAGTAAAAACAGAAATAATAGTAACTATGAATATTGGTTTGTGATATGATATTAAAATTATAGGATTTACTGCTTTGTCGTTCTGGCAGCATTCCTGACTTCCACAAGTTTCTGTGTCACTCTTAGCCAGGAGTGGTTAACTTGCAGCATTACCTGTTAGCAGCACCCTGCTATCAGTACCCAATATTGCCTGTGTTAACCATGTAACAGAATCATATCTGGTGAGGAACAGACAAGCTGACCTGCAAGATTTGCTGGGGATTGAATTAGTGTTTATTTAATTTTATTTTCATATTTATTCAACCAGCTGTGTGGCCACATCAATTTACTTAATTAGTGAGATGATTTTTAACTTGTGGTCACTAAACATATATTGTAGCCCAGCTTGTACCACTCTTACCAGGATAGTGGTTGCTTGCTCTTCTCACTGTGCTTATAATTAATATTGGTCTAAAGTATGATATGAGTCAAGCATAATTTGAATATAAATATGAGAAACTATATTCTGAAAGTTAGTCAGATTTGAGAACATGCAGTTGGGTTCCTCAGCATGAAAGCATGTAATGATTTTGTCCTGTGGCAGCAGCATGGAGAATCACTTTTATAGGGGTTGCAAATATGTTACTTGTGAGATACTTCTCTTTTTTTCTGAGGAAGAAATGTATGTACAGGGATTATACTGCAAGCTGCAGGAGATGCAAAACTACACCAGCCAAACCTAAGCCAACCCCAGAAGGATCTGTTGATCCAGAATCTTGATCTGAAGGAGGGTAATTTTCAGCCAGCAGCAGGAGTGTCTGGGAAGGTGCTTCTGGCTGGGAGCTAGTTAGATGCTGCTGAGCCTGCAAGGGCCTCAAGGTGGCAAATGCCACACATCTCATGTCACCAGCACACTCCAGCAGTCCCATCACATGCTCCTGCTCCTGGAAGGGGTCTCTCACATCTGCTTGAGCTGTGGGAATGCTGAAGGCATTTTCCTTCAGCTGCGTTTTTCAGTCTCAAGTTTCAAGTGTCGGCCCTGTTACACTCACCCCTACTGCCTCCTATTTTATTGCTTCCCCTGCTGGGTTATGATGGCTTAGAAAGAGCTGCTCAGTGGGAGAAGACAGCATTGCTGCAGGGGGTTTGTCTGTGTGGGCATGGGAGCTTACCAAGTGATGCTCATGAGGGGTGCAATACCTGATATATTCAGCTGTGCTTGTGCTGTTGGATCCTGAGCCACCAGCAAGCTCAAACATGATTTATGCTGGGTGTCCACCCTGCCACTTCTAAAACATCAGTGGCCTGTGGCTCGTGATGTCAAGGCATCCTGCAAGGAGCCTGGGCTGAGGACTCTGCTGAGCACTGGGAATCCTGAAATTGCTGTTTGGCAGTGACAGGGACCACAGCACTCCCAGCCACAGGCACTGTAAGGTGGGACTTGATGGCTGGTAGGGAGTTCCTGGGGTAGCACTGCCCCAGGCCTTCCTCTTGCTGTCTATGAAAGCTTAGCTGAAGCCAGAAACTGTCTTGCCCATGCCTGAGCATCCCAGAAGGTAAGGCTGTTTAGGCCTAAGTTGAAAATGCATTTTGGGAGAATCTTATGAAGTATATTGCTTTGAAAGAGGAGAGTTAAGAAGACACAGCTAAATAGAAGCTAAAAAAAATAGATTGTGACACACATGAACAGAACTGTGTGGTTTGAGTTTAGAAATTAATATGGGACAAAAGTGAGAACTCCAGCTGAGCTGCACTCAGGCTGCAGACACTGCTTGCTTAGGCTCGACTTGGAGTTTTATTAGACACTAATGCAGAAATAAGGCTGGTTTAATCTTGAAGGCTAACTGCATATTTAGAACTCCGATCTAACTTTGAAAATGCAACTCCTTACAACCGTGTGTATTTTACATACCAATAACACCTGCAAGCATTTCAAGTAGCAGGTTTGAAGTAGCTTTCTTCATTAGCTCCAAAGATAGTCAAATGGTATTCATCATATAAATTCTTCAATCTACTCCTTCTCAAATTTCTTGCATGGTCTTCATGCAATTTTTAAATTCTTGATTGGCCAGCTCTAGCTAGTTTGGTGGCCCAGCTTTTCAACAGTATTGAGAGAGAGCAGCTCTGTGCAAACATCCGTGGCCATCGTAACCATTCGGTTTACAGCCAGCCAGTGCCTGTGAAAGCTGCAGATTAAAGACAATCTGTTCTTGCATAGCTGGAACAGCAGGAATCGACTCCATAGGTGGTTGAGCAGCTCTGAGCAATACTAAACTAATGAATTTGTTTTGCTGAAAAGAGGTGAAGGCTCAGAGCTACATCTACGCAGGACATCCATGGAGCAGAATCTTGTGGGAATGCCATGAACTACCCAGAGACAAAATGGGATTAGTGTGTGTTTGCTTCTTTCATACTGCTCCTTTATCACACAAAAACAGTTATTATTTTGGCTGGTTTGGGAATACACTGTATGCATTTTCCATAAGTATTTTCTGTGAATTGGCTTTTGTGAAGTCCAGATGTTTTTTTTTTTACTAAACCCTTTTGAATATGAAATGCTTTACAAGCATCCTTCTTTTTCTTGCCTTGCACAACCACTAGTTTTAAATTTTGGGCTTTTTCTGGGGGGATTATTACATTTTACAGAATTTTTTCAAGATTATTTTCTCCATTAGCTGTATGAGAAGAAATAGCACTGTAGTTTTTAAATAAGATACATTTGAACTTTCTGTGCACTTCATGTTCAACTTAGTATTTTCTTTAATGATATTAAATATAAACAATAGCTAAATCATAATTTTATTTAATTTTAGGGGTTTTAATTTTTTTCTTTCAATATTTGGGGCGAGGGGGGGGGTAGTTGGTTAGGCAAGTATATTTCCAGCTCTACAAACTGAGTTGAAAAAGAAAAAACTCATCTCCCTTTGAGAAAAGAGGTAACTGATTACTCCCCCTCCAAAGGCTGGGGCAGCAGCAGAGAAAAACTGGACCCTTATAGCTTAGAGTTGTTGTGGCCTCACTGACAGGGACAGTGGGGACAGCAGCTCTATTCCCACCATTTGCAGACAGAGCAGTGGGAAAAGAGGCTCCCAAAACCTATCAGTGCTCCCTACATTTCAGGTGGAAAGGAACAAATGCTCCCGCTAAAGGGATGCCTTTGGTTCAAAAAAAATTTGGATGTATTTTGAGAACCTCTTAACAGCTAAAATTAAAATTAACAGGATAAGGGTTTGTCTTGTTATATGATTTCGAGCAGCTTTATAACAAGCCTCTTAGAAACTGTACATGAAAAAGACCTAGAGAGTCTACAAGTTAATTAAACTTTGCTCTAGATTCTAACTTAACAGAGAAATAAGCTGCTAGATTTTTTTTCTAATTAAACATAATTTTCACATTTTACTTATGCAAACCACATTATCATATGTAAGCAACTGAGACTCTTTCCTTAACTCAAAATATTAAAATCTGAAGTATAGCAGTGTTTTAACTCAGTAAGACTAAATCCCAATCCAGTCGTAGATTTATGTTAATAATTAAGAAATTCCAGTCATTTAACATAATTAGGAGTCCGATACAGCAAAAGCTTTAGTATTTTAAGAAGGTTTAGAAGACAAGTGACTATGTTATTCTTCCATAAATATTTTAACACTACATCATGTGTTTTTTCCTAATATTATAATTTTCTACATAAAAGAAATTAATTTTTGAGGATTTGTATTAGGCATGTATATGATGCTAGTTTTATCAATCTAATATTTAACACTTGTGCTGTTACATAGCTATGGCCATAAGAAAGTCTAACTAGCATTTTTTTTAGGCTGGGTTTTGTTCCACTTAATTATTTTGTACTTCAAGGCAGAGAGAAAGGTGTCTCTATAAAGCAGACATTACAAATAGATTATGGGGCAGTAATGCAAAACCTCTTTATAGCCAGATTTCATTCAGTGCTAATTAAAAAGAGATTGTGTGGAAAGAGTGTTTTTAATTCCCTGTATACAGTGGACATCATTTCATTCTGATTTTGGTGAAAATGGTAAGTTGTTGGCTTTTTTGCCATTGGGAAAAACAGGTGCAAATGAACAGAGAGAAATCAGCTGCCAATAAAACTGGTATTTCAAAGAAGAGAAAAACCCAGTATGTTTAGTAGACCATCATGAGAATTCAGAGTTTTCCATTAGGCAGCTTCCACTAATCATCACCATTTTTAAAACTCTGAGCAGAAGTTCAGCAGAAAGTAGATATTAGTGCCTTTACTGGGCAGCTTTATCTTTGCACTCCTGACCTCAGGCCAGGCAAGTAATTGGAGGAAGAACAGAAAAGCAGGAAGAAACTTTGGTTCAGAATGAATGCCTCCAAGTTTTCATCTTAGAAGGGTGGCCTCAGCACATATTTGCATATCCCACCCTTTAGCAGAGTAATCCCACTCAGTTCCCATCTTTAACAGCTCAGAGCCTGTGGCTTGAACCCTGCTGTCAGTGGGTAGTGCCTGCAGGGAGCTGAGCATGAGGACAATGTGTTCTCCATCACCTGTGTTGCTAAGCAGATGGGTTGCTTTATTTCCTACCAGTTAGCACAAAGAATTCTTGCAGCTCTGGGTAAGGCAGCATTCACATTCAAGCTCAGCAACGCCTGCAATAACCTCCAGTTCCAGAGGAGGAAAGTAGGATCCACAATCAGTAATACCTGAGACGGGCGAAAATGGCAACCAACCCTTATCTAGCTAAAATGAGCACTGAAATAAACCCAGGGCTACTAGATGGATGTGTTGCAGCTGGAGATACAGTGAGCTGCAGTAATTCAGGTAGATGGTGAACTGTGGGGCTTTTCAGTTCATCTCCACACATGGTAGGTAATTACTTCATTCCCAATCTTTGTTTAGATAGCCACTGAGGGAATCGATAGTGAGCCTAGCCCCCAGGTGAAGTGTGCTCACCTTTAAAACATATTTTAAGTGTAGCAGCTGCAAAGTGCTTCAGAGCACAATAACATTTTCCCTGGGTGTCAAAATCAAGTGACTGAAAAGCAGGATAGGCATTACCAAGGACAAAGGTAACGTTATATTACTTACATTTCTGGCATGTTGCCATTATTTCATTTGCAGCATTAAGGGGAGTAGAGCTATATCTCTGCATATTTAAATGCAGAACACGTTAAAATGCAGGCTAAAGAGAGCTACTCTATGCTTATTAAATATAGCTGGGTTTTTGAAACGTATTTATTGTGAAATGTGAGAGAACATTATTAAAAGTACCCATTTGTATGCCATGGGTAATTAACAATAATTATCTTCTTAGTGGTCAGCTGAAATATAGCTGACATAAAGAAGAAATTTCACACACATTTAAATTAAAAGTGAATTAAAACACATTTTGAAAATGACCCAATTTGACTTATAGCAATATCTGTCAGTAAATATCAAGGTTTGCCTAAGTTACCTAGGCTTAAGAAGATACTACCTGTTCAATAAATGCTTGGTTTAATAACAGTAACTAAAAAAACCAAACCCTATAGCATCGTACTAGGAAAACACAGTTCTGATGACTGAAAAAAAGCAGCTGGGAAACCTTCATGATATAATCTAATTTTGTTCTATTTGAGTAAGAGCCTCAGCAGTTTAAAAACCCAGTCATAGAACAAACCTTACTGCATGACTCAGGAATCTTCGTGAGAGCTTAATTCTCACTGTTTCACATGAATGCTGGGTCCTCTCATGCTTGGACAATGGTGCTTGAAATCAACAGTGGAGAGAGGTGGTTTTGTTCCCTGGTAGGTCTTTGTGGTCCATGTTGCCAGCGTCCAAGCAAATTGTTTAATTAAGGTAACCTCAGGATTTTTGCCACTTCATCCTCTAAGAGCTTGGGATCTGTCAGGTGATTGAGATCTCCTTGTGTCTGATCCAAGCATGATGGTTTCTCCAGGATCCATGAAGACAGGGAAACAGGAATTGACCTAGAGACTGACTTGGCCTTTACCCAGGGACATGGATGGAGTGGTTGTTGTGACTCTGATGGGATAACAGTTAATTGCTCAAAGTCCACTGAATCTGAATTGGAGTTGTCAGAATCTGTCTCCTGGTGAGTGAAATTTTAAGCAGAATCTATTTTCTTTTATGTTTTAGCACCTTCTAAGTCAGGATAGTTCAGTAATGATATGTAGAAATGCTCAATTCTCAAAGATCTAAAACCAAAACTGATTTACTGAACTATCCATTTTCCCAGCTCTGATTAAGGGAACACATCCAATTACATAAGTATATTATTAATGTTCATCTGTAGTGTAGTAGAATTAAAATTGCAATACCTCCCAATCACGGTCTAAACCGTGCAGTAATCAAGCACGAATTTAGCAAGTTCATTTTTCCATTATGCTGTTTTCAACACAAAGTTACCATATTAGCATATGGTACCATAACATTGCAGCTCAAACCAGAAGAAAGAAATTCTTTACTGTGAGGGTGGTGAAAAGCTGGCACAGGTTGCATAGAGAGGTTGTGGAAACCCCATCCCTGGAAACATTCAAAGTCAGGCTGGACTGAAAAACCTGATCTGGTTGAAGACGTCCCTGCTCAGTCCCAAGGGGTTGGGACTATGGAGCTCACCTTTGAGATGCCATGATTCCTGCTTGGGACTGCACTTGTCTTTAATCAGTTTTGAAATGGAAGATAACAGAACGTGATTCAAAGTCCCTAAACAGTAGCATTTGCTGGAATGAAGAGTAGAAACAGAATATTTAAAAAGCTTGCTATTTTAAACTTTCAATAGTCTCTAACTCTTTCTCCCTCTTGACTCTTGCCCCAATAGACTATGTGAAAACAGGACTAACCTTACCCCACTGAGTTCTGATCTACAGCACAGTGTCCAGAAGACTAACTCTGCTGAATGCAGGTTATTCTTTTAAGTATGTGCTGTTGTATATAAACATCAAATTAGAGAAGAGAAAGAAAAGTGAGTTTGAGGTTTGTCTTTTTTCTCTGTGTTTCTGTGTGGCAAAGAAAAATTCTTTATAAATTGATGAACTGAAAAACGCAAAAATGCTTAAAAATGTTTATCTTTGGAAAAAACAAATAGTGTCCTTTGCACTGTGCTAAGGTTTAAAAGCAATTCTTTCTCATTATATAACTTCCTTTTTTTCCCTTTTGTTCTTAACTCGATCAACCCTCTTCTTTTTAACTTCAGTCATTTAGTTAAAAATAGGCAAAACTGTGCAAATAACCCATCCTCTGTCTGTCATTCATGCTTTTATGAGATACATTGCATTGGTAATTTTACTTACTGTAAATTTTTTGTGTTTAGCTAAGATTAACTACGTTTCAAAATACTTTCAATGCTAATAATAGAGATGGTCCTTACATAAGCAATCTGCTCATTTGTGAGGGATTTTTGGGGTTTTTTTTACAATTTTGTGGGAATATAGATCTGTTTTTCTCTGACTCACTAGTCTGCACTTGCACTGTGCCACCACTGAAGAGTATTTTCCTTAGCAGCAGCCATGAACAAAGGAGAGGTATGGTCACAATTCAGAAGATACACATGTAAATGAGGCAGGGAATATTACCCTCAAATAAAATCTTTGTCTAAAATCCAGTACAAAGCCAAGCCTGCAATGCTTTATTTAAAAGGAAAAAAAACCCAAAAACCAACAAACCAAAAACCAACCAAAAAGCCAAACAAACATTAAAAGAATGATGTTTTTTATTTAATGGATTAAATTCACTATACTAAAAAAAAAAAAAAAAGAAAAAAAAAAAAAAAATCTGTGGTTTTACTTCTACATTGTGCTGCTAGACCATGACTGTTCCCTTGGAGTTTATTCTCTATGTCACTTGCTAATGTTGCTTTAAAAAAACCCAAACACAGGCAGGTGCTAAACCATTAAATAGTAAGTGAAGACATGCCAGATTGCATAACTAATGGCAATGTAAATTGAAAATACTAAGTTAGGGAATGTAATTTTATATTTTAAGCCTTTGCAAAAGCAGACTTTGACTTGGTAAACACTAATGAGTACTTATGGACTCATATGTTGTTCAGTATTTTTACAACCATGAATATGCATCATGAACTTCATAGAAGATCTTATGGGTATTTTATTGGAAAAGAGTAGCTAGATATAAAAACTTTTGTATATAAAAAAGAAATCTTTTTTTTAACTTTTCGTTATCATTAAACCCACAGTTATGTCCCATATTTTCATAGAAAATGTGAAAGAGATCAAGCAACACAAAAACTGTCTGCAGTTTTTCACACTATTTTCTGAAATTAATTTTTAAGGTGTTAAAGTTGTTGTTTGGGTCAGTTGGTTTGTTTTCAGAGGAAGCAGGCAGGACTGTCCTGCTCCTGAGATGTAATGGCAATTGTTCTTCACTCTGACTGTGAGTCCAAACCATTTTTCCTGTGGCAGTGGGATCTCCTCCCATTCCTGGATCACTGGAGCAGGTGCTGCCTGAAGCCCCTCTAGGACCTGTAACTCTGAACATGACATGCCTTTTCTGACCTTTTTTTAATTAATCCTTCTATGTCAGGTGACTGTAGTAGTCATGCTGTACTTGGAGATAATCTGTTGAGGGCTGGAGGTGCTCACTGTATTATGAACTGGGACTCCAAGCTCCTGCAGGAAAGCCAGGAGCCCAAAATAGATGAAATGTGATTTTTATTCCACACCAGCTCTACTAAGAATTAAATTGTAGAGGAAAAAAGATGGGGGAAGCAGTCTAAATGGTGCTCCCCATTTGCTCCATCAGTAACCAAGAATTCTTGCATTTATTGCAAGAGCAAGTGGAATGTAGCAGTTGGAAATAAACTGCTGTAGGAGTGGTAGTGAAAAGTAGGAAATGGTTGTCATTGATCCTTATTGTGAGGTAATGGTGATGTAGAAGATGCCTAGGTGGGGTTTTGGGGTTGGTTTTTATTTCTTTAGAGGACATTTTGACAAATTGGAAAAGTCCAGAAAACCTAAGAGTTTAGGGATTTTTTTACATCTTCCAAGAAGATCTCAAAACTTTTAATTAGGTTCTGTCATTTCTTTAAAAATATTTGTTTACTTGAAATTACTTTTATGCAACTGATGCAAGTTACAGACAGAATAATTTTTAACAAGTTTCTATGAAATCAATGTAACACTGAGAATCTTGTGGCTCAGCTTCTGAGCAGGTCTGAAAAATGCTTCTGTGACTTCAAGTAATAGGATCCAGTATAATTTATATCAGTGAAAACACGCAGATTTATGCCATTCAAAAAAATCCTGTGATCCTGAAATAGAGCTCAAATAGATGTATGATATATGACTGATAACTGGAGCAATGTAAATTCTCAGTACAAGGTTATGACAGTGGATTGTTTTGGCTTTCTTAGTAAACTGCTGTGGGGTTTTATTTTAAGATACTATTAGCACTTCTAATGGTTTCTGAAGAAACAAATGATGAAATAGGTAATGTTTGGGTTTTTACCCCTATGTCAGAGACTGTCAAAAAAGGCTAATGTCTAAATTCAGCCATGATTAATGAATTAAAAATTATAAAGGAAGTAGTAGGATCAGTCACAACAATGACAACAGTTGAGGTATTGTCTCAAACTCATAGGCCTGAATACCTGAACAATAATTTATAAATTCAGGCAAGAGAGCCTATCAAATTCTCTTTCATTTATTTTGGTACATGATTTTGCACATGTTCTCAAAGTTTCCTAGCTTTATCTGGACATATTGTGGTGAGTTTTCAAACTCTGCTTAGCAATGAAGTTTTTTAATGATGCTTTTTTACTAATCATTCCAGAAAACAAGAACCCCAACCCCCAAGTGCAGGAATTAGTTGGGGAATGAAAATTATTAAATTCTTTGCTCCTACTTTTGTGTTTTTCATTGCAGGATTAATATTTGTCAGAGCTACATAAATAAAATTATATAAAAGTTGAATTTGTAAATACTATAAATGTTCATTTGAAAACTGATGTTTGGGCTTTGTTATAGGATGCCAAAACCTTAACTCACACATTTCTTCAGTCCTAATGGGTGCAGACAAAACCTGACTCATCAGACTGAAGTACTGGCACTGTAGGAAAATACAATTTATCCACTTGAGTGTGTACTGGGTAGTTTTGCTGCTGTAAATGCCTTTGTCCCATGGGATTACCCTAATAGAAATGGAATAAACTTTCCTCCTTCAATATGAAAACTGCAAAACCTGTCACCAGAATAGACTGATAATGTGATTTCCTGAAGAATTCATTGCAGAATAGGTGAAATTATATATATATATATACACACACACACACATATATATATATATATGTATGTTTNTATATATATATATATATATATATGCTCCAACTACCAGTAAGGAAGCTGTTTTTTAGCAAGATAAACCGCAGGTTCTCCTGTGACATGGTATCTATATAGAAATCACATGTTGGTTTAAGTTTGATAAAGCCTGTCCAGGGAGGAAGTTAGGTTGCTTAGTGCCTTTAAATGCCCTTTAGAGGTTAATTACTGTGCTGAATACAAGCTTGTAGAAGTTCTTATTATTTATCATTTGACCTTTTTTTCCCTGTTTCTTGCTCTACACGCTGTCTCCACCTGCCCCCACCACCCAAAAAAAAAAAAAGATATTTTTTACTGCTTTGAAGAGATTTGACAAGAGATCAAAAGTCTGCAGGATAATTCAATTTTCACACACTTAAAAAAAAAAACCAAAAAAAAAAAACCAAAAAAAAAAAACCAAAAAAAAAAAACCAAAAAAAAAAAACCAAAAAAAACCCCAAAAAAAAACAATTAGGGAAGAAAGTGAGTTTTAAATATTCACTTTGGATTCTTTTTGGTTGATTCTTTTTTTTTTTCCAAACATGGTAGTCTGCAAATTGTTGCTAAAATGCTGCATGGGAGAAGAGTATATACATGTAAATGTCATTGAAAGCCTTAGAACAGGTAAGTAGTCAAACAGCTAGGAGACAGGCCTATAGGAATCAGGAACTCAGGTGCTCAAAAAGCTGTTTATTATCCACTTTTCATTGTTTAAGCCCGAGAATGGGCTTCTCAAGCAGATGCTGCATTGCTTCAGGGTTTCACCAGGTCTGTGACAATGTCAAGCACATTTTAATGTTGTGCTGGGTTAACTGTGCTGCTCATACAGCCCTCCTGCTGAGCAGCCCTTGTTCAGATGTGCTTCTAAAATTGTGGTATGTTTTTAGCTGTGAAAAAAACCCACAGGTCTCAGGGGAGGTACTGTGGATTTTGTAACATTCTATTTCCTCACTTTATGCATAGACTTCATTCTGGCAATAATTCCAATTTGTTTTTTTAAAAATAATTACTGAATTTCACTTTTTTTTTTAAACTTTCTGCAAGTATCAGGGACATGTATGTATTAAAAATTAAGATCAAAATTAATTTCGTTACTTTTTTTTCATAGGGAAAGATATTTAGGGATTCATTTTGAGCAGTTCCAGGATAAAAACAAGTTAGTAGCTCAGACTTTTCCCTTTTCACTCTTCTTGCAAAGGCATCTGCAAGAATCTTAATGATAATCTCACCAATATCTATATCTGGCCTGTTCTTTCATGGGTGATAATTACAGAAGTAATGGAAAAGAAATAGTAGAAACAGATGAACAGGCATCAACTTGGATGGCACTGCTGGCAAAGTAGCAAGGCAATTTTCAGTACATGAAGAGAAAAGTGCATCTACTTAATGAGGGCCAGAACTATGCAGAGCCAATTAAGTGAAGATGAGCACAAAAGAAGAAGGTAATAGTGAATTTACAGAGATTCTCTGTATGTTTTGGGCCTTGCTCCTTGCTTTTTTTTTTTTTCCCCTGACTACATCCTCCATAGCCCTTGGCAAGTCTAAGCATGAATTTGCTGTGTAATGAATAAGATTACTGAGTGCCCATGGTGTGCTGGGGGCTGTGCAGTCAGCCCAGCAAATATGGGATCTGTTTGCAGGCGTGTAAAGCAAGACACCAGGCATGGGGGACACTAACCTGTTTTTAATGTTCTTCAGGCTTTGTGTGCTTTTCCTGCCAAACGACTCTGAGATTTCTGTTCCAGCAGCCTGCACAGCCAGGGACAGCCAGCATATTCTGTGCAGAATAACTTGGAGAATTTCAGCTCCTGTTTTGTGACCTACTTATACTTAAAATGAGACTTAGAGATGAACGTGCTTTTTCCACGTATACCTATGCTATGAAGAGCTACTCTTAAATTTAACTTCTCTAAATGTTATGCAAATTCAGTGCATTTTAACTTTAGCAGTCTGGAATAGAAGTGCTGTGCTTTATTTTAAACACACATTTTGCATAACAATATTAAGTTCCATATATTATCTTAAAATGCAAAATGTATAAATCTACATGGCTGCAAGAGCATAAGCAGAACATATTACTCTGCGAAAATGGAAGCATAATCCCAGCAGCGTGTGGCATCTGTATATTAATCAAGCCCCCTGATAGCTTTGTTTCGGGAAAAAGAAGTTCACTTTAACTTTTTTTTTTTGCTTTAATTTATGAAGTACGAGGATATATTAAGCAATAACGCACTCCAAGAGAGAGCATTTAACACATGAAGAGGTTCACTTTTTTATCCTACTAGGCTAAAAGAAAAGCCATAAAGTTTTCAAATTTATAATGCTGCGGCAGAGATAAACTCCCGAAATCATAATTTAGCTGTTTCTCTGTCAGTCAAAAAAAGCAGTTACAGTTCAGCAATCAGATCCTAGTTATTAATTTTTCCCTCTTAAAAAATGAAAACCTCTAAGTTTTCTTCACTGAGCAGAAAAATTTCCATCAGTGAAGGGAAAGACTCAGAGGACAGAGAGAGCTACTGACTGTGTGACATCTTCTTCTCATGGCTCTATCCAATGTGGAATTTGGCAGTGGCAGGGCCAGAGGAGGCCCCTAAGCAGTGCTGAGAAAAGCAGCAAAGCAATTATTTAATTAAAGGAAGAATTATTCTTTACCTCACTTTTGTCTCCCTCCCTCCTCATTGCCTCCAATAGGATATAGG
Source organism: Aleadryas rufinucha (assembly GCA_013397815.1). Taxonomy (NCBI): domain Eukaryota; kingdom Metazoa; phylum Chordata; class Aves; order Passeriformes; genus Aleadryas; species Aleadryas rufinucha. The sequence goes on along the minus strand of VZTH01008290.1, from coordinate 128,799 downwards.
ATAGGCAATAGGATTTGCCAAAGAATGTGGTGGCCTCTGTCATAAATGTGGGAGTGAAGAGATTTGGAGTTGTTCAGCCTGGAAAAACTGGCCTTCCTGTACCTAAAGGGGTCCTACAAAAATGCTGGAGAGGAACTTTTCACAAGGGCATGTAGTGATAAAACAAGGTGGCTGGCTTTAAAGAGAAAGAGGGTAGATTTAGATTAGATATTAGGAGGAAATTCTTTACTGTTATGGTGGTGAGAGACTGGCACAGGCTGTCCAGAGATTTTGTGGGTGCTCCATACCTGGAAGTGTTCAAGGCCAGGATGGATGGGGCTCTGAGCAACCCGACCTAATTAAAGATGTTCCTATCCATGGCAGGGTGCCTGGAACTAAGTGATTTTTATGATTCCATCCAATCCAAACTATTTGATGAATACCATTAATGATTACTATTTTGACATGTTCATAGTTCAAGATTTTTCAAAGATATTTAAGCTTTTTATTCACAGAAATGGTTCTTAGTAGTGTTTTCTGCATCATCTGTTGAAATCCATGGGACTTGCATTAGCACCATTCCATTAAATGCAGACAATTCACCTCTGTGCTTAACTGCATGTTTGGGTGCCTAAACACTTCTGAGAATATAATCTTAAATTACTTATCTGCAATAACAGAAGAGCTTATGACTGCCATCATTTACCTGCACTCACAAACATAATCTGTTCCCTACCCACCAGAACATCCTTTAAAATGTATTGAATAAATCACCTCTGCCTAAATAATTACATGTTCAGGTTATAAACCATTAAGGTTCATTGATTTATTACAAACCTTTAGAATATGATGCTCTGGTTTGGTAAATATTCCCAGGCATATTGAGAAGCCGTACTCCTGGCAGAGAAACAAGGCAGAGAAATGGTATTTCTATGGTTTTATCTTTTTCACCAGGTTCTGCAAAGTGTATGCCCACATGAATAATGGTGTTCTATTCCTCACAAAGTGTTTAGGCATGTTGTTTTCCCTAATTGAGGGAAGCATAAAAAGACAAAATTGTTTCTACTAGTACTTTGATAATAGTAGTGGGAAAAGCTGCAGTGACTGCACTCTCTTATGTAGAGTCACATGGTGCCATAAACAGTTAAATGGTTCTCAAACCAAATGGCAAAAACTTGTGTTAAAAGCTCATGGATTTTCCAGTTCATTGTACAGATTCTTTTCACAGAAAAATTATTTAGTCCCTACTAGCTTCTTAAAGCTGTTATCACTGCCATAAATGGTTTGACTATATTCAGAGTTAATTTATGTCTTTCATGTGTGAATACTATCTTTTAAGAAGAAGGAAAAGGGGAAAATAAAAACATGAATTTTTTTAATACCATATTAATTAACTTGAATTTTTAGACTCTATAGCATACCGGTAATATGATATAATTTAATGTTAGTGTGTTTAGTCACCTAGTGACTGATTCTGGGGCAGAATTTTTGGCATGTATTTGTAGGAAATTAGCTCTTTTTATTTGTTTACTTGCACTGTGTGTGAAACTTTGTTTTTTGACATGGTCTCTTAATTGTTCTCTACGTGATAGAGAACTTGTTGCTACACATCGGACTGTACAGCCTGGTGGTTACTGCTTTCACGTTATAATAAGAATGTCATAAACCTTACAAAAGGGGAAAGGAGAACTTCTGTCTTCTCTGTGATCACTCAGAAAAGTAATTTCTAGCAAGATTGATTGAATAGACTGTTTGATAACACCTTTTTGGGTGTTCCTCCCACACTGCATCTGTTCTGGGTAGCATTGCATATATCAGTATCCAGTCCAAAACTTTGGATAGTCCTATTTTTAGTTTTATGGCTGATACTCCAAAATAATTTGGACTAATATAATCTTAAGCTTAGACTGGTAAACTCTGACCTAAAAGTCTCGGAAATCAAATTTATATTCCCCTGCTTCCTGAGGATGACACAGTAAGTTAGAAACTGAATTAAAGCTCTTTTGACTTTACTATCTAGATCAACTTAGCAAAATGTATAGATGTATAATTCCAATGAATTACATGTAACTTGCTCAGCACCTTGTGCAAATTACAATGTATACCTACCACCTACTACTCTCTGGTATCTAATTCTTTTTAAAAACATTTCCTAAAACCTCAATTAAAAGTTTCTCCAAAGGCTTAGGAACAATTAGAGTTTGAAGCGGTGATCTTAGATGTAATTTTCACATGTGGCATTTAATTTTTAAGCCCCTGAGCCCCTGTACTTAGGAAGAGTGGGCATGAGCAAGCAATCTAAAAGCCTGCAAACAGTGGAGCAGTACAACAGAAGCATGTGGGGGGATTCTTTTTTGTTTTGCTGTTGCTAGATATGAAGAAAAAAGGGAGAATATAGGACAGGATATAGAATAATTTTTTCCTACTCTTCAGACAGAGCTATGTGTTTAACAGGTATTAGTTTGGGCAACTTAATAAAGAGCTGGAACTTTTCCCTTGGACTGTCTGGCAGAGGAATGTGTTTAACTTACGTTGTCAAGGTAACACCAGCAGCATTTTCAGGCCCCTTGAGTGCTTTATTTTCCATTCTTTAATGTTTGCTGGATATGGTGAGCAGAGCTGCACACCCCTCAAAGTGTTTCCAAGGGCCAGAGGGTCATTGCTGAAATCTACCCATTAGACCCCTCCACTTTCTTAAGGTGATCTTGTACCTGTTGGAGAAAACATAATTTTTGATTCTTTTTTCCCAAGGATGACAAGTTTCAAAAGCCCTGTCTAAAATAATTTTTTAAAAATTTCCTTGATGCTTTCAATGGGGCAGAAAGAAGAGAATTTTTGTGGCTTTAAATCTCTCACTTTGTACCATGAGCAGAATTATGCTGGACACAGAACACTGAATTAGAGTCAAGTTTTGTAATACTTCTTTGTAATGCAAGGGGCTCTGCATGGACCAAAGCTTTGCTGATAGAGCTGTAGACATAATTTCACAATTATTCTGTTTATTCACTATAGTGCACTAATTCCCTCTCTGACTCTGCATGTTAAACAATATGTGTCCATAAATTAGTTGCAAAATCACACTGGCAAAATTATTATCTCCCTGGCCCAGTCTCTTTGCATTTTTCATCAGAAGGGTTGCGGTCCCTGCACTGGATTTCACAGTATGGTGACTGTAGCTGCAGGAGCACTGCGGGGCTCTATTTGTGAGAAGCCTCATGAATTGAATCCCGTGGTTCTGTCTGCAGGGGGTGACTAGCAATGAGCCAGCCCCTGTGTATTAAAATATACTGAAGTACATTTTCAAGGGCAGCTGCCGAATGGTTTTCCTTTTTAGCAATTAGCGGCTAACTTCTCCCACTCCTTTCAAAGGCTTTTTATTTAACTGCATCACTTCACTTTGATTATTTCAACAGACTCAGTGCTATCAGGGTGGCCCATTCTCAATTGTCTTTCCTCTGGGATCTTTTAGAGGTTTCTTGCCATCCATACCCATTCTCTATATGTGCTAACATATAGAACCTAGGATGTAAGCCATCACATTTTGTGAGTAGGACCGACAGGAGTAGTTAACATACTTTCTTAAATACCAACAGAAACACACAGAATGTGTCTTCACAGGCATTTTAGCTCAGATCAGAAATGTGCTGTAGCAGTGAGTCTCTCGAGGTAATTTCCCATGCTGTGGTCTTAGTTGCTGGCTGGGGTTAAACCACAACAGGCAGACAGGCTGGATTTCTGTTGGGTGAAAATAGACTGGAAGATGCATTCCAAGAATGTTCAGAAACCTCTCTGAACTCTTATAGTCACTCAGTCAACAGGGCAAGAATAGAGTAATCTGAGTTTAAAAAAAAATTAAAAAAAAGAAATAGATATGGACAAGATATCAAATGCTCAGAAGCAACAATAGTTTTGCCTAATAAATCTGTGTAAAATGGACTGAGCCAACACTAAGTCTCATTGAAATCAATGGCACTCGTATAATTATAATTTCCCCAAATGCTGGGAGAAATGATTTCACAATTTCCTGAAATGGCCCATAATTTGCATCTCTGAGAGGACAAATAGTAATTCTGAACTATGTTTGAATAGTTTGCTTTTCACTATAAATTTCTAATAAACTCAGTGTAATTTCTCACTGTATGAAAATCACCCCAAAATCACAGTCCCTTGCGAAATTCAAATACTTCTGGATTGAATAAACAAAAAACAACAAAAACAAACCCTCATGCTAATTTGATACACTTGCCTGTAATTTTAGGGAGAAAACAAAACTTGAAAGCCAGATAAGGTTCTATAATTTCGTTCAAAATTATTTGGCTCAAGTAGAATTATAGATGGGATTATGTGTCTTCTATTAATTAATTTTTTGTGTGTTGTTGACTTCCAAAGCAAAATTCTGACTAAGAGATACCCTGGATGAAGAGTAATGTGCTCCAAATTGCAAGGAAAGTACATTACTCAGCTGACAGCTGACCTGCCATTTATAATTAATGTCAGAACAGCGGTAAACCAAAATGACTACTTTTCCAACTGATATAACTTGTCTTCTGTCTTGTCCTTTTTAAACCTCTTTCAACACACTATATCTATTGGCATATTCTTCTAAAATCCCTTTCGGTGCTGTGTTTTGATCTCTTTAGCCAGTTGATCCCATTTTATCACAGTGTAATCTTGTTTAATTGAACAATGTTCTCTTAATTAAGAAATAATTAAAGTGGAATTTCACTGAAAATATCTAGGCCTTACCTTATTTCCTGTTTTGCCTAGGAAGACAATCTGTTGGAGCAGCTGTGTGAACAATAAAACACACCTTGTATTAAGAGGCTAATCTGTTTTAACCATAATAAAAGTTATCTTAGTAGTGCAGATACCCAGAAGGATCTTTTCACTCTCTCCCTTATCTCTCTTAAATCTCTCAGAGAAATGAGAAATCTCTTCTTATATTCTCCTGGATTTAATTTACATACTGTCAGCACTCTTGACTGGTCTCAGAATTGACACATGCAAGAGAATTGAAAGAGGAATAATAAGTTGAACTATTAAAGTAAGTGAGAAGGGAAAGAAATGAATATTTGCGAAGAACATGCACAGAGAATATAGTAAAATAGAAAATGTGGCAGTTAAGGATGATGCATGCATTTCTTCTTTTAATATAAGCACATAATTATGACTACCATGTCTGAAATCCAATTAGCTCTTTGAGAAGAAAATTCTCTCGGAGACTTTCTACCATATTATCTTTATTCAACATATAATATCAGTGGAGAAAATAGTTCAGCACAGAGTCTGAGTGCCCATGGCTGTGTCATGTATATATATATAAATACATTAAATATATATATATCTACATTTATACATATTGTATATTATGTATATGTCCAAGAGCCTTTGGTACACCGAGTCAAATTGTATTATTAACAACCCCAGACTGGTGTTAATTTAAACTTTCATTAGGTTCCTGCTCGTATCTCTTCAACTTCATCATTCCCTGACAAGCACAAGGGGAAATGATGTGCCACTTTTCATTTTGCAAATATGATACATTTAATAATGGAAGTAATGTTTTTAAACTTTGCAATTTGAATGGGAGCTTAGTAAAATAGAAGATTTTGGATAAGATTGAGGTGCTAGGATCTGCCTTGTGGCAGAACTGACCGCTCAGAAGTTGGGGTGAGGAAAATTAAAGGTGTGAGAATTAAGGATTATTTTAGAGAAAAGTAAGGAGGACATAGGGGTGTGTGTGTATATATGTATATGCATAAAAATTCTTGTCATATTTCCTCTGTGTACTCTTGAAAAGTAGTAAGTGTTCAGAGATAATTTACTCTTTTTGAAAAAAAAAAAAAAAAATCCAGTTTTGAATTATATATTTGAACCATCTCTGGCAATTGCTACTTCTGCTGGTAATTATTGAAGACTGAAAACTGTTATGTGCATATGTGATAGACTCCCCAGAGACAGCATGGCAAATATTAAACCTGCTGCATTGTGCTTGATCTGAACCATAAAAGCAAGTGTATAATCAAATAAAAAAGGCCTATAAAGCGCACTCACACTTCAAAGCTTGCTATTAAAGTGTCTTTGTTGGATTCAATGTTGATTGGGCTTCAATGACTTCTAGGGAAAATGTGTTTATTTTACTCAAGGCTTGATACGTCCCTTTCCAGGAGCCAGGAGGACCTGTCTGTAATTGATGTGATGGACAGGGAGATATTTCAAGGCTACAACTGAGCATCTGTGTTACCACAATATAGGTGAATGTTAGAGTTCACCCAGCATTAACCAAGTAGTGATAGTTGTTTGACTGACCTCTCTTTTTCAGTTTCATGATTTACAACATTGTTGTTTGTACTGGTTTTGAGTGGGATAGAATTATTTTTCTTCACAGCAGCTAGTGCAGGCCTATGTTTTGGATGTGTGCTGAAAACAGTGTTGATAACACAGGGATTTTCATTCTTACTGAGCAGCGCTCGCATAGTGCCAAGGATTTTCCTGCCTCCCACATTGTCCCAGCAGCGAGTGGACTATGGGGGTCACCAGAAGCTGGGATGGGACAAAGCTGGGACAGCTGAACCATACTGATCACAGGGATATTCCATCCATGTGGCTGGTGGGCCAGGGCTGCCATTGCTCAAGGACTGGCTGGGCACCACCACAACCACCAGTTGGTGGTGAGCAAATCACTCGTATTTCTCAGGTTTAGGGGTTTTTTTATAGCTGATGTTTTATTTTCCATATTATTATTATTATTATTATACTCTTTATCTCAACCCACAATTTTTTTTTTTTTTCATTTTTACCCCAATGGTTCTCTCTTCTATCTCATTCTTTGGGGGTTTAAACCATGATGCTGTTGTACGCATATGACTTTGTGCACAGATGATTCCTATGAAGTAGCTGAGATGCTATTAATCCACATCTTCTCTTGCTTTGATGTGATCTGTGTTGCCTTCCTCTAGATATTCACATGCACTAACAAGTTCCTTGTGATGCCAAGGATGCTGCAAAGTAAACTCCATTGGCATAATTAAAATATGTCACAGAGAAGAGAGATTAATATATTCTTCACTTATTCTATTACATTTCCCTTTAGGGTTTACAACAGTCAGTCTGCATGTGTTCTTTTTGCTGTGGAGACCAAATCCCTGTATAGGAACCCAAAGAATGAATTTAATGTTTGGAATTACCTGGATTCTAAAATTGAGCAAATATTTAGTCACATGAGCCATAAAGAACAGCAGTAAAAAATGTCAGATTTCTGAATGATATGGGAATATTTCGCAGCATTGGGATTCTTGTCACACAGCAAGAGGAACCTTTATATAGCATGGAATGTCTATAAAACAGGCTGTGAAAAATTTAACATTAAAAAAAGTCAGATCAAAAGAATAAACACAGATTTTGAAATAATCTTGGATGTAGGCTGTACTGTTCCATCAGTATCTTTCATGGATTTTGACAGTAATTTGCTCTTGTAAAATATGAATGGAATAAAATACCAATGTATTCGATATAGGGTAAGTATATGATATTAGTAAGGGCAGCATTCACATTTTCCATGCACAAATACCATTTCAAATTGGCATATTTTTATTGAATTCTGACTGGTTTTGTTAACAGTTCTGTAAAGCACTTACTTATGTAACCAATACTAAATGTATATAATTTCACTTCTGTTATTTTCTGATATAAACTTTTGGAAATGGAAAAGAGTATTTTTGATTCTGCAGTTCTTCCTTTTGCATAATCATTTCAACCCCCCAAAACCAGGTGTTAAGTTCTGCTGCCTAAACATACTATTATAGGAATTTCTCTGCCTACTTTGTGCAGCTCTAAATGATTACCTAAATTATTATGCAGAGAAAATTATCTCGTAAGGAAAATAGGTTAAAGGGTAAAAAAAAAAAAAAAGCAGCATGTTCTTCCAAAAGTAGAGCAAATCATGGTACTTTCCTAATATACTTTCTTCCACAGCTATTTATCCTCAACTACTGTTTCACTGTAATTCTTAATCCTTAAACACTAAAAATAATAATAATAATAATAATAATAAAAAAAAAGACATTGATTTAATTGGAATGAGAGTATATCCTTTTTGTGAGGTGCATTGAGTTCAAATAGTTCTGGGACAAAATTAAGATTATTGGCTACATCAGTGTGTTTATTTCCTAAATCCAATGAGGTCTGCTTGTATTATGTACTGTTTCATTCTTATCTTCAATACTTCCTTGAAGTGCTGCTAGATTTAAGTGAAAGAAAAAGGGTTTGAAGAGTAGATTATAGTGTCATCCATATTAAAACAAACAAACTCAATATGAAAAATGCATGGTTACTGTAATAATTCCTTTTCTCCTCCAGTTTCACAAAAATCACTAAACTGTATTGTACATTCCACTTAATAATTTTGCTTAATGCTACAAAATGTATTTAATTTCGTACTAAAGGATAAATGGTCAACAACTCACATATATTAATTCAGGAACAGCTGCCTGCTTACAGATAAGAGTCAGGGGAGGAAGGCAACTGAGTTGAAGCTCTTTCTTCAAAAACAATGTTTTCCTATATTGTGAAAAAAAATATGCAGCAGCAGTAGTTGATTAGTGGATTGACATTATTTCTCAGGTTTCATTATCTGGAGAAATGCTCAGGTGCTTTAAATCCTTGCTGTGTCAGTACCCAGTCTTGAAGTATTTTGGAATTGTTGATTTTTTGGATTGCTGACAGTGTAAACTGAAGAAGTGTATGAAATTCTCTCATGGTGAAATTAAAATGACCTCCATATTGTGTTTGACTTTTGTTTTGGTCTGTCTTGTGGTTGGGGGTGGGTTTTTAATTATTTTTTAGGACTGTACAGAGCCAATTTATTTATTCTGCGCTCTTCTAAGGTAAGGAAGGAAAAAAATAAAACAAAAACAACAAAGAGAAACAAAGACAAATGTATGTAATCCTGGAAAGAAATGTTGTATATTGTGAGCTTAAGGGAAAAAAAATGTAGTTGTTTGGCTCAGATTTTTTTGTTTAAACATAAACTACAACCCATTTTTGGCCTCTTTTAAGGGATTGTTAAACACTGGTGTGGTGGGAGGGAATGTAATTATTGCACACTGAGGCTAAGTCGGTTTCACCCAAAGTGATTTACTTCGCACAAATGTAATGCATAATGAATGTATGTTGAATGTATAATGCTTTTCCTTGCAGTACTTGTTATCAGACGTAGCCAATGCCAAAATTTTATTTTCACATACAATGTATTTTATTCTAATTACAGTAAATTAATTTGACCAGAAAAAGAGAGATAACAGTGCAGGGAGAATGTGAATGATAGTCTGCAAACATGCAGAGAGACAAAATGGAATTAGTTTGGAATTTTTTTAACGATTGTCCTTTTTAATAGCTGGGTGGGGTGGTGACTGAGACTGTATTTTCAATTACTCTTCAGGTCATTAATGTTGATTACATTCTTCTTCTAACCATAACTCTTTATTTAATGAAAATGTATGCTACCCACTAAGCAGGCATGTAGTTAGGGAACAATACAGCAGGATTTGATTGCCCTATTAACAATAATCATCGTGAGACTTTGGGAGTAATAATTTAATGACTTCTTGCACTCTTGTGCTACTTTTTGGTAGTGTTCATTCAGCATGTACTGCAGTGATATCTCTAGTGAAATTTAAACTTGCCAGAAAGCATTATTAGCTAGAGATAGGCAGGTATTGAAATACCAGACCCAACAGGGCTCCAGCAACTGCCAGTAAAATACCTATGGACCAGGTAACTTAATTTGAATAAAACAAGGTGGCCTCTCAGAAACAGATCATTAAATAATTTGCAGTGACTGACAGGGTTCATGTGGAGGAGACTGGGGGCTGGAGAGGGGAAGGAAATGTTGTTTTCTTTGTCTTTCTCCTCCTCACAATTCACAACCGTTGCCAGCCTTGTGGACAAAGTGTAAGGCTGGTGGCACAGAGCTGGAACTGACCCACCCAGAGAAAATGGTGGGACTGCTAAAAGGTTCCCTTTTAGGGGGCTCAGTCTTGCTTACAAGCAGGACAGCTGTCAAACTCTCACTTGATGGGTGCAGCTCCTGTTCCCTAAAAAATTTGCTCTTCTGCATTCTGAATTGATCAGTGGAAATTGTTTTACTGACACAAAAAATTAACTGTGAAGGAAGACGTTTTACTCAGTCTTATATGAAGAATTAGAGTTAGGGAAGGTAGCTGCTGCTTTTCCTTGTGCCTCCAACACTTCTTTGAGCCAGAATAGGGAACTCTGTGTTTCAATTATCTGGTTGTGTGTTTGCACACATTTTCTCCTCGCTCAACTAATTCTTTGAGCTTTGTTATACATATTCAAGCTAAAGAATACACTTAGTAATGCTGTGCTCAGCAGAGGCCTACTACTGAATAATGCCAACCACAGAAACACGGTGTGCTCTGAGCATCCATCCTGGGCACTCATTGTCTGAGAAGTGGTGTCTGAGGTCAGCTGCATGCTTGCCCATGAAACCCAAGATAATTCTTTTCCAAAACACACTTCATTCAGATGTTGCTTGATGTCGTAAATATTTGATTACGAGTCCAACACCTGAGACTCTGTCAGTGAGTGGGTGAGAGTTCCTGCTCCATTCCAGTGTGAAGTTAAACTTTACTGCGTTTTGCTGAAATTAATCTCTCTAACACCAGACTGAGGCTCTCGGAGGCCTCTCACAAGGCCAATAACCACACTGTGGCTTGGAGGAAGTAGCTAGTAGATGGAAGTCTGTGAAAAGGTAGCTTCCTAGAACTTCACTGGCATAACTGCTGATCAGTAAACCTGGTACATTTCAGCTGAGATCAAAGTATAAGTCATTTGCAGCACTGGCTAAAGGCAAATATTCCCACTTAGAGTTGAAGGACGGTTTAACAAGCTGTTCTATTTTATACTCCACTAGTTGCTAATGATCTCAGACCCTGAAGTTCATACTTGGTTTGCCATCAGTCCATCAACTGCTTGTGTCACAGAAGGGAAATGTAGACTTGTGATCTAAAGTAAATTAATATTCGTCTCACGCATAATCATGTTTTCATTACACTTGAAGCACACATTTAACATCTTTTTCTATTTTTATATAAATACATTTTTGAAGAGACTATAAGAGAAACATTAGAATATAATATTATGAGGGTATAAGAGATATCACGCTTAGACTTCAAAGGCCTTTTTGGGCCATCTCTATAAACTGCTGTGGATAGGAATACATCCAGAATTAGAACAGTGGGAAGACTGTAAAAGGTTAAAAAGTAGCCATTATGTCCTAGAAGGTAGTAAAAATGTGTATATAGTCTAGTTATCATTTTAAAATGTATGCCAACTGTCTAAGTGAAATTCCCTACACATGTAGAGGGTATCCAATATAATTCTGTATTTAATGTAAATACAGAATTCTGTCTTTAATATAAAAATAGAAACAAAATGAGATATTCATATGATGAAGGAGGTTATATCCAGCTCTACACTGAGGCTTGCTCTAAAATGTCTTCAGCAGGCAGAAGTGGCTACAACCCTTACCCATCCCTGTGTAGCACTTGCAGGCCAAACACTTCCAGTAACCATCAGACTAATTGAATATATGCTGTACCATTATCCCATGAAAGAATCTTACTGGTTTTGAGTTGTTTAAATGTTGCTAGTCTCCAGTAATGTTCGTTTCAGTAACTGACACCTTATCTCCTTATTATTCTTGAGATCTCTTAAGAGAGGAATAAGACCAACTCAAGTAGTTGTTAGTTGACTGGTTGCTGTCTGGGTAAGTAGTAGCAAAAAAGTTTTATTTTTTGTGGTTTTTTTATGTTGTATCACAGAAACATTGAGGACAAAAGCTAGTGCTAAGCAGATACAGTCTTGTAAGGCAGTATAAACCGTATCAGCATTGGAAGGCAGAATAACAGGAAGTGTCATGAATATCAATCACAGAAAGTGTTTCTTTATGTCCTATAAATTCACACACCACAGTCTGACTGACATACAATGTCAAAGTCAACTTTAGCAGACACAGTATTTCACCCTTGTTGCTCAAACCAAACCTGATGTTTTCTTCTATTTGCAAAGTGCCATAATTTCAGGTCAAAGAGAGAGGGGTTTATCTCACAACATTTATCATGTTCTAGAAACACACTAATGACTCCTGTGGAGTGGCTGTGGTCACACAGTAGCAGCTACAATGCTGCAGTTCTGTCTGTAAGCCAGGCTTTTGGTGACTTCAATAAAATTCTGGTTTATTGGTTAGAGTGAGAGAGAGTGTGCCCCTTACTATGTAAAAAAAAAATGCAGTATTTTCTATATGATAATTTTGTGGGGTTTTTTGTTGTTTTTTTTTTTTTTTTTTGTGAGTGTGGGTCTACAAGATGTTTTCCTAAACCTTCTTTACGTAGACTTAGAACCAAGTAAGCTGTCTTGTATTTTTTACATATATTTTATCGTTATTTGTACCTGGTGAAGAGTTGTCAAGAATTATTTGATCTGCTCAAGTGTAGTATCAGATATTTATCATACAAAGAGCATCCATTGCGTTTCAAGAGTCTTTGTCTTACTTGTTCATGTGGTTGGCCTTTATTTTCTCCCACTTCAAGGAATCATACACGTTAATCTAAACTTTTATAGGAAAAAACATGTGTCCAGGCATTTTTCACCCGCTGCCACACAGCGCACGTAGAGTTTGAAAAGGTACATTTTCAATCTGGCCTTGGCAACCTTTCCTAGCTCTTCACTTAAGTGGTTCTTCATCCTCCATCTGTCCTATTAGGCAGAGACACCTTTGTCAAGCACAGGGAACTGACCTGTATGATTTCTTTTAGATGCCTGCCTTGATTACCCTATCTATTAGCAACCTATATTGCTTACTACAGAGTATTTTCTGAATATCTGAGGCAGATATGAAATAGCTGTATCTAAATCTTTTCCACAGAAGAACTCTGACATTAAGAAAATTAAAATCTGTTTTAGTCATACAACATTAAAACTCTTGTTTGACATTTAAAGGATTGTTTGGTACAGATCTTCTACTGGATTTAGGTTGAGTTGCTTCTGGAATAAGATTTGAGAGGGAAATAAAATCTTCAAGAGAGTTTTAGAAGTTCTCTCAAAATTAAAAACAAAAATATAGTTTGTCTGATAATTATTCACTATAAAGGCTTTGATTTCAATTCTTGATAGTTCCCAGAACTTCTAAAGCATAAAAAGAGAATTAAAAGAGCTTGGCAATTTGGAGGTTTAGGGTTATAATTACACTGAGGGTAATACGATTAAAAATTGGGAGGCTTGGTATAATCAGTGATTCTATGTCACAGTTGAAGACACAAACCTGAGAAAGTGTGATATTTCTTGGATTTCAGTTTTATGGTATAAACATGTAAATTCAATTTACTTATCTGACTTAAAAACTCTCCAAACTAGGGGTGGGAGGGAAGAAGGCAAACACCACCTCTGCCAATAAAATATAAAAAAATGTTGAAAAGGGGACAGAGAGAGAGTATTTATGTGATTAAGAAGTAAAGAGTAAGCAGATGATTTTAGGGTGTTTTTCTTCTATGTTTTGCAATCCTACAGCCAACATTATTTCTCATTATTTCTTTGACACAGAATGGTGATTGTTGCTGTGTTACAGAAGTGTGCAAATTCTCTGTATTCTTAAGCTTTGCATCTTCTCTAATTTATGTGCTATTTTGGTTTGTATTTCTAGTATCTCTAGAAATTTAAACCACCTTGCATTCCTGTTTGTGCATTGCTTATTTGGCATATAACCATGGGAATACTTTTCTGTGGGTCCTTTTTCCTTCAAATTTCTTCCACTCATACTGTCATTGAAAGAAGGGATTTGGAATTATCCAGGCTAACTTGGATTGGTTAATTTCTTCTGGGAATAGCTGTGATTCACAAAGATACTGAATTTTGTGAGGCTGTAATAACTAAGAAATGGATGTCTGCCTACAAAAGCATCAACAGAGCTGCAGGAAACCATTCTGGACACTCAAGGGGAAGTTATTTAGCCATCAGAAAAGTGCTCCAGTTTAGGACACTCACTTTCAACCAGCTGGGTGAAGGACATTAGTAGTGGCACATAACCTTACAACAGCAGCAAACAGCTTGAAAAATAGTTATTTGTTTGAGGTTTTTTAATCTGTGGTGGAATATGTGAGGGAATAGGCAAGGACTGTTTGAACTTCACAGTAGCATCAGTTGCCAGAACCTTTTCTTACCCCAGGTATTTCACTGTAGTACCACCCACATTGATACCAGACCAGTGGTGGCAGACAGTAACAAAGGATTTCATAATGCATGTGCAGCTAACTGTTCTCCCTGAATAACTGCAGTCTCCCCGTATTTTTTCATGTCAAGTTAAGCTTCCTACAACTACCCACAGAGATGTCTGATAGTAACAATCATTAAAAAATCAAATTAGAACCTCCAGTAGGAGATAAAGGTTTTGGAAAATTGTTTCAACGAATGTCGGTTTTTAGCAAAGCAAATATATGACTGGGACTTTAGCAAAGCAAATATGGGACTGAAAACTGGTTATTTTCAATTTCTCTGTTTCAGTGTTTTATTTAAGAAAAGTTTAATTTCTGTGTCAGTGTAGGTTGGTTTTATTTTGTAAAATCCAATTTGTTTCCATTATTAACATTTTTAAAGACTAATAATAATGATGATGATAATAATAAATCGGAATATTGCTTAGACTCCAACTTTCAGAATTTGCAATGTTGAGGTATTTGAGAATTTAAAAATATGACAAAACTTTCATAAGACAGATTATTTTTTTCCTAACAAAATCTCTGTATAAGTACTTTATTGACAGAAAGGAAGAATTTTACCATGGAGCCAAGTACTGCTGAATCAGAATCATAATCAATTTCTTACACCCTTGTTCCCTCTGGGCCCAATCCCTACGTTACTTATTAATGGTAACATGCTTCTTACAGTTTATCCAACTGTCTCTTTCTGTGGGCATATTTGTTCATGCACAGCTGTTTATATTTTCAGATATCTTTATTTACACCTGAAAAATATATTTGTGGAAAGCATTCTATTTTCTAAGTACTAGACTGGTGGGTTTTTTCTGTTGAATTTATGCTTATGTAGTCCGCTGGGTATAGGTTATCCACTTGAGATACACAGTAATGGATGCTGATAAATTCCTGAGGTACCAAAGAGTACTGGGCTTGTTTCCTTAAATAAAATATAAGTCTTCATCAAGATGGCTTGAAATGTTTACTTTCTTACCAGTCTACAAAGGTTTTGGATGCTTTGCTAGAAACAGTAGGAAAACATTTTGTACACACTGTGTCTCTGTAGACATCACGGTCTTTGCTTTTTGAAACGATCACTGTTGCCTTTAACAGCATTGAGATTAGATGGGGTTAAATCAAGACTTCCAGGATTGTGAGAACAACTGGA
Source organism: Aleadryas rufinucha (assembly GCA_013397815.1). NCBI lineage: Eukaryota > Metazoa > Chordata > Aves > Passeriformes > Aleadryas > Aleadryas rufinucha. The sequence goes on along the minus strand of VZTH01008290.1, from coordinate 113,385 downwards.
TCTACTGCATATGTCACATCCTGACATACATCCAGATCTTATTCTGTTATATCTTAATCCTCCCCCAAGCTCAAGCTTCTGGTGGAAAAGTAGTTGGAATTTGTCAGGTTTGTCACCATGTTGCTTAGTCCAAACAAAATGGGACACCAGGGCAATGAGATGTATCTGTTGTGACATTTGGACACACACAGTGACATTTTGCAGTAGTTCACCACTGAGATGATTCTGAAGATGCTGTGGTACTCACTAGAAATCTTTTTTTTCTTCCCTTGAGTGTAGGTCCTGTTTTATATTAAATATCTTTAAAAGAAATCCATGAAGGCATATGGCCAGTGAGATTAGCGCATTCAAAAATTTAAAAAGAAGCTTTTGAATGCCAAAAAGTGTGATTTGACCACAAACTATCCATATGTAAGCACAAAACCAGGCATTAAAATGAAATAAATGTGTAAAGGCTGGACTTTCCAAAGAGAGAACCAAAGGTGAGATGGAACAGAAATAAATAGGTTTGCAAATACATTTTCCCCGTACTGACTGTGTCCTGGCAGCAGATATTCTTCTTGAGGTTTCTCCTCAGCCTGGGAATAAGGTATTTATGAGAATAGCAGGAAAGTCCATTCAGCACTCTCCAAGTCCTCAGGAAACACTCCCTTTTTGTTTTCCAACCTTCTTGGATGTTTCTGTCCACATGATTCTTCCTGCATTTTCTTTCCTTTTCCAGGTGGCAATGTGCTAGCTAAATTCACATTGCAATGCTTTTTCCTTATTTTTAAAGTGATATTTTGGCCTTAGATAGTGCAAATGGTGTTTGCATTCAATTTAAAACTCATCCTTTCCTGATTACTGCCAGCTTTGGTGCTATATATTGTGTAATCTAAGGCTGACTAGAATTTCAGATCATAAAAGCAGTATTTTGCTGGAATCACAAAAGGATGCATCCTAGGAATTTTTGTTTTGTTTGGGTTTTTTTCTGGGGGGCAGGGAGGGATTTAATGACAGTTTTGTCCCAAGCCAAGAAATTTCATAATCAGTAAGTCATTCTTCAGAGCTTAAAAGCTGACTTTATTATTTCTTCCAGAGTCCTCAAGCTGTTTAGCATTGTGCTATCCTGGAGCTCAGAGGTGATAGTGATACCGTGTTGCTGTCAAAATAATGGTGACACTACAGATGAGTAAATACATGGTGGATGTCACATATATTTTCTCTCCTACCAAAGCACTGGAGCTAGAAGAAAGATAATAATGTGTGCATAACCCTTAGGGAACCTCTCTGGTCACTCCTCTCCTTGCTTTATTTTTTTCATTATCATTGACATTTCTGAAAATGGAGCTTTGTTAAAGACTTTTGGCTTTTATCAGTGGGCTGGCAAAATATGGTTTCCCTGAGGGATAATGCATATGAAAAAAGGAATTATGTGAAACACTGTAATAATACTGTTCTGATGGTATTTTGCAAGATGAGGGAGATTGAGGAGTAATGTACTACAGGGGCTATTTAAGAGTTGGAGTCTAATATCTTCACCTACTTTGGCTTCAGAGCAACTTGTCCATGAAGTCAAATGCTACTTAGTGAGTAATTCAATTGCCACTTAAAAAAGGAAAGATGGATTTGTAGTTAGGATGGTCATGGAACTTGGACTCCATTCCTACCTCAGCCACATTTTTCCTGTGAAACCTTGGAAAAACGATTTGCCCAGCCCCACATCTGGAAAAGTTATTGTTATGTTAATGTTATGGTGTCAAACTTTTTAGCATGTTTATGTTAAAAACATGGCACAGGTGAATTCCTGTTACATATGATCTATGTTTATGCTTTTTTCAATAAAATCCCAAGTTTTTGTCCTTCTCTAGCTCTTGGACTGCCCCCTTTTATGGGTCCTAAAATATGCCCAACCTGCAACTATATCTTAAGATGACCTACTTGTTGTAACCTGTCATGTTACCAGCAGACACAAGTCTGTTCTTTTCACACTCTGGAGTGTAAAAAGCCACCAATTTTTATGCAAAAGGCAGTGTTTTGGAGGCCAGTCTGCAGCTCCTTAGCTTCAGTTTCTCCACAGGCAAGATACAGAGTCTGATTTATAAATACTGGCAGAAGCTGATGCCTGGTAGGACCTCAGTAATCCAGCACTGGTTGGATAAAACTTGTAATTAACTCACAGGTCCTGTAATACTTCTCTGTAGAAGTATAAATGGCTTCAAATAGTACATCCCCAGGTTAATGATTTTGCTGCAAATCAGTGCAACAGCCACCCACTGCAGGAGTAGCTCTGTGAAATAAACATAATGACAGTCAAATCTAATGTATGCTGAAAAAGGTGACCTATGCATAAGTCCTTAATTCTCATTCTCTTTTTTTCAGTTTGTGGTATTTATTTGTTGCCAATGATGCTAGAGGTGCAGTAAAACAAAATGAAATCTGCTTCTGATAAATCTTCAGATTCCCAATGGGATAAGTTTTGAATCATAAAACAAAGAAAAGAAAAACAAAAATATATAAAATGGTATACTTTGTTTCCCCCCCTGTGGAGGGGGTTTACAGTAAGATAGCAAATGCTAGCTTGTTATAAGAAGTAGCCAGCCATCCACTGGATATCACCTTTTCAACTGAAGGGGAAATAGCATTCTTTGTCATTAAAACTTCTTCTTTTATTTGTGTTAAACATATGCACTCACTCAGTAGATTCTCTGCAGCAGATCGTAAATTAAATATGAAATAATATTTAAAAATCCATACACAATGCACACAGAATATAAAAACTTTGTGCAATTACAGCTGAGCTTTTGTATTCACTGTAATATCTACTCTGACAAAACCAAAAAATAGTCACTGTGTTTTTTCTTCAAAAATAAATAGGATGGGATTTTTGGAGTTTGGTCATGGTCATTTGTGGGTTTTTTCCCTCGCTTTTCCATTCCTCAGTCCAGGAAGTTGCTTTGTTTTTCTAAAATGCAGTTTATTATTTCACCTTTGCCATTAAGGTAATTAAAAGCTTAAAGTTTTAAATTAAAAGCTTAAAGCAGGAAGCTTTATCCAATAGTTTGGACATGGCACCAGAGGTTCAGGTGGCCTTTTTGTCTATTTTGTAAAACTTTCTCCTGGCTCCTCTCTGGTTTTGGTGTATGACCTCAGTCATATTGGGGGGAAGAGCCTTCTGGAGATCTTATTCACCACATGGCAACAAAAAATGGTGGTAAGTCCTAGTCCTCAAATGCAATAAATCCATAGAAAGGTGCTGATTTTAAATGAGTCTGCAAAACAGTCTGCTTGTTTTAGCTCAGGAAATACAAAGGCTCTGTATAATTCAAGATCAGGATGTGTTTGTCCACAATGTTGGAGCTGCTTTAAAGCAATTTTTGGCAAAGTGGAGCATTCAATGCCATGTAGATTTCTCTTCTTCTTTGTTCTGTAGCTGCAGACTTCTGGTTTCACCAAAACTTATGATTGCAGAAGCTGGCATGTCCCAGCTTTTGTTTCATGAACATCCAGGGTGAAGGTCATTCATGGAAAAAAGTATCATGAATAAAGATGGTGCTAGCAAAAAGAAAAGGTCTAAATTAACCCACTAGCTGTTCTCAGCCCTTGCAAATAGTGAATGTAAGTGGTTTACACAGGCATCTTCCAAAATTGTAACCGTCATTAAATTTCACAAATATTTGGGAAGGAGTGACGGAATTTTCTCAGTATTTTAGTGGTAGGCATTGAAGTCTGTCTCTCTTCTGGGGAGAAACCCTTTTGTTTTAACAGCTCATTGTGCAGTAACTAATGAAGTAGAAATGGTCACTGTTGAGCAATAATTTCTTAAAGTAATTCTTTCCTTCCCTGGGCCATGCCAAGTTATTTTCAGTATCAGTAAAACTCTTTACAGTGATTTTATAGACTTAGAAGATCTGATGTTATTTATGAAAAATCTGCTACTGTCTTTTCTTAAATTTGCCTTTTAGTTGATTCAAATTTGTCATGAACTAGTTCAAACTGCAGATTTTAATGCTAGTAATAGGGTTGGGGCAGGGAAAAGTATTTCAAAACATTTTTGTTTGGGAATATTTTTCTTGTTTTAAGTAGGCATTGAAAAGTATCTAACTTTACGTGGTAAAATGTCTTTGTGTTAAATATTATGTGATTATGTTACCTTATTAACTTGTTCTGCATCTGTTTCAAAAGAGAGCAATTGCAGAAAGGGACTCGAGCCATAATCTCAAAGATCCAAAAGAAATTATTTATTTATAAGGCCAGATACCCTGCCTCACCATCTGGCATTTAAACACTAAGTGAAGACAAGACTGAGCTGTGTTCAAAGGAATTTTATATAGTGAGATGACTAAAAGACAGGGATAATCTTCAGTACAAGGGCTGAGCACAGACCAGAGGGAACTTTCCTTGTTGAGGGCTGGATGAATGGAAGGCAAAGGAGGAAGGAAGCCATTTATGGTTCCGGTCACACAGGATTTTGTTTGTTATTTTTACCTTTTTTCTCCTTAGAGTTTATTCAAGAAAGTTGTGCAAAACATGCCACATCTAAAGGCTCCTAGGAAGTTTGGTTACAGACCCCAGAACCTGCAAGAGACCTTTTGTTTATTAGCATTTCTAATAAACCCTTTGTTTATTAGCATTTCTTCTTGACCTGTCTCAGACTGCACAGCTGCAGGAAGAGCTGTGGTGCAGCTCTCCAAGTGATTTAATATCAGCTCCATTTCCACAGGGCCAATGTCCCAGCATACGTGTTCCTTGGATCCCCTTAAAAATTAGCAATCCTAGTCATTCTCTTCTCAGTTCCTGATGTTTTTTTCTTTCACCTGCAGGAAAGTAACTTTTTTCCTTCCTTTTCTTTATGGACAGCCCATACTGTCATAGGCAGTGGTGTCTTTCTCCTTTTAGATCATAGAAAAGATAAAATGGACCAGAGTATAAACAAAATATAAAATGAAAGAAAGAAGTAACATCCAAGCAGGGTGTGTGCTACTGTGGGTTACACAAAGAAAAGTTCTGAATAGAAAAATAATTAATCTCATTGGAATGTAAGAAGATATCAGAGAAATTAATTCAAGTGCCAAGCAGAGGAATAAATATTTTCAAAGACTAGAAGTCTGAATATGCCAAAGATAGAGTTATATCAGGTTGCTTATCCTTTATTGTTTGTTCCTTCTCCAGAGCAGGGTTCTTTTGTGAAAATATAGCCTTTCAACTGCAATTCACATTGAAGGAAAACAGTATGAAGCTGCAGGAAAAAAGTAACCATATAACAAATTGAAAATGAATGTTAAGTTCCTTTTAGTCAGATCATTGATTGTGACAATTTACAGTCATAAGGTTTGGCCTTATATTAGGAGTTTTCAGCAGGAGTTAACACGCTGGCAACTCTCAGTTGAACAGTACATATTGTAAATGCTAAATAATACGAAGAGATTAGTTGCTCGAATAAGTTTTTTAAAATTTGGATCAATAATATTTGCACATCTACTTAGTTGAGTTTTTCACCCCACTATTGCAGTGCTTTGATTGTGACTGTCATCAGGTGTTAGCAAACCCTCAGCATGAAAATAGGGAAGAAGATAACCAGACCAGTCACATTATTGTGTCATATCCATGAGATTTAGCAAGAATATAGCATGAATCACATACATAAGCAGTGTGGACTTTATTATTTACAAAGCTATTCCAGCTCCAAATTACTATTGGTAGCTACAAGCTAGAGATCTACTAGAGATCAACTGTCTTCTCTCTGCCTTAAATTTTCATATTGCAACCTCCGTTGCTCACTCAAAGTTTTCTGTGTTGAAATAAGTATTTAAAACTTTAGACACAGAAATATTTATGTAAAGACTAAGATACACCTGTATCTCAGCAAAGTTCAGAGACTCCAGCAACAGAAAAAAAGAGTATCATCAGAAATGGGTGACAGGAAATAATGTACTGTGTTCCTTTTTCTAGGCTGGGACCTAGAGATGGGTGAGCAGACTGAGAAAACAGTGGCAGTTTTCATAGGAACTGATGGTACTTGGCAACTCTAGAAATAAGACCTTGAGTCTAGACCTGAAAAAAACCCATTATATCTACAAATGACAAATTACTAATTTGCAAAAGTTTGTTTCTTGTGGTGCTGTTGAAGAGATTTCTGCACATGAGGTAAAAATAATAGAAGGGTTTAAGTCTGAGCTGCCTTTTTAACAGCAGATCATAAGAAACCATCTTCAATGCATGTGGAAGGGTAGATCAGCCTTGTGAATCTCAGGAGTGAAACTGTGTTCATAAGCACCATCCATTGACATTTTATCTATCAGATAGTTCTATCTGCATAGGTGTGGAGTACCTTTGTAACAATTGTTATCAGAACTAATTTGGGAATTTCAGTGGATGTGTCTGGAGTTTGGAAGGTTTCCCTATGTCCAGATACAGACTGTGGGAGATGCTGTCAGGGAGTTGGGGTACCTATGTTTTAGCAGTGGGTGCTGGATGCCCACCACACACTCTGCAGGGGAGACCTTCCCTCAAGAGAGAATACAGTCAAGAAAGTCTCTGAACCCCAGTCTTGATGATAAAAGCTCTAGTGAAGTGATCTTATTCAATGGTTCCAGCCACAGAGACAGCTTCCTTTTTTGGGATCTGGCTATTCTTAGCTCAGTTCCAGATGACAGCATTGCAAGGGCGGTAGATGGTTGTCCCGGAGCTGATTTCCAGTGAGTATTCCTCTGCTTCAGGCACTAGCCAATCACCATTTTGGCTAATATGTTCCCTGTCTCTTTTTCTGAGCATTTGTGACAGAATTTCCTCTCGTCTCCTTCCTGAGTGATGTGTCCTGACCTCCATCCACAGTGCCACTAGATGCTGAGCTCCTGATCTGGCACCAAAATTAGGGTGCTCTCCAATTAGGGACTCACTGGCCTTGGTATTTCCTAGCCTGTGAGATGGGCCAGAAACGATTATCCAGCCCTCAGGCCGAGTAGTACAACAACTGCTCTGTGCAAAAAAGGTAAATTCTTTGTTCTTCAAAACAGAGGGGCCCCTTCTGAGCTGCTGAGGGACAAGTCACTGCTCCATGCTCACATCTGAGCTGCAACTGAGCTCTGTCCAGGGGAGTCCTGGCTGATTTGGGCCAGAAGGTACCAATAACAATATCTCTGCAAGCTGCTGAGGCTGTGAATGGGTAATTTTCTACTTCTCATGGCCTCTTACTTTCCTGACGTGTTTGGTGCAGGATGAGCACAGGGCAGCAGAGTTGTGCCACAGCTCACACACATCCCTCCTTTCCAAGCCCTCAGTAGCAGGCTGGCTGCTGAAGCAGGCTCCAGCTCTTCTGGCTTTATGCTAACAGGCAGCATTGTTTCCCCTGCTGGGTAATTAAATAACGCCTGGGGCTGGAGAATAACACAGGATCTGGGCTTTTGCGTGTCCTCAATTCTTCACAGCAAGTGTTTGTGAAATAATGGAAAGTATTATGGAGCAATTTGATTTCATGAATTGTTCATACTGATGGCAAAGCATTCCCTAATTATATAATAAACATCTGTTCTGCTTGATTAAGTACCCTCAGAACAGAACCGTTTCAGAGAGTCTTCTTTCACTTGCTTAACCAATACAAACAACTTAATTTTACTTTTTTAAGTGGTCCCTGCAATGTGTGCTGACCTTCATTTGGCAAAACTGAAATAACAGCAAGGAAAACAAATTACTGAAATGAAAAGGTGTTTTTAAACCCTTTAAACTGTCCACTGAGCTGAAGCACAAATTCCCAGTAAGAAGATTTAGAGTCTACCATGTAGTCTTATGGAAAAATCTTATGCTCTTGGAAAACTTAGGTTTGATTTGTATGCTTCCCTGAGATCAGTAACCGTAGTTAAAATGGTAGGAATCCTCTAGCTCTAAATGCCCCAACAGGAGAAAGGGTCAATTCTTTGAGTGTTGAGCTTTCTTTTTTCAAAGACTGGAGCCATGAGAGGAAGAAAAAAAAACCAGATGAGCTGTTTACAACACTGAAATGCATCACACACTGTTGGATCAATGGGCTGCAAGGGGAGGAATCTTTTATATGGAAGCCTTCAACAGCCCTGCTAGGACAAGTCACTGATGCAGCAGGGTTGGAGTATTTAGTCTTTTGTGTGCTTCACCAGTAAAGTCCTAAGTGTCCTGAAAGCAAAGGGCAATCAATAACTCATCAGACATAACATAAAATGAAACTAATGTTCGATCAATTAGGTACCATAACCATTCCATGAAAGTATCAATTGGGAATAAAAGTAGTTTAAGTAATTAAGCAACCTTTTAAAGGCATCTGAGGATGGGAACTGTTCTGTTTTCACAAGTGGCATATTCTAACAAGAATCTCTTGTCAATAGCTGCCAGAGATGCATGGATTCAGATGCTAAACTGGGTTATTTCCACAAATAGTACCTCTAGCATATTGAGTTCACTGAGATACCACAGTGGAAATTTTGTCATCTTCATTTGAATTCATTTCTTGTTCCTGAAGGTGCTTTTACATGGGCCTACATGTATGAGAAACACAATTAGGATAGAAGGTATAGTAAGATCTGTTTCATAAAACAAAAACTTCTTTGTTTATGACTTATGTTCAATTTGTTACCTGCTTCACCTGTGCAATACCTATGAGAATCAATTAAAGTTTTTGTGGCACAGCTGAAGGATGTATTGGTCCTATTCATTATTGTTGTTTTATTTTTTTATGTTGCAGCTGAGTGATTTTAGCTTAGAAGTTCAGCTATTTTCCATTGTTTTTCTTTCTCCTTTTTCTTTTAAGGAAAAAATCTCCCAGGATCTCTATAGAACAGAAGCTAGAATTTGACCACATTGCTTATTCTGTCTCTTGGACAATTTGTGACAAAATGCTGTTTTCATTTACTATGACATAAGTGTGTGTTAACATGAAATGTTTTATTACTTCTGTGTATTAAGAAAAAATTCTTTATCAAAAGACTAGGATCTGTGAATGAAATATGTCGTGTACTACAAGGTTATTACAGCTGCTTGAAAATATTCTGTCCAAATGTGCTGCAGAAAAATGAATATTTTCAAAGTCAAGGGATTTTTTACTTTGTTTTGTGTTTTTAACATTAACTCTCCATGGATGTCTTTGATTATTTTTTTTTAATCAAAAAAGCACAATGATAAATCTGAATATTTTTCTTTTTCATAAAAATGATTTTATTTGGTTGAGTTGCCATAAAGACACAGGACAGCTGTGACACAGTTACCTTGACTCCCTTATTCCTTATGACACAAATTACTTACTGAACTTCAAATATGAGGCAAAAAATTTCCTTCCTGCCTTAGGAGTATCAGTTACTGTTGTCTGATACATGGTTGCTGATTTAGTTGGACTAGTGTACTGAGCAGATTATGTGAATTCCAAATCTCCTGAGATTGGAGATTTTGTTGTTTAAAATGGAAAATCATGTGATGAAATACAACTCTTTTGGTAGTGTTGCAAACAGCAAGAATTTGACTGCATCTGCTTAGGCCAGCCAAGTCCAGCATGAAAGGAAACTTGCTATACATTAAAAATGGAAATTGCAAGATAATAGTAAAGTTCACATTTTGCTAGAGCTATACTAACATTATGTTTCTGTGTACAGGAATTGTGGTAAATATCCTGTTTACCAAACAGACCTTCTTTAAGTATGGAAAAGACTGAGGGGAAACACCTCATTCCTAGTGGAGAGCATTATTTGAATTCTTCAAATGTGGTTGAACCATTATGGGCAGTGTCTTTCTTATAGAATGGAAGAATGAGAATTAAAGTCCAGTTTAGCATTTCATGGTCACCTCAAATATTTGTGTTGGAAAGTGGGAGAACTGGGTCCCAGTGTGTAGTTATCAGAGAAGAAATGGAAGGGAAATAAAAATCATTTAGAGGTTTTCTCCTTCTGACTGAGCACCTATCTTGTCCATGTGGAAGCACACCCAGGACATATTGGGATTGTCCTGCATTTTGGAATAGCCAACTGCTTAGAGAATATTGCTGGGAGGTGAAAGATAGGAGTCAGAATCCTGAGAGAAATCGGAGCATCAGTCTGTGGTCTTCAACTTGTGAGGTGAATATTTCACTGGAGAAGATGTCCAGACAAACTTTGGTCTCCCTTTCTGAGGTGTTTGTTTTCCCTGATGGACTGCATAAGAATCCTGTATCCTATAGTATTACAATGCTTGGATAGCTTCCTAAAAGGTCTCCTATTTCTCAGCCAGAAAATACATTTTTTTGTGTTTTATGCAGTAAGGAAGATTGAATAACTGCAATGAACTTCAAAGGTACTGAAAAACTTGTATTGAAGAGGGTGGAGGGTTTTTCAGAGGAGACTATCAAAATAAAAGCTTCCTTAGATATATTTATTACTGCAGAGAAAATGAGGTGTCAAATAGCCAGGGAGTTCTGATAGCTGTGTTTTATTTTTGGGAAGCATCAGAACTGTTATTGCTACCTTTTTTTTCTTTGTTTTTCTTTCCTTTTTCCCCAAGGCTTAAAGAAAATTTGTTGCCCAGTGAACCTTCCCTTTCCAAACTATCTTTTCTGAAACACTGCATATCCCAGAATATAGATTTGGATTACATTTATGTAAAAGGGGCAAGGTGTGCTGTGTGGGCATATGGCTACTGTTCCATATATAGAATATTACCCTCAGCAGTGTTAACATTCCAGCTGCAGAGATCACTCATGCATATGCATAGTCCTCCAGGAACAGAAAAGGTAGGATTGTTGCGTGCGTCTGAAAAGTCTTAATTAACAGATTTCAGCAGGGTGAATGGTAGGTAAAACTTATTACAAGCGTCACTGTAGTAGTGTGTCTGCGAAAAGGCAGGTTATGCAGGAGGTGGACTGAATAATTACTGTGGTCTAAAAACTTATGAAAAATGTTATCTGGTATTTATTGCGTAAAGATATATGACATGGATTTTTTTTTTTTGAGTAAGATGAATACCAGGCTGCACTGGACTTCAACCTGCCTGGAAGCAGAATTTGGACTTTCTTTTCTTCTTCTGATCCACTTAAATGAATGGAGTCAACAGCAGAGAATATAAGCTTTTTTAACAGATGAAGTGCAGGAAGGCATTTAATTAAATTAAAGCTCAGAAAATGTTAAATCTGTGAAAGGAAATACATTTTCTAGGCTCCATGTAATTTCTTTTCGTTGCTCCTTGAATGCATTTCAAACATAGGTGTATGACCAAAGTAACCAAGAGACAGATTTGTCATCTGGTTTGCAGTAACGGCAGCAGCTGCTCAAGTGCTTGCGAACTCCTCTCTGGAAGATCACCTCGCCAGACTTGTCAAATTCCTACAGATTTGTATCACAGAAATGGAGCTTTGCCAAGCCCATTCCAGCTCTTACTATACAGGTCTGTGACACCACTCTGCTCCATTCCTTGCGGTCACAAGTCATAATGGGCACCCTCCCCTCCCACTGGAAGAAGAGCAAGACAAGTAGAATCTGTGCCACTGGTCATGATTTATTGCCAGACCAGGTAAAGCTGCCAGATGGGCTGTTGGGAAGCCAACAGAGTTCACCTCTCAGTAGCCAAAAAAGTCAGTTGTTGTGCCCCAAAGGTTGCTGTCTCACTGCTGTCAAGACCAGTGCTGTAATCTCATCTATTTAACAAGACTTTGGGCAAACCATGTGTCCGTGGCTAGGAAGACCAGATCTGTGTGGACATGCTGGATGTTTCTTTGCCTTATTCTTCCTATGGAACAGTTCAATTTGAGCCTCTAATTCTCCCCTTTGACTTTTTGGTGGCTACTGATTTTTCTTGCTTTCTACCGCTCTCCTTTACCCAGCAATCAAAAGTGTGGTTTTGTAAGGAAGGTCCTGCAAAGAACCTTGCCAAACATCTGGTTCTGAAGGCAGGAAAACTTCCCCAGTACAATTCTTACTTATTGATCACATGTATCATTTGACCCCTCTGTCAGTGCTATGTACAGAAAATCAGGGACATAGGAATCTGACATTTGACAAGGTAAGAATAGTGCATGTGGACAGTATACACCCAAAGATCACTGGTGGGTATATGTTTATTGATTCAGAGTGCTCCAAGGTGCATTAGTGTTCTGCTGTATGCCAAAAGATTTTCCCAGATGAAGCTTTTCCACTTTAAACTTGGACTTGAAGTTTTTCCTGCCTGCAATCCATCCATAACTCCCTTTGGACAGCGCAGATTTCCATGGAACCATCCTGAAAAGCACTGGTGAGGACAATGAAATAAAACAAGCTTCTGTATGCACATCTTATGTCTTTCACCAGGTATTTTTGCACCTGACTGTATAATGAAAGTCAGCTTTCTAGTGAAGGGGTCTGAAATGTTTCTCATCTTTTGAACATTTTTTCTGTTCTTTCTCTAGTATGTTATTAGAAAACTGTACTTAGGAATGTGCTATTTGTTGTCTTTTAAATGAAATTATATTCCTCATATGGTACTACACAGCTGATTACTACATTTATCTAGGTTTCAGTTTTTGAGTGGCCTATGGATGCACCCAGGAGTTACAAGTATCAACTATGTATGAAAGCACTGGGTCAAGACAAATTGTTTTGAAATGCTGTACAAATAATGATCCCGAAAGCTATATTTCACTGGGTTTATCTGTGCATGTGACAACTGTGCTAAAATAATCTGAGAGTGCTCCTCCAAGTGAAGTTACTGCTCTCAACAGTCCTGACAAACAAAACAATTTCTTTCTTTAGTGGCATATACTGCTGTTTTATTGTGTCTCGTTCCTGGAAGCAGGAATGGGTTTTGAGGGCACGACACCTCAATGAGATCCTGTGGTGCATATGACATGGTGACAAATGGCTACTTTGCAGCGTAGAATATGATAGAGATTGTGGCAGAGTTCCATGGCCAATATTGCTTAAACAAAAAAACCCCAAAAATCCAAAAAAAACCCCTTTCACTGGAAACAAACAGTAGTATAGTCTTCAGAGAAAAACCTAGAAAGCTTCAGGGGAGCTCTCCATGCTTGAAAAATCATACAAAACCCTTTTCACAGCACCTTACTTCTTCCCACCCCAAGAGATAATCTCTCTGCAGAAAACATGCTTCTCTCTGCTGCTGCTCTTGGTTTTAGGTTGCATGTCGTAAATGTAATGAAGAGAAGCATTACTGATGAAGTTAGAAAACAAGAGTCTATGCTGACATTTGTGGAGCATCATTGCCAATAGGCATATGTAAAGATTTACTGTTTATAGCAGTGGTAAGCTATGATGCTGTGCCTCTGACTCATGGGAGCTATATATTTTGTTCTTTAATGCTCATTAGTGTTGTAGGAGGCTCAGATTTTAAAAGGGTTTGCCTAGGTAGGTTGTCAGTTGGTGATGAACATAATTGGTGCAGTGAATCTTTCTGACAGCTCACAATCATAATTATTTTCAGAATATCAACAGAAGAGCTGTAATGCATGGTTTATAGCATTTAGCTGGTGGTTTGTGCAGTGGTGGGCTTTGTTTTGCAGATATATCTACCACACCAAAGCAATTTTCTATTCTCTCACCTTCTGTGGCATTTTCCCTTGAAAATCTGTTCATATTATGCACTGCCAAAGCTATGGGAACCACTAAGAATGCATGGATGTAGCTGAAATCTGCAATTTGGTGGCAACATTTTTAATTATAAATTTCATAGCTATAGCATCTCTCTATAGAAACCAAAAGTTTAATTACAGGAAAGAAATGCCAATTAGGGAGGGAAATACTATGGCATTACAGTAAATAAATGTAACAGGAAAAAGTTATTCACTCTGCTGGCTGCTGCCAAATGCTCATGAAGGTTTCCATTTTCCCGTGGTGGTTTGTGATGGGATCTGAGATCCTGCTCTCAGAGCCACTGCTCTGCATTGGCTTGTGCCCAGAAGCCAAAGCCCTACTCTGCACTCATGACACTTAATCCCTCGTCCTTTTTCCCTGGTGAATGAGGCTGTTGTGTGATGCCATCTGTGAGCCCCACAGAGACAGTGCACAGAGAAGATCACTTTCAATATCTAGAGATGAGCAGTCTTATAGACAAATCTCACAGCTCCTGGAACTTGTGCAGCACTTGGGTGTGGGCAGCCAGGTCCTGAGTCAGGTGTTGGACAAGATTAGAAATGCCAGCAATGCAGAGGGCCAGAGACACTCTTCAGACACTCTCTTCTTGCCAAAGAGGAGGTGATCAAGATATTTTTTCTCCAGGCAGCAGCACAGATTCTCATCCAGCATCAGCAGGAAATTCCTTCTCTGCCATCTTAATGGGGTTTGGTCACCAGGAGATGCATCACAGCTGTCTACAAGACATGGGTGAAGTCTTTGTCCAGCAGTCCATGACTGCAGAGCTGCAGATGTTTGAGGTGGAAGCGGTTGTGCCTAGAACATTTGGCCATGTGCCTGAATAACTGTACCTCGCCCCAGCACAGCTTTCTGGGCACATCGTGCTGCTGGTAATGCTGTCCTCTACCTTCTTCATGGCCAGGAAGGCATCTGGGTCATCCAGCCACAACTCAAGCCTCATCTCAAGGGCGAGAGTTCCCTTGGAGGCAACTGTGGAGGACCTCATGCTGGAGCAAGTGGATGGGCCATGTGCTGGCACAGACCCCCACCTGAGTTTGCATCTTGCTAGCACTTAGGAAAGTCAAAGCCAACCCGAACTGAGTCTGACAAGGGAGGTCAAATGCAACATGAAGGTCTTCTGTAAGTTCACAGGTGACAAAAGGAACAGTGTGTGCCCAGTGGTGAATGAGGCAAGGGACTTGGAAGAAGCTGGAGAACTGAAAGCCTTCTTTGCCTTGGTCTTTATTAGCATGACACATGAAGCACAAAAAAAAAGGCAGCTATAAAGAAGAAATTTTGTTGCTTTGTATTCAGAAGGTATTTTTTCCTTCAATTTTATTGCTGAAGCCTCTAAATATCTTTAGATTGTACCTTCTGTCCCCAAAATATACTTGAAAATTACATTTTTTTTGTTTAGAACTGGATAAAACTGATGTACTTTTAATTTGAAGCAGAAGAGGCAACATAGAAAACATAAGACTGTAAAAAAGCTGGACACAAAATACAGAAAATTTGCAAACTCATCACGATAATTTCATCAATTCTAGTCTGTTGGATTTTGCATTGATTCACAGGCTTAGCACGTGAATTTTAAGACTCAATACAGAATGGTATTGGAGTGATAACAGTGCACACTGCTGACTTGAGAGGTATTTTAGTGGGGATAGCAGACACCTGAGAGCACATTCTGAGGTGATATAATTTCTTGTGACTCTAATGCATTCTAGCTCTGCTGATTTACATCTGCTGAGAATCTTATCTATGGGAATTCCTTGATGCTCAGTGCTATTATTCTGACACCTGCCAAAGTGTCGATGGAAAATGGACCATAAAAATATCACTCCTTGATAGAAATGAATGTAACTTTAAGATCAGTCATTTGTGCTAGCCAGGTTTTGTTCTCGTCTTAATAGAACTTTTAAATATCTGTTTCATTGCCAGGATAAATGGCCAAGCTTTAACTACTGCAAATGAATGCAGAACTATAAAACTTGAGTATAATCATATAATTTATTTCTTAATTTTCCGTTAGTATAGAACCAATCTTCTATTGAAGAACATTGTGGTGTCAATTGGGTGCCATATATTTGACATGTAGAAGGGAAATCTGTATTCCTGAGAATGCAGACTTACAATGATTTTTATCATAATTTAAAAAATAGCTCACAAAGAGAAGTAATTCATTATTATCTTTATTTTATACCTCAAGAATAGGGTGTTTAGAAAGGCGAAGTGACTTTTTCAGGAAATTCAGTGATGGGAAATAAAATATTGTTAACATGACAATGGTATTTTATTATAAATGTCATTTTATAATAAATGTCATTTTATAAAATGACAAAATTCCATTACCTTCAGGGAGGCCAAAATTTCCTTTGGAGTCTCAGCTATAACCCATATGTCTAGTTCATAACCTTATTTGCAAGGAAAGGTATTCTCAATCTTTTGCCTAGCATGGAGCACACCTTTTAATAATAATCTCATAACTTCCCTGGGACTGCAACCAATGATTTCATTAAAAAACAGGGTTTGAATTTGAGCTCATCTTTTTCACTGTAAGAATAGAAGACTTAGAGACCTCATAACCTCAGGGCTCCATAATCAACCACTGGTTCATGTACAGCTGTTTGATAAAGACCATGCTGAAATTTACTACTTGCAGCAGCATAATAAGCTGTGGTTTAGATATCCTTAAGGACTTCTAAGCAGTTCTTGACCTTTTTTCACTTTTTTTTCCTGGTGAAATAGTTGTTGACTCTGCCACTGGGATCGTTTCCGTGTACAATCTAACCTGTGAGCATCTACAGTCATATAAGAAGGAAGAATTTTTTTCACTGAAAGGACTCTCAATGGAATGGGCTGCCCAGGGAGGTGGTGGAGACACAATCCCTGGAAGTGTTCAGGAAATGACTGGATGTGGCACTCAGTGCTGTGGTGTAGTTGACAAGGTGGTGGTGGGTCAAAGGTTGGACTCGATATATCATAGAGGTTTTTTCCAACTTTAATGATTCTGTGATTCTGCAATAAGGATGTGCAAACTTGTGGAGCTGTAGATGGTCCTAAAATCTGGCAAATATACAGGATGAGACCTGGAAATAATGGGAAAGTAAAGTCAGCATGCTTGACGAGTGCTGTGTTCTATGCCCAACACCTGCAATATCTTCAGAGAATGAGGAAGAATTTAATGGAAAACAATGGGAAAACCTTGAAGGCAAATATTTGAAAAGTTTCTCCAAGGCACTGCAAACATCTGAAGAGGGAACACAAAGTAGTGGAACTGTTTTTCAATCCAGTACTTGTTTAAGAGCTTTAGCCTGCTTACTGCACATTGATTATCTCTTACAATATGATTTTACTAATCTGAGAAACAGCTGACTCCTTGAACAACTCCAGTGCCTTCCACAAGAGTGTCTGTTCAGTAAGACTTTATTCTGAGTATCTGAGCCTGGAGTTTTGCTGGTTTTTAGGGTTTTTTCCTTAGTAGAATTGTCAATGAGAGAGTCTCATTTTTATTTTTTTTTTAAAAGCTTCACTTCTGCATCTTTCTCACAAAAGCAATGATAAAACAGATATATGGAAAATGTGTCATAAACAGCCACTTTGTTAACAAAAATAACAGCATTAATTTTACAGGAGAATGACACAATTAGGGAGGAAAGTCACACCTCTGGCCATAATCAGTTGGTGTGTATTGGTTGTGCCGTGGTGCTCATTATGAATTATTCAATGCCATGGAATGATGTGGGTTTTTTGAGGAAGATGCAAATGCACTTTTGGGGTCCTTTTGGACCTACCTCCTCATCCTTTCTTTCCCTTCTGCTTCCTTGTTCCTTTTCATTTAGGCTTCTACTGCTCTTATTCCTTCCATTGTAGATTTGTCTACCAGGTTTAGCATCATGCACCTAAAACCTAATGAATAAACTCAGCAGGAACCAGCTGAATAAAGCTGGAGCAACTGCAATTCCCATTTCATCTGCCCTTAGTGTCTGCATTTCACAAGTGCTAGAACCATTGCACCAGACTTGAATGGGAGCATGGGGGAGGAAGGAAGAAGAATAGAAGAATTTGAGTAAATAATTATGCAAGTTACAGGTGGAAGCCTCTGTGAGGTATGGGGATCACATCCGCAGACATATAAACCCGTACAGATCTTTTGCTGATCCACACAGAATTTTACTCAGTATTGGTTACAAACTCATTTATTGTTTCTGGCTCCTGTACGTTTTTTAGAACTACAGGTAACATAAAAGTTTTTTAGGCTCTTCTGTCCCTGCACAACATCAGCCTTCGTAAGTGAGGTGTTTCGTAGTGGGAATAAGGGAGGCACAGATGGAAAACTTCATTATAAATAAATTTTATGTGTCTGTTTATGCTCTGGTTCTTTAGAAAGTTATAATTGTATTTCTTTCTATTAATTGAAGAAAATCAGATCGGTTAGACACGCTTGTTTAATTACTTGCTTTTTCTATTTGCTATAGTTTATACACTGCTTGCACCCTTCATAGCTATTTTTTTTTCTTTAAAAATGCACTGTTAAGTTCCAGAGTTAGTTATGCAAAAAGCAATATAAAAATCTCTTCTTAAGTATGGTTGATTTCAGTTTGCTGCAGAAATCTTACCGGTTTTGGTACACAGTTAAATGTATTTTCTAGTAAGTTAGTTCTGTAAACAATGTGTCATCTAAAGTATATGGAGTTCTAGAGAAGGAACCAATATTCAGCCTTTAGTGACTTGATAGTATCTTTATCATGTGTTAATAATATTGGGGTTTATATTTAATTTACTTGTGTT
Source organism: Aleadryas rufinucha (assembly GCA_013397815.1). NCBI lineage: Eukaryota > Metazoa > Chordata > Aves > Passeriformes > Aleadryas > Aleadryas rufinucha. Next base: position 95,068 of record VZTH01008290.1, on the reverse strand, counting down.
CAAATTTGATTTTTTTTTTTTTTTAAATCCATCTCCTCAGTTTCTTTTTCTTACTAATGGCTAGAAATGTTTTTAGAAAGAAATTTGTTTCCAGGGATTTTGGCTTTCTTTGGAAGGGCTGGGTTGTTTTACTTAGTTTTCTGTGATGAATGGATAAATTCTCTCAATGGCTATGATATAAATTAAAAATAACTGCACTGAGGTCTGTGGCTATTACATGGAAAGGAAAGATAGATTTTACCATTCCACTCTACAGCTAAGAAAGCACAGTTCTATTGTTACCAGAAGATGTTTTCTTAATATCTTTTATGAGAAAGATTATTATGACTGATTTAATTTGATGACTATTTCCTGTGGACTTTTTTGAGATATATAGATAGATGATTTGCTTTTAATTTAGTTTCTTCTCTTTTAGATATGTAAGCCATACAATGTGTTGTCTATTTTTTCAATGATTTAGAGAAATACAATAGGTAGGTCAGAATTAAAAACCCAAATCACAAATATTCAAAAAATTCAGAAATTATCTGATTACAGCATAGTTCCAGCCTTTTCCCAGAGGACTCCTCATCAGCAATATTCAGAGAATATGTAAACACTTCACCTCAGAGCAGGGAGGAAGCAATAATCCCTGGTCAATTGGCCCACAATCATCAGTGCACCATAAACAGCTGGTGGTGAATAACTCTCATCCTTACTGAGAATTGCAGCATGCACGGAACACAACTCCTGCCAAATGCTGTGTGCATCCCTTTGTTAAAATATAAAATAGACATTTTTCAGTTATAGTGATGTATCCGTGTGTTTGTAATCAGTTTCTCAAATTAAAATGGACAGAAAAATGCAAAATTGGAATGGATTAAAGGTCAGTAAATATTTTGGCAACTTGATATTAAAGGGAGACATGGAATAATTATTTAAAACGCATGAGGGAATAGAAAATCAGAAATAAGGGTGTTATACCTATGGAAGTGGGAAAATTGGAAGGAATGAAAATAGCCTGTGGCATCTTTGCAGTTGCAAGGAAAGAAGGGGGGAGAGGGAGGTAAAATACTTTCTATGATAGATAATAAAGAAAATAAAATCCTTTTTATAAAATTTTTGATTGTTATTTTGACCAAATTATCCAATTAATTGCTAAACATAAGGAGCCCAATCTACCCTATTTGGTATTTATTTGAACATTTCCATTAATAGAGAATTAAATTCATTATTTTGTGTTTATGGCTTTTTACAGGTGTCATATTTTCTATTTGAATATTTCTTCTCTTATGATTTTATCAATGTGTTTTTTGTTGTTTTTTTTTTTTTTTTTATTTGGTTCAGAGATGAACATGGTTTTATTTCACTGGAAAAGTGGAAAACATTTCAGCAGAAGCAAAATGTGGTTAAGGATATAATTTTCTCTTGATATCTATTAGCTTTAAAAAAAAATATTTAGTGGTCATTTAGCTTTGTTTCTTGGGTTTTTTTAATTGGTTGGTTGTTTTGGGAGGTTTTGTTGTTTTTTTTTTTCAAATTCCAAAGCCTACATCTTCATGAGCAACAATATTAGGACATTGTACAAGTCTGTTTTTCTTTTAGACTGGTTCAGAAAAAGTGTCGCAAAGGTGTATTTGTGTTTCATTTTTAGTTTATGTGCTTCATGGACAATGAATGTGATAGGCAGATCTTTGACACAAGTCATAACTTTGCTTCATCTGCTGAAACAGTTTCTGTAAAGTGACTAACTCAAGATGGGAAGTAGTCGAGGTGATAAGCTTCCCACAATAGTTACAGTTTTTATCCTTCTTGATACATTTAGCCTTTTTAGGGCATTTAGATCTCTCCTGTAGTGACAGAGGCATTTCTCAGGCAAGTATGTGTGCAGTTATATGTATATTTTTATCCCTTTCTGTGAGGTGATAAAATATCTTGGGAAGAAATCAGTATTTCCCTCTTTCTATAATTACAGTAAATTTAATGTGTTGCTTTACTTAGTTATATGTGGTCCTGGTGAAAGTCAAGTGAAATAGTTTTTCTTATTTCTTTCCAGCAGTAAAATAATCTCCAAAAATGCCTTTCTAGTTAAATTTAATTCTCCAAAGAAGGGTCTAGAAAAAAAAAAAAACCCATTGTTTCTTGTTACTAATGTTGCTTGTTTGGTCCTTAACTCTCCTGGTTTTGTCAGTCTCAAATGTAAGTCCCACCCCTTTGAAGAGCTGTTTATTGGCAGGGATTCCTCAGCTTTTCCAGGTAACTAATTGTGGTCAAATGTGTGAAAGACTCTTTCTAGCAGTCTATGCTCTCTTGGAGCAAAAGCTCATTACTCTTTGACGAAACCTTCCTGAATCTGGAGGAAAAACTGTTCTCAGTCTCAATAAAAACATTTTACCGACTAGAACAGTGCTATCATTAATCACATCTTCCTTCCCCTGCCCATTCTTGCATTCCTTAAACACAGTAATAGTATGGCATTCAAGAGCAGAAACATCAATTTTTTTAACCTCTTCTAATGTAGCATCTTTTAAGTCTCATGCTTGTGTTTCCTTTATGCTTCCCGTAATTTGCCTACATTTTTAAAGCGTGATCCCCAAAAGACAGAGAAGCCGAAGTGCCACGGGAAATAAAGAGAGCAGGATAACAAGCTTGTGCCTCTGACACCAGATAAACACTTAATAGGTCAGAGAATGAGGTTTGCTCACTTGTTTTCAAAACTTCCTGTTGCACAAATGGCATCATCTGAACATCTGAAATGTTTGCTCTCTGTGTGGAGCTGAGTGTGATCAGAAGCTATTGATGAGGCCTGAACCCAGAGCAGATCTCTGGAGAACCTTGTTTGATGTCAGACTGAGAAGACTTACCAAAGCATTTCCTGTGCAGGTTTTGATTATTTTTGGCCTTTTTTTCCCCCTTATACAGCATATAATACTTTCATCATCACCGTGTCTTCCCAACTTCATTAAGAATGTCAGGTAGAGCAGTTTATGACTTCCTCCCCCTGATCCACTTAGACTGTCAAAGAGGGAAAATCCATTGACTTTGCTTCTTGTCACTTTGTTATTCTTTCAAGGCTTTGTAAATGGATTGTTTAATTTTCTCCAGTATCTTTCTGGATACTGAAGTGAGGCTGACAGGTCTATGATTTTCTTGTACTCTTGTTTGTTTTGGTTTGGTTTGTTTTTTTTCTCTGTTAAAGACTAAGTTTTGTCTTCTCCTGACCTGTGCTTCATCAGCTACACTTCAAGTCTTGGGAAATAATCACTAATGACTTGGAGATTGCTTTTACTACTACTTCAAATTCTTGAGGAAGCCCTGGTTACTTAGATACTTCCATCATTCAAATATTGCTTAATCTCTCCATAAATAGATGAATACTGGCTATAAATAACCATTTAAATTCTATTTTCGGTGCTGTGAATGACAGGGATATATTATTGAGGAAGCAGAGAGTATTAAAAGGGTGTAGGGAGGAAATAATTTAGGCTTTCAGGAATTACTAGCTCAATTAAATCCTAAGTCATAAAAGAGTTATAAGCTAAGGTCATATGCAAAAAGTTCTCTTTACTTAAAAAATGAATCAGGGTCATTGGTCTGAGCCTTTCAAAAAAGTTTTACATTGGCCTTTTAATTCTTTTATAGTTCTTTTAAATTCAGTGATTTAGTTTTGCTTAACTTGTCTCTATATGTATTGAATCAAGAGCTGGTCTTTTACTGAAGAGTTATGTAAGCTGCAGATTTTTTAGAATCACTTTGCACAATTCAGTCTGGGAAAAAAAATAGAGAATATTGTACCTAATTAACTGAGAATTAAATAACATCTTGCAATTTGTATATAATTTCTCCACTGAATTAATTTCTGTAGGCTTTTTCCTACCTTCATAATGATTTTAAATCTAAAAGGATAAAACGCTTAATTTGAAATTCCAGCTAATTAAAGGAATTCTGTATTTTATTGATTTCTTGCCAGAAGAGAACAATTTAAAAGCAAGCAATATTACACTAGGGGAAGCAATAGCCTTTAGCGTATTTGATGGTGTATTTCAGCATTTCAGTTTAAGAGAGTTTTATATGATTTTACCTGATGCATTTTATTCTTAAGGTTTTAGCTCAGGTTTAACTACTATGTAAATTTTAATGTGAAAGAAAGAAAACTTAGGTTGCAAACACAAATAAAAATCTTGTACAAAGTTGAAAATCAGACTAAATAAATTGGACACCCTACTCAGTGCAATATATATTTTAAACACGTACCCATGATGATATTCTTAAAGGTCACAGATGATCTCAAACTGCAAGTTACCTTTTAGACAAAAATGTTGATTATAATGAAAGTGATTGTAAGTGTAATTTAAATTGTTCTTTTCTTTGAGAAGTGTCTCTTGCTCTCTCCTCTTTCCTGTTAATTACTGTGTGCTAGCAGGAGAGGAGCCTCTGCTGCAGCTGTGCAGTGGGTGACAAACAGCAATGCACGGTATGGACAATAGCAGTGAAACCACCTTTATCTTGTGCATTCATACCCTTGGAAAATATGCCTCACTTGTCCAAATGCAGGCTTGGCTCCCTGTTCTTAAAATGGAGCTGTTAGAAATATCCTTGGAAAGTTCTGTGGGCAGGTGAGCAGTGCCTGGGTCTGAGAGGACACTAATTTAGGGACCTGAAGAAGCACAAATGTAAGAAGCAGTGATGTACTTACTGCATTTGCTGTAATTGCATCTAGAAAGCCTCTGTCTTACAAAATACATCAAAGCTTTGGGAAAGTAAAATAAATATTGAATGTAGAAGTCATGTGTAGTATACCCCAGACCTATTATTATGTGATTTTAACATTTTTGTGCTTTTCATATCAGTGATTAATTATGAGCTCCACCTTTCATCCTAAAGGGAAAGTTATTAATTATTACAAATGAGTCTTCTCAAAGTTACTTAAGGTAGGGCTGAGACTGGAATGAAAGATTTATAATTTAACACAGCCTCATTTCAATTTTTTTTCCAGCATAGAAAGACTAAGAAACATTCATATCAGGACATTGATTATTCTTTTGTTATGATTAAAAAAAAAAAAAGAAAAGAAAAAGAAAAGAAAAGAAAAGCAAGCTACAGTTGGGAATAAATTTTCCAGTCTTCAGCTGAAATTTAATGTCCTGATTTGAAGCCTAGAAGTTTTGGACCAGAAAATTGCTGTAATGTTGGACTATTTCCTATTTTGAGATGGGTGTTTTATGCAATATTTGAAATTGTTCCAGGGACATAATTTTTAGAAACAAAAAAAGATCCTTTGGTTGCCAGATAGAGTTCTAAGTATTTCATTTGTCTGCATCATCAAAGTACTCTCACTACAATAAAATATGAATGAAAATAGGCATCCTATGTAAACGGACCATACTTACATGCTTTTTTCATACAAGCAAAGCTTCCAAGTTTTCCTGTATCTATGCTAGGCACTGGCAATTTCAGTGCATTTTTGCTGATGCCCTTGTGTTATATAATTATTAAGGGATGCTGTAGAATGCATCTCACAGACCTGGTGTACTAGAGGTATCCACATTTTGGAAATAAATGAAATAAATAGTAGTTGCTTCTCTACCCTAATAGGTGGGATAATTCTGGGAAGGAAAACCTGAAGTATGGAGCAGTGGTTTTGCTTGTTATACTGAGTGAAAGGCACAGTATGAGAAGAGGACAGAAGCTCTCCTCAGACAGAATCTATGCATCATGCCATAGGAAAACCCACGCAGGATGTGCCCAATACTGCATAAAAGGGGAGTTCCCAGCATGTAAAGATATACTTGCTATCTATATTCTTCTTTCTATTCTACCTTGTTAAAACTGGTATTTAATCATGCCATTTATCATTCCTTTCTCTTTGAGATCCAGGAAGAACCCCACTCCATCTCTCTGTTTTTTCCCTTTCTTCCATAGTTGTAGTGCAAAACACTGGTCCCCAGCTGGAGTGGTGCCAAGGGGCAATAGGGCCCTAACTGGATATTAGGTTTGTGAGACATGCTCTAGAGCATTCCTGGGCAATGGTGCAGACTCTGTTAACTTGTTGCTATGGGCCAGCTATGTTTTCTGTGGAATAGCCCAGGCTGATCCCGGGAAGAAGTGACTTACTGGCTTCTTTGGATTGTGTAATGCCATTGACATTGACTTTTCTCCTTCTTCTTCCTGTCCAGTCCTTCACTGAAGCAGTGGGGAAATTATTGAGTCACTGCCTGCCCCTCCCTGCGAGTTATTGCCAAATCTCCCTCCTGCAGGAACTCTGAGACATAATGAATTTGTTATGGACTCTTAGCCTAGTGGTATTTTTGCTATAAATAAACAATGTAAGAGCTGATGGTCTGTGTGAGGCAAATGTATGCAAATGACTGAGGAGGGTCTTAGGAGCATTTTGCACTTTTGTTTTTATACTTGCATGGAATGGTGAAAAACCGAATTAAGTTAAATGTGGGAAAATTTGGTGTATATATATATATGTATAGCCACCAAGCTACTTGAAGCTAAAAGTGCTATCTCATCTTGCCTAAAAACCCAGATCCTGTTTCTCCTGAAAAAAAATAGCAAAGTAGTTGTAAATACATTTAGGTTTCTGGTTTTGTTTAATTCCTTAGGAGAAGTGCGCAGGAAAATTAGACAGCTAGAACTAATTTAAGATGCCAAGTTTTTGCTTCTGTTCTACATTATTTTGCATTGTATTTTTTTTAAATTAAGAAATCGATGAAGGATACAGCCAATATGGTGTTTCTGTAAAAACAGAAATCTCATCTGTACAATAATTAGAATATAGATAGATGTTCCAGATGGTACACAAGCAAAAGAAGGCTAGCTGCATAGCAGATGGTATTATGACCATACATAAAGCAACTGGATAATCATTGTAATATTGTGACATGTCATATTATATGAATAAAGACTATGTTTTCCTGAGAAAAAAAGGTAAAATAATCAGTAAATTAAACCACACAAGGCAGATGTGGCACTTATCCAGGAGTTACAGTTCTAATAGGAACTTAGAGGCTTTATTTCTTTAATTCATTCCCCTTATGAAAAAGAGGTAATTCTAATTTGAGTAAAATGTCCTTTATACTATTAATTTTAGCATAGGCAACTTTAAATTATTTAGATTATTCTCCATCTCCAAAATGTTGCCTACTCTGTACCTTCAAAATGTTGCCAATTCTTTTGCTCCCCCCAAGAATACTCAACTATTGTTGAGTTCCTAGACTGTATTCCTAAGATATTTTTTCTTTAAATGTAATAAACATTGATTAAAAAAAATGCGCAGTGAAACATTGCAATATCTGGTAAAAGAGATGAAAAAAATCTGGTAAATCTGGACAATTCCTATGATAAGACACAAGATCAAGAAATTTCTGGATTTTTTTATATTAATAACATATTCAGCAACCTAGATATATTCTTAAATATGAAAGTGGCCAGCATCACAACTAGAAAAAAATATTCATATATTGGTACTGTAAAGAATTCATAGAGCTAATGGAATTTATTCTTTTTTTTTTTTAACAGCACACAAGTTGTTTCACAAACATCAGTACAGAAATATGTATATATATCAATCTAACTTTGTGATCTACAGTAGATCATTTTATCTATAGTTTCACTATGCAGACATTTAAAGGTTTTTTTGAGATGGAAAATAAAATAATTTCAAAAGGGAACAAAACCAAGCAACACCGTTTGTTCTCTTTCTTTGTAGACATATTAAGAGCAGAGAAACTTCCTCCAGGTTGTCTCCTATTTAATTTAGAAGGACATTATGCTCTTACACAGGAAACACATGTATTTCTGAGAAAGTAGCCCTTTACAGTGGGCATGGTGAAGTTCCAGGTCTGTATGCAGAGTCCTTATTGATGAAGTAGGATAATAGTGTTGAACTCCAGCAGCAGTCCCTGGGGTACAACACACACTTGTCATTCCCTTCTAAACAAGAAAAGGCCTCGTCCTCTCATCCTGTTTCTGAAAAGCAACTCCTGTGGACATTTCCAAACTCTTCCTGAAGGCAACCTTTTGCCTAAGAATACTCACATGTCCTAGGAAATCTGTAAGGCAATATTGCCTGCTGACATTACCCTAAAAGATTAGCCAGGCATTTGTCCTCTGTGTTTGAACTGAGCTGCCTCTGAGCTCTGTTACAGACAAAGATTTGTGACCAACATTTTGGGTATGATTTTGGTTTTGTTCCACAGTCTGATCAAGTCTGACCTACTTGATTCTGTCCAAGCAAATTACTTAACACTTTCTGACATGAAACAGTGAGCCCTATGTTCCCTAATGTGAAAAAGTTTCAGCTCAGAATGATGCTGCAGTGTGTGGAAGCAGCCATTGACAAGATAGCAAAAATTGAGTGGTCTGCACTGTCACAGCAAAACTGTGCTAATATTTGTGTAACTTCCTGTGCAAGACATGGGATGGTTTGGCTTGGAGAAGTGCAGTGATGTCAGCATATGAGAGATATACCAGGACATGTTGCTGGTGTGGTATGAAGTACACATTTTAGCTGTAAAATATTTCCAGTATAGGATTCAGCTCTAGCTGAACGGGTTCTCCTGAGTGAAAAGCCAGATTACTCGTTTCTTACTTGAATTAGGTAATTCTGTTGTGGGATTTTCAGTGAAAAATGAACTACTTTATTTTTAGTTCAGAAGAATCAAGCTGTAAAAGAAAAAACTTAGTTCACTAAATGTGGTTTTGGTTGTGATGGAAGGACATGACAGCTACTGTAGGAAAACATTTCCATGTTTATTTGACATACCGCAATGTCTAATTGATTAATAACCCTTCAAGGTTGTGAGCTATATTTGGCAACTATCAAAAAAAGCCCCTGACAAAACACACACACACAAACTCCCACCAAAAAAACAAACAAAAACAAACAAACAAACAAAAAAACCTCCAAAATTTAAATCAACTAAACAAACCTAAAAGCCCCAAACCAATCAACTTCTGTCCCCTCCATAAACTCTCAAAATAGATAGTGTCAGATCTTCAGGCACAGATACATCATCCAGTCTGATGTCCATATATCACTCATAGCATTGACTAGAACACTTCCGTTGATAAAAGCAACTTGGCTGGATAAAGCCTGTGCTCCAAAAGAATGTGCAGTTGTGAACTGAGACCTTTGGAACCATGAGAAACGGCTGCTGTCATAACTTATTCTGATAACATCTATTACAAGTCTAGCTAAAAAAAAAAAAAAACCTCAAATTTCTCAGTTGAATTGTCTGTTTTCAAGTACTTATTCTTGCTCTACGTTTCCTCACTTTATTTGCTTTCTGTACTGTCTTCTAAGGATTATCACATGCAGTACACAATTTACCTATCTTGTTTTTGAAGCTGAAAAGAAGCTGTGTTTCTGATATTACTCATTGTTAGGAATTATCTCCTCATCTCAAAACCTTATTTCTAGACTCCTGATCTTTGTTTCAATGGCCTAGTTAAGAAATTGATTCATCTCACTTTGCATGACTTTTTCTATTCTCAATTATCTTTCTCCAAGTTTCCAGCACCTACCAATGTTTTCAGGAGTTATTCTTCATCCTGACTTGATGAGTGGTGTGATCTAATATTGATCTGTGTGGAAGATTTGTAAGCTGCATATAGCCCTAGTACCAGGAAAATGGCTTATTATTCAGAATGTTTTCCCCCAGCCCATTGCCTTTATGGCTACATCTGCCATTCTTTGTACAAGTTAGAAGAGATGCACAGATAGGATAACTTCAGTCATAGTCCTGTGTTTTTGCATTGTCAGGACATGGTTTTAAAAGATGAGTCTCACATAAAAAGTGGAAAAGTTTCAGCATAAGTTTTAACCTCTGCTGCTCTTATATTCAAATATGTTGTGTCCAAGGCACCTGGTATGTTCAGAAGAGTTTTTCAAAGTCTGTGTTTGCTGAAGGAAACAAGTAGCAGAATGTATAATTAGTTCTGTTTGTTAATACTAATGCTTCCTTTGCATAAAAAGATAATAACTTTTTAATTTTCACTACAACACTTATTATTAGTGACTTTCCAATGTTTGCAAGTTGGAATGATATATTTTATTTTGATGTCTTAATAACAAATGTATCTGCCTATTATAACTTTTGAGCAATGTGGGCTGTGACTTGCCTGCAGAAATGCTTGTAATACTGTAGCTGCTTGTAACCTGCTGATTCCTTATCTTGTAGTTCAGAGTCGATGCAGACTTGACCTACACAGGCATTTACATTTCTATGGAACAATACTGATGTTTTGAATCAGTAGGAGACAAATAAATATTATTTGCCAGCTATGAGAATGAAGCTGAAATGGGAGCCATTTGCTAAATGATAGGGGCAGTGACCATCAATGCAATGAGGGAGGAATGATAACAATCAGGGAATAACCATCTTTCTTTTCTTCCCATATTTCTACCACTGTCTAGCACAAAGATTGTTTGCTTTGGCCACAGGATAAAATTCTTGAAATCTACAGAAGGAGAAAGATGTATCTATATATGAATTACACCTGGAGGGATTATGCCTCAGTTCTGCTGGGTTCATGATGTAAACACACATACGCTGTAGCCCAACAAACATGACATTGAAGAAGCAGTGCTTTGAAGTGAACAGGTTGCTTTAAGTTAGGGAAAGAATAAACAAAACATAATTAGTGAAGATTAAGGGAGAATGGATCACAAATTTGAAAGAACAACAATGAAAAAAGTTGACCAAATACTTCTCAGTTAATATTAGACAAATAGATGGACTTACCCATCACCTATAGATAATGGATAATCTTAGTGCTTTGTGTATTCAGAAAAAATGTCATGTTACTGGTGCTTGCTCCTTCTATTCTTTCACTGATATCCAACAGAGAAAAAAACTTTGCTTTGCCTAAGTCCACAAGCAAAAAAAATTTATTTGAGCCTCAGACACCTTGCTGAGAGTTCATTTCCTGCTTCTGCCCTTTTCATTGCAAGCATTGACCATATCCTACATTTTTTATCTTGGCTCCTTTTACTTACTCGGGGATTAGAAAACAGTAGAAAAATTATCTACAAAAAGAGATACTTCAAGGTTCTTTACAAACACATTTAATATTGAATTACCATCTAGAGAATGACTCACAAACTGAAGTCTGGTATTGTTATATGAGTAAAGCCCAATCTGACTAGTATCCAGAGTCAGTTATCTCTCAAGCCATAGATCAGTCACTCTTTATCACAGAGAAAAAAGTACTGGAAATTTTGCAGGGGTTACTCAAGCTGTAGTGAGAGTCACACAGAAGAATTCTCTTTGTGTGGCTTTGTTAGGATGTTTTTGTTTGTTTGTTTCATTTAGTTTGTGTTTTGTTTTGTTTTGGGCCTTTTTGGGGGTGGTTATTTTGTTTTTTTTATTTTTTTTTCAAAGATACTATGAAAAATATCCATCTTGTGTTTTGATTGCCCTTGTGATCTGCAGCAATACCACACTGGGTGATTTATCCCACTTTAAATGAAGATACAGCATATTGGAGATGATAACCAGGAGATATCTTTACACTACAAAGCAATTAGCACTACCCTCATCCCCCCACCCTTGGTGAGTTCTGTTTTCCCCTTGTGGGAGCAGAGGAGCTGTTAGCTGTGCCCAGGCTGACACAGCTGGGCTTTGCAGGCCCTGCAGGGAAAGGAGCTGATTTCCAAACTGAGCAGCTGCACATCATTCTTAAGAATAATATAGCAGTTTTCTCCTCATTTAAGCCAAGCAGGCTCCAGAGTTTACCGAGACACTCAAACTGAGGGCAGAAGCAATTTCTGTGTGTATGAACACATATCAGACAATTTAGGGCTCCCTTCATTGCTAACCTGACGGTGAACTGCCAGTGCCAGTTCAAGAACAGTGAGTGCAATGTGCTGTTAGCACGAAATAATCAGCCAGGCACTTACTGTAATAAGTGAAGTCTCGATGAGCAGTGTGATGGGAACTGTGTTATAGCACTCTATTGTGAGGAGGACAATGGAGCATGAGCCAATGGAAATTTTTTGAAAACAATTTCTGTGTGGAAGCTTAACTTCAACATTTTTTCATCAGTCCAATATTAGTAAATATTTGTCAAGCAAAATATTTCAGTTCTTAGATAAATCACTTGAAATAATTAGAGCAGGCATATTTCATTTAAGCTTGGAGTAGTTACTCTTAAGGTCTTACAATAAGAAAAACTATTTACTTTTTTAATAATAAGACTTATAAAACTTCTTGCAAATGGTTATGAATGGAAAGACTTATCAGGGTGACTTTTTTTTCCTCTGAACAGATTATTTCCAAAAACTGGTCTTTTCTAATCAAACCAAAGGCTTTATTCCTTATCAAGATTGTGACTCTCAGGTAGTTTCATGTCGTATACTGATGGCACAAGCATTTAGGAAAATTCCATTGTCTGGGATCTTTTCCAGACTCTGGCACTATTGCACCAGACTTGTCTGGAGTGAAACACAGGCACACTGCTCTTGCCCAAAGTCTAAAGCTACTTCTGCTGCTTTTATCACTGGCTGATATCTGATGGAGCCAAGTGCAATGTGTATTAGCACACTCTATCAGTCAAGATTTATGAGTATATCTTACCTGTCTTGTGAACCTCCTAATCATGGAAAGCTATTTGAAAAGAGAAAAATTATGGCAGGCACTAAAAATTACATAGTATTAAGAAAAAAAAAAGGGTTTTTGTTTAATTTTTTTTATCTTTACTAGATTTCATTAGTTAAATACACTAAGGAATGGACCCATTTCAATTCTCTTTGTAGACATCGAGACAGCTTAACAAGGAGATTAGTAAAGAAAACCCTAAAACTCAGCTTATTTTTAAAACAGTGGTTTAACTATTTTTAAAATGTACTAGTAGAAGGCATTTATTTATTACTTCACTTCAAACTCATTGACTTGTGATTATATTGTTATAATTATTACAATTTGGTAATGGGTACCCTACCCCCTTCACCTTCTCACCAAAAAAGAAGTATGTTGTCAATATAAAATACATTAAATATATAATTACCAGAAAACCATCATCGGGAATTCAGATTTTTTAAAAAATCAACACTTCCACTTTGAGGTCACTTAGTCAATACTACAATACCAATGATTTTAACTTCTGAAACATCTGTATTCCTGACTATTCTTGTAAGCAGGGCATTTTGAGGTATCTTTAACATTGCTGAAAATGTTACTGCAAGAAACCATCAGATGAGCAATTATCCTCTAGAAAAACATCCCTTCCAGCTTTATGTGGTTCTGATTGAATTGTAAACTTTTGAAATAATCTCCTGTCTCAGTTAAAGTTTCTGTGTAGGATACAAATAATGAGTTTTCTATAAAAATGTAAGATGAACTTGAATACTGATATGTTCCAAGAAGAAAGTATTTTTTTATTCCAGAGATTGTGTACACACACTTCTCAAATAATATGGCAATAGACTGTCCTTCCTGAAATGAAATCAATGACAGATAACATTGACTTTTGTTCACAGTCAAATAACTTGTGGGCTCTAGAAGGTCTGTTAGCAAGAAAAGGGATATTAGGGTACACAGTGTTTGATTTTTATTTTTTTTTCTCCTTATTCTTCAATAAGTCAAATGTAAAAGTGGAAAAAAATAGGGAAAGAAGACATGTTGCCTACATAATTTCTAGGAGAATCACAGTGTCTTCAGACAGCTGAGAGCAAGCTCCTTCTTTCCTTTAGAGGTTAGTTCAGATTTCTCTTTGTGGAGGAATGCAGGAAGCCTGTCACGTGTTTTTGCAATATGTTTCTCTGCATAAGTGGTGTTGGTGACTTCTATGAGTTATTGTTTCGGTATGAGTAGCTTAAACTCATCAGGAGCTGTGTGTGAATGTACAGCTTGGGGGGGCTGGGAGAAAGTATGTAATTACTTGCTTTAAAGACGTAGGTTAATTATTACAGATTTATTAGTAACTGTTACAAACACTTGTATGTATCCTCGGGGAACATTAATTTTCCCTCTTTTGCTCTGGAATGAAAAGCTTCAACAGCAATGGTGGGAGGCAATGAATACGTGATAATCTTAAGCATCCAATATGTGTGTTCATGGGCAAAAATACATCACAAGCATTTAATTTTAAACATGCATTTGCCAGTTATATTGCAAACAAACAAAAAAATCTTATTAAATTGCATCTGAAAGTCGAGGTAAAGAGTGATTTTCAATTTCTTTTGTAAAAGAATGGATCACTTGTTCTTCCTCTGCAGCTTTAGTTCAGCAAGAGTTCAACTGAAAGCCTCTGAAGAGGTTCTCAGGTGAGTGAATTGTAAGGATTCAACCTCTTTGAAGCCTCTGGAAGAATTGTGAAAGAATATTGAGGTAGCATGACCCTCAAAAAAGCCATCATGGGTTTGTAACAGAAACATGCTACATGTTTCTAAGCCAACAGGCTTTTTAAAATTTCTACAAGAACATGGGAGCAGGAAAAATCAAAAACTGATCTTTTGTTTGTAGGGGTCGAGAGAGGAATGGGAGGCAAAGAAAAAAAAAGCACGTGATTTGGGAGGATTTTTTTTTTTTTTTTGGGTAATATTTTATTTGCAGGTAAATATTTCCGTGGGCATTTGTAACATCTCATAAGGATCTACTGGGGTTTTTGGTATGCCAAGTGTTTTGGGTTACAGTCTCTTTTGAGCTATCCTTACTTTGTGTGAAGGGAGAGAAAAGGAAAAGAATTTGGAAAACACTGACATAGGGGAAGAATCAAATTTTTCCCTTTTCCAATGGAAAAATAAAAAAAGTAAGTTACATTTCCTGTGTACTTTCCCCCTTTTTTTTTGGCCATATAATATTGGGCAACTAAGAAATTATTTTCTTTTTCTCTATTGGATGTCTTTTAACACGTGGCCCACCCAAGAAAAACTTATTAAATTCCACTTTACTGCTATTTCTCATTGCAAGGAAAAAGTACTTGTTTTTAAAAAAGTTTGTTTGACCTAACTGCATTCCAGCAACCAAGTATAATGAATGGATTTCACTGAGAATTTGTTCTCAGGACACAGAATCCTTTCACAACTTCAGTCTTGGGGCAACAAAACTGTCACCAACATCTTTGCTGATACTTTTGACAAAGAAAAAAATATGAAGGGTTTTGGAGGGCAACAAAAAGAAATTCCCCAGCAGGTTTTTTTTTTTTTTTTTCTATCAGTGCAGGAAAGGAAACTTTGTCTAACTAGAATGGGTCTCCAAGGCAGAGGGGTACAGCAAATAATTCAGTTTCCTGCCATGCTCAGTGCCCTTTAGGCTGACAGACTCTAGGTTTTTGGGACATTGAAGTGGTAGGCAAGATATCAGAAAATGCAAAGGGAGCAAATTTGCTAGTTTTGTGCTAAATGAAAAAATGCTTTACAGTAAGTATGTAATGACTGGTTTTTTTCCAACTGTGTTGCACTAATAATGCTGTCATATACAGCAGGGCTGGTATGGACATGATTCATTCCACTTAGAGCGAGGTTGCAGCATGACCCTTTCCAACTCCAGCATTTTTGCTGGGAGGTGCATTACCCCTGCTGGCTGTGAGAGAAGCTCTTCTTCCCATAGCTGTTTGATTTCCATGGAAAAGAGGAGCAACATGACTTGTACTAACTCTATGTCTGACTCTTAAGCAAATGATTTTAATATTCTTTTAGCAGCTCGCCCCTGCATAATAGTGACTAAGTCTTATGATGAAATATTTATAAAGTCTGAAAACCAGACTGCTATGTGTGCTCCCATTTTCTTGATCATTCTTTTGATGACTGTCTCTTAGTATTCAAAATCTGGTTTTATTTACACTGATGTGTATTCAGAGTGACTTTTCTGAGGTATATACTGGTGAAACCCATGGCATGATTTATCTGAAAGGTTGAAATAACAACAAAAAGCTGCAAATATTTGGTTGGTTGGACTCTTGCAGCTGATTCTTTCTCTTCTTTGGAATGCATGTAGTGCATAATGAGGTGCAGAGGGAAGACATGGCAACTATTCTCAAGGGATTTACGTAAATAAGAAGTATTGGCACTTTTCTCGGTAATAATAAGTTTCTGAGCAAAATGTTAAATTAAAAAAAAGTCAAGGAAATGGTGCATAAAATGTGTGTGAATCAGGTCCTAACTCAGTAATCTAACTCTTGGGGAACAATTAAGGCATAACAGTCTCAAGGCATTTATCTGTCATTTTTACTGGGACACGGGGAATTAAAAAAAAAACCCCACTAATGGAAATCTTAATTATACTTACCTAATTATGAAAACTTCACAGAATAGAAATGCAGACAAGGAAAGCTTTCTAACACTAATAATGTTGCTTTAAAAATGCCATAAACAAGGATAAGAGCTCGGAATGATCCCTGATGAAATCCTCCTCTAGTCTTCCATAGGATTCAAAGGCATACTTGTAAGAAAAAGGAAAACAAACCATCACAATTCTGCAACCATAATTTTAGTAAAAGGTAAATGTCTTTACCTATAATGGAATCAAACACAATTTGCCTTTCTTTAATTGCAGACACTTAGAAGTGTTTATACATGAAGTATCCATATTTTCAAGGAACAAAGAGGTAGAAAATTACACTATTTCTACACTCCACTGTGTAAGATCCTGCATCAGCTGCAATCATAATCTTAGGAATTAGAAAGGTTGTGGTTTTACCCTGTCTGTATAACCCAAAATATTTTGGAGTTGAAACACTGGGATAGTGGGTGGGAATGCACATCTCAGAGTCTGGGAGTACTGAAGAAGAGGGAGAGTATCAATAATACTGAAAGATTAAAAAAAAATATAGATCTATTAAAACGGCATGGGCCTTGGCAGGCTTCTGTTCATGCAGTTAATACAGTTTCATTGTAGGCCACATTCCTTACAAGAATGGCCAGAAATCCTGGCAGGAACAATTAGCATGCACGGGATGTGTGTTTTACCTTTGTAAACTCTCCTGGCTCTTGCTGGTTTCGGGACTGGTATTATGGAAGAAACATTTTATTAGGACTAAGCCTTCATTTATTCCATTCAATTTTCTGTGCTTAAACGAGGCATTTGTATTAAGAACCTCACTTGCCCCTCTGGAATGGGGTGTCCTGAATGAAAAGTGTGTGCCCTGCACAGATCCCTCCTAGACAATGGGGTGTCCCCACCAGCTGTGGGCTGAGATGAAAAGAGCATCGCTCTTCCCAGCTGGATAGATACAGGCTGCATGTCCTACAAGCTTTTTGGTATATGAAATTGTTGATTAGCTTGGCCTTTTTTTATTGCCTGGCTCAGCAGGATTCTGAGCAGGGCTCTTTTAGCTCACATGTTGAATTTGGAGAAAGATAAGATCTTTTTTTTGTTGTTATTGTTTTGGGGTTTGTAGGTTTGTTTTTTGGTTTTTTTTTTGTTTTTTTTTCTCTTTTGGGCTAGGAGGAGTAGGTGGTGTAATGATTTACTACTCCTTCAGGCATAAAGGCCATGGGAGCATATGGTTCTGAATGTCTTAAAGTTAATTCACTGTGTCACCTAACCACCATCTCTCCTATTGGGAAAAGTTATCAAGCTCTTACCTGGCAGAATTTAAATGTGAAACACGTAAAGGACATTTCAGAAAACACATAAAATACTTCTGTATATGAACTTTAAGTCCCATAAGATCTATTTAATAGTGTGTAACAAAAGACTTCTGATAAAAAAACTAGTTTAAGAACCAAAATTAATGCTTTTCCTGAAAGAATCGGATAAACAGTTATCCTTACTCAGGAAGTCTGTGGTATGAAACCTTTATCACATCAAAAAATAATGAAGGGTGACATTTAAATCCTCAGCCTTTCTAAACAGTGACTCTGAAAATGAAGCATTACTGATGTCTTTGACAAGAAAAATATAAGAAGAAAAAGAAGATGCAGCACAGAGATAAGCTATTTATTTTTACTGACCTCAGTCAATCTTTTCCTTGTTTTTTAAATATTTTACCAGTCAACATGCTACAAAATATGCCATTCATTAGATCTGTCAGAGGCAGCAGCTTGGGTAAATGAATGTGACGGATTAGCAAAACTCTGTGAAAGGCAGAAATAGCGATAATCTTGCAGAAAAACGATATACAAATATCTAAAAATTGCCTTTTTCCAGTGTATCAGAACTCCAACATGTATGACAAGTCTGCTATGAAGTTAAAAAAAAAAAGGTAAAAAGAAGGGCAGGAGTTGTAGAGCCTTTTTAATATTTCATCCTTGAAATAGGAAGTTGGTTGGGATTTGTATAAAGGTAATTTGTCTAAGGTAATATATAGGTGTGGTAAAAGTACATACCAGATGAAATTAAATTATTTTTTAACTTTCTTTACAACAAGCTGATTACAAAAAAATGTGTTAATGAAGATGTGTTAGATGAGAAGGATCTTGTGTCAGTTTGATATTCCTGACCATAAAATAATTATGTAAGATTCATCTGCCCAATAAATACTTAGGAATCCAAAGTTCTCAGTGCACCTAGCACAGAACAGCATTCGTGCTTGTTTACAGACATGGTGACAACACAAACAATCGTCACAGAAATGGCAGAATCAGTTTTTAAAATGAATTGATAATTTAATTATTTTTAATATATTTTTAATTTTCTTTAATTTACTCACTAACAAAAGAAAGTTTAGCTTGTTTTACCCAAAAGACTGTACAGTCTCTTCAGAGACATTCCTTAGAAAAACAAACTCATTCCAGGCCATAGCCTTGACATTTTATTCGCAGAAATCTGATCTTAGTAATTGATCTGTTTCTTAATTAAGCAACACATTGAAGTATGTGCTTAAGTGGTCCTTATTTATTTGGAAGGATGAGCTATTTTGTATTGCTTTGAAAGCTAACACACATTTATGGGAATGTTGTTGTTGCATAAGAACCATGGTGAAATACGTCACACAGTACCTTATTGTAGATACTTTCAGTTCTCTGTGATGCTTTGCAGCAAATTGTATGGAGTCACACCAAGAGCACTGAAGGGGAAAAGGTGGAAGATTTCATCTTGATCTCAACTAGTGGTCATGTTATGCCTTGTGCTGTGGAGGTGAGAGGTCCAGGTCCTTTCTTCTGGAAACAAGGCTTCATGTGTTGAGTAGGGCTGACATGATGGGGTACAGCATTTTTCCATTATACAGTGTAAATTCTACAGCTTTAAATGTAGGTCATAGATATGGAATGGCCTGGGTTGGAAGAGACCTTAAAGGTCATCTATTTCCATTTTCCCTGCTGTGGGCAGGGACATTTTCCATCAGACCAGGTCGCTCAGAGTCTTGTCCAACGTGGCCTTCAACACTGCCAGAGATGGGGCATCCACAGCTTCTCTGGGTAACCTGTGCCAGGGCCTCATCACCCTCATGGTAAGGAATTTCATCCTAATGTCTAACATAAATTTACTCTCTTTCAGTTTAAAAATATCTTCTCTCGTTCTATCACTACATATATATGTGGGCATGCCAGTTATTTTTGACATTTTTCTTCATTATTGCTTTCAAATTTGTCTAATTCACAATATCCTAGTTAGGACATTAAATAGCTTTTTTTTTTATTTCAGTCCTCTTTTTCTACTGGAAAACAAACAAATTTGTATCTTTATACTAAATATGTATTTTATAGTGGAAATACTTAGATCTAACTATATGGCAAAGAAGGAAAAACCCAAACTGTGTAAAATGAGAAATGATTGCTTGTTGTAGAGTTGCACAGGTTTCAGGCTTCAATAATAAAAGTAGTACTGAATTTCCATGTTTCTCTTGTGCATATAGCTTTAAAGTCCATTATGACATCAAACAACAATAATAAAATATTGGAAGGAAAATACGTCAATTAAAGTAAATTTAGAGATGACTGATCTGGGAATCAGAACACACTCTTGGAGAAATGAAGACGCTGTATTCTGCAAAAAATCTAATAGGATTATAAAGGTATTCTGAAATAAACATGGATATGTGAAGATATTAAAAAGGTATTTTAAAGCATTTCAGCATTTTTCTAGGATTTATTTTCTATTCTGCCTGCTTTTGAAGTTTGAACATTATTAGCTTATGAAATTTACCACGTTTTAAGTGAAGAATATGTTAGACAAATTCTTTATTGTGAAAATATATGGGTATTCTGGTAAGGAAAGCTCAGCAGAATTATTTCAGTATGTTTAAATATAATTCTTCAAATATGACTTCCATTCCTATCTCTTGGTGCTCACGGAAAAAAGGCAATATCAGCATTCTGGTCTCACTCTAGTTCTTATTTAGGCTAGTCCTCACTAAAAATCATTATTCTGAACAAGCACAGTCCTAGCAGTGAAGAAAATCTTTAAGCTGTAAACAATGAAATATTTTAAAAAGTGGGAAATATGTTAAATAGGTTAAAATATGTGGGAAAGTTTATGTAGAATCCTAGTTTACTTTTCAAGAACATCATCATCATAGCCACTTGCAGTGTATCCCATTTTTAAAAAAATAAGAAAATTCCTTTCTTTCACTTCCTTCTTTTTAACTTTGTTATGATTACAGGTATCTCACTGTTGTAAAACACTGAGTGTTCTCCGTGACTCATTCTTTTGTTGTGCTCGTATTAACTGTGCATTTATTTTTACTTTTTTAATCTTGAAAAAATTAGTATTGTCCTTCCCTCAGTCAGCTAATTGGTACTCCTACAGTCAAAACCACTCTATATAAGTGTTTTCTTTTCTTGCAAGACTTTGTATTAATGTCAAAAGTATTTGTTGGGGGAAAGGATGTTTCTTTTTTGGAACTTTTTTTGTTAAAAAGGAATGTCTTATCAGTTAAGAAAATTTAAAAAAAAAGACCTAGAAGACAGTCCTTATGAGACATCCTTTATACTGCAATACTTATGACCCTTTCTTTAGTTTCTTTTCAAGCTATCCACCTGAAATTCCCCCTTTTGTTTGTTTAAAACAGCTTATATTTGCATTCAGCATGCATGCAGCAAAGGTATATGAAAGGGGAATCTGAAATTTCAGATCATTTTTAGCTGGGTACCAGAGGGGAAGTAGAACAGAAATAAAACGTTATCATCTTTGAAGCTTTGGAACTTTTCGTGAAAGAACACTCAAATTTTAAATCTCTTCCATACTCTTTAGTATAACAATATGCCAAATATGTTCATGTGCATCACTGTAAAGTATGTAAAACTACTAGATTTGTAGCTGAATGGGGAATTATGTTTCACAAACATTTTGCAAATACTATTCAGAGGCATAAGTTACTATAAAAATGCAAGGATGTAGAAAATTAGACCCATCCGATACAGTTTTTCCCATCTAATTCTTGCTGTATGCCTTTACAGTTCACTAGGAATTTTATAAGGGGCAACTACATAAGATAATTGAGGTTTTTTACTGAATGTATTTGAAGCATTATCATTTCTGTGCTCTAGTTCCAGAATTGTTTTCTGCTAAGTAAGTGAATGAGTGAGTGGTGTAGTTACTCTTTATTTTTCTCTCTTAATGTAGCTGCAGTGAGTTGTGAGCTCCAATCCCTGCCATTTACAAATCAGGAGGGCCTTATTCTATTGAAGTCCAACAAATGACAGTCCACCAGAAAGGTTCTGTGTCTTCAGATTTTTGCCTAAGTTAAGAGTATTTCCTGTGATGTGGGATGAGGAGCCTACCTAATGTCAGCACAAAATATATGAGTTTGAGCAGTAAACTTTTGTTTATTCAGGCTGAATAAGACATCACAAATGGCAAGTAGGTTGTAGCCTTCTCTAGTATGTGGGGAAAATTGTTGGGATTTTTCTCTTTTCATGGTTANGAGATATTTTTCTGAGCTTGCTGAAAACAGCTGGATCATTTAAGGACAAAAACTCTGTTTTGCCAAACAACGTATTTCAGGGTTTACTCACAATTAACACTGGATAAACTTAAAGAAGCATGCATTTATTTGGTCTTTGAGTGGATTGTTGTGGTCCTGGTAGAACCAGCAGTAAAATCACAGACATTCTTCTGACTTTGGATGATCTATAACAGTTCTCAGATAAATTGAGGATGAGATACTATGTATACTGATTTAGAAAAGTTTCTATTATCTGGGTAACTTCTAGACTTTTTCTGCCTTCATTTCGAATTCTTGTCTTGTAGAGAGTAATTTTTGCAGCCTGAAGCAATCAGGAGCTTTGTAATTGACTTCAGGATTTGGCCCAGCTAAGTTTATGTTGGGTTTTTTTTGGCTATTTTGATGAAATTGTAAATAACTTCATGTTCATACCTCTGATAAAGAAGCCTTAAAAGAAGAGGTCTTACCTTTCTTTCTATCAGTATGATATTTCTATATTATGGTGTTACAAATAAACAGTTTATATTTGGGCCTACGTTTTGGAGAATCCATATCAAAGAGACTGCAATGAGATTATTCTTTACCCCATGGCATAAGAAAGCAGTGGCAATAACTGCACTACTTTTAAATAAATACATTGTAGTGGGTCTACCTTGACTGGCCTTGAGGCTTCCCACCCTGCAGATCTCACTCTCCCCTTCCCATCAGCACAGGGGAAGAAAATAAGGTGGGCAAGCTCGTGGATTGAGATGAGGGCGGTTTAATGCGTAAAGCAAAGGTCACACACAAAAGCACAGCAACATGAGGAGATCTATTTTCTTATTCCTATTAGCAGGCAATGTCCAGCCACTGGGAAGCAGGGCCTCAGTATGAGTAGTTTCTTTGGAAGACAATGGGCTTAATAATGAAACCCTCTCCCCCTTGCCTTTCCTGTGCCTTTTACTGCTGAGCATGGTGTTGTATGGTGTGCACTATCCCTGGCCAGCTGAAGCCAGATGTCCCAGCTGTGTCCCCTCCCCAGCTGTTGCTCATCCTTTCAGCCTTCTGGCCTGAATGACCTGATGGTGTGCAAGCACTGCTCAGCAACAGCAGAAACTTTGGCACTTTATCAACACCATTTTAGCCACAAATGCAGCACATGACACCGTATGGACTGCTGTGAGGAAATTTAACTCCATCCCAGCCAGACCCAGCACAGCCATCATCCAAAACAACTCTAGTTCCTTTGCCAAGTACAGAAAGGCAATAAAGATGTTTTATTGTTTGCTTTTATTGTTTGTGTCTTTAAAAGGCCATTAAAAATAACAGCCCAAATGTTTCTGTGGTTTGTGGGATCTATATGTGTCAGTATTAAAGTGAGTCATACCATCACAGTCATGATAGGTTATTGGCATTTTACTTTAAAAGAAAAAATATGGCTTGCTTGAACTATTTTTCCCTTTCTGCTTTAATAGCATCTCCATCCTAGGAGCTATTATGAATGTTTATATAAGAAAACTTTCACAAAGCAGAATTCCAGCCTTTATCAAGCACTATATTTCATTGCAAAATTGGTTTTGCCGTGAATTCTAGGAAAATATTTTCAAAGTATTACACTGTGTAAACACGTTCCTGGCAATTGCATAACACATTGATCTTGGTGAGTCAAATATCAAACCATTTCCTGAAGATATTCATTTGAACCACATGTGTCTGAAACCACACAAGTAATTCCAATATTTAATAACATCTGTGGGTTTGCTTCATAGTTGAAATTAAAGATAATTGTTTTCATGGGCTGTCAGCAGTTTATTGGTGTGTGGTTACCTCTTCTCCTGGAGTGGAAGGGTGGCTGGTAGCTCCTTTAAAACTTCTAATACTACCAGGATAAATTAAGTGCTGTTATTGCCTGGTTTAGCAGCTGTCCAGCTTTTCACCTTCCATTTTTTACTTGCAAAGCTCACTAAAATTTTCTGCATCCATATCCCAAAAACTGAAATGCTGACCTGGATGGTATAGCCGTGATACCAACCCTAGCTGAAACCAGGACAAGGCCTCTGGACTGATTCTTCTTGGGCTCTGTCTGGACTTGTCTTGATCGACTTAAAGACTTCTTTATTTTTGTGTAAAAGATAGTAACAATTAAAGTTTTCTCTATATAGAAAAAAGCATTTTTATAGTCTTCATATAATGAAACAATACAGAGTATGAGCATGGTATAGCAACAGAGGCTTGAAAGTGGGGACCTGGTGCAGTGCAGAGGAATGTGGGCGTGACACGGTAAGAAAAGGGACACGTGGTGACACTGGGGACCACAGGAAACAACTCACCTGTGACTATTTGCTGATAAGTAAAGAAGAAAAAGGCATGGGAATTGGACAGTACAGATTTTAGGGTATCAAAGAACAAGTATCAATTATAGGTAAGACACTCCATATGTAGTACATTCAACTGTAAAGTGGAATTGCAGAGCAAGGAAGAAAAGCAAACTGTAAAAAGTGATAAGATGAAAAGACATAAAAATACTCCTCATTGGGCCTCAGAAAGAGGAAGATGAAGTTATCCTCCTGCCACCAAGGAGGAGAAAGAAACCCCTGCCTTCAACAAATCTTTTCCTCTGAAGGACTTGCTGTCAGACTCCTCCTGCCCCCAAAGTTTAGCCAATAACCTCAGGACAAACATCATAACACCACGACAGTAGGGAATGACTAGGTACTAGGAATTGTGTGTATAGAACTTTTTTCTCTATTATTATTGAGGTCTTTTCTCTAATAGTAATTTTTTAGGGAGGGGTTTTGGGTTTGGGTTTTTTTGGTTTTTTTCCCATTTTTCTATAATTACTAGATTTGGAATTATTTGATTAGATGGCTAGAATTTCAATTACACAAGCAATAATTCTTGACTCTGCTCATTAGGAGTGTTTTCTTTTGCCCATGCAATTTTCTGAGCCTATCAATACTCCCCAGCTTCTATATTATCATTAGAGTTCATCATTATAGAAGATATTCAATACTTGCTGTACCAAGTAAAAAATAGCTCAAATTATTATTTACTTGTAATTACATAGCCAAGAAGGAAGTTAAATAATATTTTTCTGTCTTTTCAATAATGCCAGCAATATTGACTTCTAAACAAAATTTTAACTGTGTGAATTCCAGATTATATTGGTTGCTTGCAAGTGTCTCACCATGTGAATAAAAAAAAAATTAAAAAAAACCCCAACCACCCCCAGTATTCTTAACTAAAAGCTTGTGTTCAGAGGTTTTCCTGAGAACTTATTGTACCAGAGCTACATCTTGAGGGATGTAGGGACACAGCCAGCAGAGGCATTTAATGAATTAGTGGCTACAGGAAGTAGAATATAACTGTATTGCACTGGGCTAACCAAGCTGAACATATCCTTTTCATTAATTTACTGCAAGCTGAGGATATCTGTGGTAGGCAATAATAAATTGAACTTCAGACTTAGCTTCCTTTTACTGTAGGGGGTAAAGATACCTCTCAAACTTTAAAGCACAGTTTAGGAGGGATTACAGCAAAGGAAGGGAAATAATTGCACTGACTGAAAACATTACTGTTTAAGCCTGTGTTGACAAACAATTGTCATCCTGTGGCAGAAATCACTCACTGAAGCTTTAGAGAGTAGCCTAATTAGAAAGGCAACTCAGCCTCCAATGAAATCCACTGGTTTCTCAGGCCTTATTTTGTTGAGTACTGGAGTAACATGGATCAATCTCCATGACTGCAGAAAATGAAACCCTGAGTCTCATTCAGGTCCAACATTCATGAGGACCTGAATGAGACTCAGGCCAGACTGAAACTGGCCCTCAAGTATCTTTTCACTGTTAGATCTTGCCATGAAAAATGTGCATGATACAGCTGGTATTGATACTGACCTATGTGATATTTTAGCATGACATTAATTTTCATATTTATCTGTATGCTGTACATCTATTCACTGATACAATAATGATGAGCATTACTAAAACCACTTACTTTTGGGTCTGTTTGGTTTCATCACTAACTGCAATGCATATGTACAGTATAGTTTATCTGCTTGTTCTGGTTTTGTTTCTTTATTTCTTCTGAATTATTACTGAATCATGTTGTTATCTATTTAATACCTGGACTGAAAGATGTATTATTAAAATCTAGTACAGTGTTTGGTCTCTACCAAGTTCAGGATGCTTGCGGTAGCACTAGGTTGTGTTGTAGCTAGGAAAAGTAGCTAGAAAATCAGGGATAAAGAAGATCCAAGCAAATTAAGGCCCATGCAGCTATTAAGAAAATTTAAGATAGCGTGAATTTGATTTGTATAGATATGCCAATGGGGAAACAGGTTCAGGCTGTGGGAATTTTTACCTTGAAGGTTGCATAGAATTTTTTACCTAGAAGGTTACATAATATTTTATCTATTACATAAGTAAAATATTATTTCAAACAATATTGTTTAATCCTACTCTGACTTCCCACCCCCCCCCTCCACAATTTTAAAAGTTCTTTCAAAAAAAAAAGCCTTTTTTCTTCCTTTAAAAAATGCCACAAAAGAAACATGTTGGACTCCCAGGTGTGTCTTCGTAGGCCAATTACATCTCTTTGGCCATGTAACTTCAGAGCTGCTGAGCAGCCCCTACAGCCCTGAGGAGGAAGGAAGGTGCCCAGAGTGTGTGTGATGGTTTATCAGTGTGTGTGATGGTTTATCAGAGGCTGTCACCGTGCTCCTGGCTGTTTCAGAAGCCCTGCTCACTGTCAGGCCGCGTGTGCAGCTGTTGCACACGAGCTGCTGGCGCTCTGCTGTGCGTTTGGCCAGCTCTTGGGAGGCCTTGCAGAACCCACAGCGCTGTATCCCAGGCAATTATCGCGTGGCGTGCTGCTACAGGCTCCTCCGATGCACCACATGGTAATTTGTGTTAACGAATGTCAGAATTGTAGATGCTCTGCTGCTGAGAGCTTTAGACCACATGCAGAGAATACCAACAAATGGCATGTATTTGTCTCTCTTGTCAACAAACAGTGTTATATTCTAACCTATACTTAGTCCTTTTTTCTTTTTTTTTTCACTCCTGCATAGGTGTGAACCACGAGTTGTATTTAATCAGAAGCACAGCTAACAGAGAACATCAAATTCTAGTCTGTGTAGCTTCCCATAACAAGTGAGACTTAATTAATTATCTAAGGATCTAATTTGATAATTTCTGGGATAAAGTAAATGTCCTTTGCCCCTCTGACAAGGGCAGACTAGGTGAAATTCAAACAATGTCTTGTAATGACAAAGCTAATAATTAGTAAATAACAGAAATAATCAATATTGTTCAGACACCTTGTCTACAGGGTAATTGTAAATCAGTACCTGTCTTTCTAATACTTCTCTGGTGTGCCATTGAAGGGTTTGCCAACCTTGCTCTGTATAAAGACATCCTTCAATATAGAGCAATAGGTTAGTTATTGAGTATGTAAAGGACCTTTCCTTACAGGTTTTAGACAAAATCTAATTTATTCTTCTCTGCAAAAGCTTTCCCTCTGCAATCTTT
Source organism: Aleadryas rufinucha (assembly GCA_013397815.1). Taxonomy (NCBI): domain Eukaryota; kingdom Metazoa; phylum Chordata; class Aves; order Passeriformes; genus Aleadryas; species Aleadryas rufinucha. Next base: position 67,799 of record VZTH01008290.1, on the reverse strand, counting down.
AAGTGTTCATGGACTAGCTCTCATGGGTACATGAAAAGCAGTTTTTTTAAAAAAAAAAGCCTGTGTGGAGGAGGCTTGGGTTCACAACACAGCATCTGTACCATCACTGTTTTAATTTGCAGACTTTTAAAAAAGTTATAGAAAACTAACTTACTGAAGAGATGTGGAGATATGACGTTTTCTAGTGTCCAAAAAGTCCAAGTAATGGAAGAGATAATGAATTGCATATTTAGTTAAGAATTCTAAATTATGAAGAGTTTACCAGTTAGCAACTTGAGAAATGTAATCTCAGTGTACAAGCTCAGTGCCCAATTCTAAAAGNTTGCAGGGGGTTGTTGCGGCCAAAGGACTTGAGAAATGTAATCTCATTTCTGTGTGTACAAGTGTACAAGCTCAGTGCCAAATTCTAAAAGAAAAAGTTACTTCTTTATTCTTGTTTATAGTCTAGATGACATTTTCCACTCTTAACCACTTAGTACATGTTCTTGTTTCTTCCTCCTATTTGCTCTACATGGCCTACCAGCATTGGTATATTGCAAGAGTAAGGTCTAATTCTAGAATGAATGAGAATTGGAAAATATTATTTCAGTTTTACAGAAGGATACTAGAGAGTAGGTGATCAAGTGGCTTCCCAGAAACTCCCACCACAGAGCAGAACAGCAATCTGAGCTGCAATGGTAAGTTCTTTAAATGCTACCTTTATAAAATGTGCTATAAGTGTCCACCATCAAGTGCACCTGGAAAGCCTGAGCGTTCAGGATGATTGATTGCATCAAACTCTGCCTGCTGTGGTCACAGCGGACTTGTCTGATTTATATCACTTTAGGATCCACTCTGAGTTCTAGGAAGTGTTTAGTAGAAACATCAGCTTATAAACTTCATCACTTTTCTGGAGAAAAGTGTTTTGAAAGTCCTTTACATGCCTGTAGTAGAGTGAGGTAATTTTTTTACCTCATGTTTGCAGAAAAATGCCAAACATTGAAAGTCAGTGGAAAGGAAAATTCTGTGACTTTTGGACTACTTTCATTATGATTCTTTGAAAACATAATTCTAGTTCATTACAAATATTTCTTTTCAATAGATCTGATATTATTATTAATCTAATTTTTAATTTCCATAAAGGATATGCTCTTGAAATAAAACTACATTAAAGCAGAAATATTAATGCTTCACACTTTTTTTTTCTGAATTAAATTTGTCAGGATCAATACATTTTTGCAGAATATTTTTACTTTGGCAGATATATGTCTTCCTACAAGATAATACTCCCCTGGAAAGCTTTTGACCAGCTCAAATTATTTCTTAGTGTACCTACTGCGAAGCCAAGACACTAAAGAGTTCTTTTCTGATTTCTCTTCACATTTGACATAACCAATATATGAAAGAAGTTATTAAATGCTAAGGCAAAGCTAAAGCTTGTGCTGTAGAGACATTGCCCAATTAATATAATTATTGTGTTTTCAGTGCTGCTAGTTCTGATAGCTCCTGAGACTGCAAATCAGCCCCTGCTCTTGCTGTCATGTGTATCACCAGCAGATGTAGCATTAGTGCCATAGGCATCGGCCAGATAATCCTGAATTTGGAAAGCAGAGAATGTCATGTAATTATTTTGCAGCCTAACATAATGTGGTCTGTTTGTGAAGACAAAAATACACCACACATCTTTCCCGTTGATGTTTTACAATAAAGTTGACAGCCAGATAGCAGCGGGGTGAGGGAGGCAGAGTGCTGTGCAGGATGTGCCTGTGCTGTGGTGACAACCCACAATACAACCTATAGATACAGCACAAAGGAGCTCTAATAGCTCTTCAAAATAGACAAGTTAAGTCAATGGCATTAATGCATACTTGAAAAATGAACAATACCCTTATCCATCCTGTCAATCTTTCAGCAGTATAGAGAAGGCAATGAATTGCTTGAGGACAAAGAGTGGGAAAGCCTTCTTCCTCTTTGAGGAATTCCAATCTGGCCTCCGTGGATGTGAGTTCAAAAACACAGGAGCATGACTCCAAATGTCAAATTATATATTTTCAGATTGAGGTTATTGTCTTACTGTGCCTTGCCACATCCTCCTTAGTCTTTAACAGCACATTTTTATCCTTTTTTTTTTTCCATGTATCACATCATATATCATCACCTTCCTGTTTCTCAGCCTTCTCTCCCATTCCTATTCTTATGTTCCCCTTGTTTCCAGTTTTCTCCCTCTACACAAGGCCAGTCTCCTCAACCCCACTGCTCACCTGGTGTGTTATGTACTACACATGTAAAAGAGCTTTTTTTCTGAGAAGACTAATGCATCGACCAAAATAGCTAAAGTGACTGACTATCCTGAATTGCTGTATTCTTTGTGTATTACTGATTCATACATAGCTAATTCTAGAATTCTTTGCAGGCTGCTTTCAAGTCAAGACTGTATTTAAACCGGTGCAGTAGTTTTGTGGCTCACATCTTGACTCATGTTTCTTCCACGCTGTCTCTCTGGATCCTCTCTTGGCATCAGGGATAAATATAATTGCNACCAGCAGATGTAGCATTAGTGCCATAGGCATCGGCCAGATAATCCTGAATTTGGAAAGCAGAGAATGTCATGTAATTATTTTGCAGCCTAACATAATGTGGTCTGTTTGTGAAGACAAAAATACACCACACATCTTTCCCGTTGATGTTTTACAATAAAGTTGACAGCCAGATAGCAGCGGGGTGAGGGAGGCAGAGTGCTGTGCAGGATGTGCCTGTGCTGTGGTGACAACCCACAATACAACCTATAGATACAGCACAAAGGAGCTCTAATAGCTCTTCAAAATAGACAAGTTAAGTCAATGGCATTAATGCATACTTGAAAAATGAACAATACCCTTATCCATCCTGTCAATCTTTCAGCAGTATAGAGAAGGCAATGAATTGCTTGAGGACAAAGAGTGGGAAAGCCTTCTTCCTCTTTGAGGAATTCCAATCTGGCCTCCGTGGATGTGAGTTCAAAAACACAGGAGCATGACTCCAAATGTCAAATTATATATTTTCAGATTGAGGTTATTGTCTTACTGTGCCTTGCCACATCCTCCTTAGTCTTTAACAGCACATTTTTATCCTTTTTTTTTTTCCATGTATCACATCATATATCATCACCTTCCTGTTTCTCAGCCTTCTCTCCCATTCCTATTCTTATGTTCCCCTTGTTTCCAGTTTTCTCCCTCTACACAAGGCCAGTCTCCTCAACCCCACTGTTCACCTGGTGTGTTATGTACTACACATGTAAAAGAGCTTTTTTTCTGAGAAGACTAATGCATCGACCAAAATAGCTAAAGTGACTGACTATCCTGAATTGCTGTATTCTTTGTGTATTACTGATTCATACATAGCTAATTCTAGAATTCTTTGCAGGCTGCTTTCAAGTCAAGACTGTATTTAAACCGGTGCAGTAGTTTTGTGGCTCACATCTTGACTCATGTTTCTTCCACGCTGTCTCTCTGGATCCTCTCTTGGCATCAGGGATAAATATAATTGCCTGCTTTTTAGGGAATAGTTTTGGTCTTTTATACTGTCAGTCACAGTTTTGATTCCAGAGTTGAATAACACTGGGAAGCATAACAGTTATCAAATATGTGATGGAGATTGCAGTTGAGTGACTGACACCATGACTCTGTATCTTTCCTCATTTAAACTAAAAGAAACTTAAAATCTGTTGAGCGCTTGATGATGCCAATGTTGACAATGGTAACAACTTTCAGTAACCTTAGTGTTTTCAGGGATATTTTACAGTTGTGAATGTGAGGAAATGATAAGGGATGGCAAGAAAATCAGTTCAGGAAAAAAATTTTCCCAGACATCATCTGAGCTCTGAAAAACATGACAATTTTTCTGAATTGTATGTATGGGTCAGATTTAACCTTTCCTCTTTTAAATTCTGCATTTTCCTTCTCACTATCAGTAGCACAAGATGACTGATGATTAGAGGGCAAGTTGGCCAGAATAGAGGTTTTTTTTGGAAACTAAATAGTATGAAGAATCAGACAGTGTCAGGCCAATAAAAATTATGAAAGAGAACCTAAAAATCAATAGTACAAAATAACAATTCTCCATCTTAATGAGATAAAGTCGATTCATGTATATTGGCGCAAAGTAACTTGCTGTTTTACTGCTATCAAATTTTATTTGAGGTCTACAGTTCNCTGAATTGCTGTATTCTTTGTGTATTACTGATTCATACATAGCTAATTCTAGAATTCTTTGCAGGCTGCTTTCAAGTCAAGACTGTATTTAAACCGGTGCAGTAGTTTTGTGGCTCACATCTTGACTCATGTTTCTTCCACGCTGTCTCTCTGGATCCTCTCTTGGCATCAGGGATAAATATAATTGCCTGCTTTTTAGGGAATAGTTTTGGTCTTTTATACTGTCAGTCACAGTTTTGATTCCAGAGTTGAATAACACTGGGAAGCATAACAGTTATCAAATATGTGATGGAGATTGCAGTTGAGTGACTGACACCATGACTCTGTATCTTTCCTCATTTAAACTAAAAGAAACTTAAAATCTGTTGAGCGCTTGATGATGCCAATGTTGACAATGGTAACAACTTTCAGTAACCTTAGTGTTTTCAGGGATATTTTACAGTTGTGAATGTGAGGAAATGATAAGGGATGGCAAGAAAATCAGTTCAGGAAAAAAATTTTCCCAGACATCATCTGAGCTCTGAAAAACATGACAATTTTTCTGAATTGTATGTATGGGTCAGATTTAACCTTTCCTCTTTTAAATTCTGCATTTTCCTTCTCACTATCAGTAGCACAAGATGACTGATGATTAGAGGGCAAGTTGGCCAGAATAGAGGCTTTTTTTGGAAACTAAATAGTATGAAGAATCAGACAGTGTCAGGCCAATAAAAATTATGAAAGAGAACCTAAAAATCAATAGTACAAAATAACAATTCTCCATCTTAATGAGATAAAGTCGATTCATGTATATTGGCGCAAAGTAACTTGCTGTTTTACTGCTATCAAATTTTATTTGAGGTCTACAGTTCAGGAAAGAAAAGGTTTTAAAACTTTTATTTTTGAAGTTTCAAATTTCTCCAGAAGAAAATAATTTCTTCTAATCTGTATGAGTCACAGCAAACTAAGTTGAATTATAGTATAAATTCATAGTAGAGTTCAGATGTTATTAGAGAGCCCTTGAGCTAGGCTCCTTTAGTTAATGTTATCATCTGGATACCACAATGATTAAAAACATAGTAACACATTCTTCCTCATTCATTACCTTACAGATAATAACCATATATTTGATTGTATTACAAGCAATATGCTCAAACTTACCATGTATACAAAAAAAACCCCAAAGAAACTCTTTTGAATATAATTAAGGTGTAAAACAACAACATCACCACAACAAATTTACTCATAAGTTCTAGCATTTTCTGTCCAACAAAAGAAAGGAAAACCAATCTCCTGCCAATGAAATTAAAAAGGGGGGCAGGGGGAACTAGGCTTAATAACTGATAAAAAGAAATACAGAATAAGATGTCCTTCTTTACTGTTTATAATACATTTATAATACTTTATTTTTATTTTAGGGCAGCACAGAAAGATATTGCACTCTCTGGAAAATCATCTGGTTATCTCCTGGTAAACAGCAGACTTGCTGATTCACAAGTGCTGTTTTGACTTTCTCTCTCAGTGTTTTGCTCAAATGTGTCCGGATAGCTGTAGTACTTTGAATCTGATTTTCTCTACTTGTTATGCGCATTATTAACAGATCGCCCACAACAGAGGAGGCAGAAGGTCCTGAGATCTACACCTGCCCACAGCCTCTTGATAAACTATTCCCTTGGTATTTACACATTCAAGACATCTGTCTCGCTTTGTCTGCAATTTTCAAAGAGGCAATATCACAGTGCAGTGTCAAGGGGAAAACAAAAACAAAATGTGAGATTTGAAACAACAGAAAAAAACACCAAACAGTTGGAAAAATGTTGGGAAATAGTTGAAACTCCTAAGTTGTTGTAAATATATAAAAGGGTGTTCAGTTATCCTCTGGATTCTTCTATTCTTTTGTGTCCCCAAGCAACAGAGTGTTTTTACTGTCTGGTCTCTGCATTTGTCACTTTCCATCACATTTTCTAAACTACAAACTGCTAGAATGTACAAAAATCTAAAAAGTTTTCCTGAAAAGATTCTCTGAAATGAGATAGTGTTTTATTAACTGGTAGTTGTTACAGCTGAAATTTTCTGTGGGGCAGATGAATAAAAAGACATAGAATACCTACAGTGTTTGAATGACATTATTCCAATAATTCAAGGCTTTTCTGGTAATGCTTTTAAAAAACTGATTTGACAAGGCTAGTGGCTATAGCGATATTTTAACTAGAAAGGAATGCTCTAACAGGCCTTTCATAGAAAAGACATACCAAGCTCTGGCATCTGTCATTTGTGTATGCAATATTTATATTTCATATGTCATTATAGTATCTGAGTACTGTTCAAGGATTGAAAATACAAGTTATTTCCATAGCAGGAGCATTTTAACAACACAGAGTACCTGTTTACCATCTCAATAAATTCAGTTGACAAAGGAAAGAGAAGTCCATGCAGCACAATCCAAATCCTTATAGCAGGTTTGACAGGAACCTGTGTGGTGGTGAAACTCTGATATAAAGTGTTTGTTCACTGCTTCTTCTGAAGAGTTAAAATACTCAGAATTTCAAAAATGGAAATGTTCTGTGGTTTAAAAATTCTTTCAGCTAACAAATATATATTTAAGTAACCCATAGCCTGCAGTAAATTTGAAAGGTTGTTATAGTTATAGGAAAATGTAGCATATTACAAACCCAATCAATTTTAATTATTTCATATATTTTCTTGGTTTGATTAGTTTTTCCTAAGAGATACCTAGAGTTGTATATAAGCAATGCATAATTTGATAATTTCTTGTGAACTCTCAGGCAGAGTTCTTACTGGTAGAATACAATTGTTAGATGCTTGTTCTTTATTAACAGGATTGAGTAGAGAGTATATTTTCCAGAGAGGAAAGCTCACCAGCATTTAAAAATAAACAGTATTAGAGCTTATATTTTCCCTGTCTTTTCTGGATTTCAAGGCAGACCTCCCAGTTTTTATCCAACTCCATCTCTCTGATGTGGTGACTGATATGTTCAGTGGCTGGAAACGTGTAAGGAACTGTGCTGCAAACCACGTTTCAGCTTCCAAACTTTGCATGTGCTAAGAGTTGTGATGGCACCGAACCCTGAAGGATCTTGTTTGTCATTGGCACGACATGCTTAGGGTGCAAATGTTTCCTAGCATTAATTTTTGGGACAATTTCAGTGAATGATTGATGGCCAGCTCAGTGTTAGCTAGAACACATTATGTATGCCACATTCAGCACTCTCCTACATGGATGTCTGGGTTTTTGCTCCAAGGTCACAAGGGTAGCCAGACCGCTTAAGCTCATGGACAGAGTTGAGCTAACAAACCATAACAGCATTACACTCAATGTCCAAAGCCAGCATGGGAAGGACAAAGAATTTCTCTCAAAACTACATAATGTCTGTAAGAGGCCAATGTTATCATCCAGGGAGTCCAAACAATTAAAAGGTTGTAGAGTTATGTGGGTTGAGAGCAAAAAAATCTTTTGCAATTCTTAAAAATTTGAGTGTAACTATATGAGCATTTGAGTTTGAATTTTTTGAAACCAATCTCCTCTCTACTGCCAAAAGTTCATGTCATGGAACAGTCTCCCAGGGTATGAAAACATGAATTGGGTCTTTTTCAGCTGAAATCATGGGACCAGATGCACTCCAGGAATATACCTAGCGTGCTCTAGCTGCCAATAACATGCAGTTCACAAAACCAGAATGAAACTGAAGTAAAAGCTCTTGAAGCACAAAAAATTTTGATGTCTCATTGTCTGCAGTTTTGTTCCTCAGAACTGCTTCATTTGTGCAGCATTACTCACTAATGCAAACACAGCCAGTGGTTGTTTCCACATGCAGTTTATTTCTATGTATTTTCACTACCTGTATGTTTAATAGATGCCAGAGCTAGTTGCTAGAGGCAATTGAAAACCTAACAGGACTGCTTGTGTGTGCACTGCTGTAACCTTTCCCAAGGACTTTCTAGTAGTGGGACCGGTAGAGGGTCTTGTAATTCATGCAAAAGTTCTTGGGGATTCTGTGGTCTGGTTGTGACAGGCACAGAAATCACCCATGGCTTTGTCTGCATCTTTTGTTTCCAATCTCAATTCTAGTTGCCAGCATTCCCTGAACATCTCTCTGGGTTGTGAGAAACTCACAGAATCCTTAAGAAAATCTTCCCTTTCCAACACACAAGACTTGACTGTGGGCTGGCTCTGAGAAAACTCCTCATCTTTAAATTAATTCACAACACCCATGTGCTAACAACTAGTTCTCACTGTGCCTGCTCTTAAGTGCAACTAGGGAATCAGATAGTAGAGATATAACAGTTGTCACAGCAGTTTCCAGGCTTCTTCTTCAGGGAATTTCTTCCATATGTTTCTTCTGCAGGGATCATCTTTCTTGGGGGAACTTCTGGCAGCCTGCTGCTGCAGGTGAGGGGTGGCTTCTGGAGGCTTTTGCTTCTACCAGCTCTGACAGTCAGCTTGTGTTGGCAGTTCCTGGAGGTGTCCACACTTCTTGTTTCCAACTGGCTGCTGCTACGGATTTTTTTTCTTGTAAAGGCTTCTAGAAACTCTGCTGAAAGCTCTTTGAGCCTGCTCATCTGTGGTGCCAGTTTGCCACAAGCCAGCAGCTGTCTGGGGACATCTGAGGCCCTGATCCAGAGGGAACTCTGTGGGGAGTGTGCAGGTAGTGCCTGGTGCCTCTCCCTGGGGTTGTGCTGAGGGTGTCCTTCCCTCTGGGAGGAGGGCTGTCCTTGAGACACCGAGCCACCAAGTAAAAGAGCTCTGAGAGGAGATTACCAGACTCTGTATTACTGGCCAGGAAGAGCAGAATATTGATGGGATTTTAGAGAGGTTGTAGAAAGAGGAGCCTAAACCCCGTCATGGATGGAATGTACTGCTATGGCTGTGCACAGAGGAGTGGATGGACTACCACGATGAAGAAGATGGGAATGTATAGCTTCTGGCAGCAGAGCTGCACTTACAGAGCAGGCCAGGTTGGATGGGGCTTTGAGCAACCTGGTCTATTGGAAGAAGTCTCTGCCCATGGCAGGGGATTTGGAAATAAATGGTCTTTAACATCCCTTTCAACCCTTAACGTTCTCTGAATCTATGATTAATTTGTCCTTTTCCTAGCCTTTTTTTAGCCAGAATCACTCTTGCTGCCCTTCATGTCCCTCTGTCCCAACTCCACCTGAGCTCTTGTTTGCCTAATCCTGTCCATTTACACTCAGATAATGTGCCTGCAATTCTCCTAGGTAGCATGTCCCCCCTCTCACTACCTATGCACCTCCCTTCATCCATGGAGGCCTTCTGCCCATTTCTCTGAGCAACCTGTTCCAGTGCCTCACAACCTTCATAGTGAAGAATTTCTTCCTAGTCTCTAAGATAAACCCACCCTCTTTCAGATTAAAGCCATTTCCTCTTGTCCTATTACTATATGCCCTAATAAAAAAAATCCCTTTTTGGCTTTCTGGTACATCCCCTTCAGGTACTGGGAGGCTGCTGGAGGGTCTCCCAGGTGGCTTTTCTGCAGGCTGATGAGGCAGCTGTTCTCAGGGCTTGAAGACATCAATGAGCCTCAGTTGCTCCTCCCAGCCCCACCTGTGACACCCACACCCATGCCTTGCTCACAGATTTGGGAGTCCAACCTTACTCTGAGCTGTTCCCTCGGCTGGTGTTGTTGCTGCTGTGACTTGCTGACTGCATGGACTCCAGACCTACACTGTGACTAGTCTCTTCTCAAGTCTTGATCTTGTCTCCTGCATGACTCATGGATGTATTACAGGTTACTCTGGTTTCATTTCTTGCTCTTCCTGAGTTGATGTCCTGGGTAGTCCCTGGATACAATTCATTACCATAATTTTTCTGTCTGTTTGCGGAACTTGCCACTACGACCATCTTGCCATACTTGGGTACAGCGAGATTGTATGGATTTACCCAGGGAAAATTGTTACTCTTCAATGTATTTATGTAGTGGAATGAGATTTTGGGCTGTGTAGGCAGGGAGAGAACAGTGGATGATGGTTTACCTTGACATCAACTTGTTAAATGTTCATTTTATTATAGATATTTTCTGTGACAAAAGTTGCTGTTTCACTTGCCGTTTTGTTGGTGGGGGTTTTTGATGTTGTTTTTTGGGGTTTTTTTTGGTTTTTTTTTGGGGGGGGGGGTTGTGAGTTTTTGTTGTTGTTTTGGGGTTTTCTTTGTTTTGTTTTTTGGAGTTTTTTGGCGCTTTTTTTGCTGTTTTCTTTTTTGTGTGGTTATGCACAGTGTGCACAAGAAGATAGAGACAGAAAATGATTGGTTCATTTTAATTCTTGTAACTATCTCAGTTAGATATAACATAATCAAATTATATTAGGTGAACTTGAGTGTTGACTGATGGTAGATGTGTGCAACAGTATGACTTCCCTTTCTAAAGGGAACTGTTCTAACAAAAACTTTGTGGATGAGTTATTTTGTTCCTCTTTCTTTGCTGGGGAAATGGAGTTTTGTACTGGTGGTGTGGGAGCATAAGGAAGACTGTAGTAAAAACATCTGCAATATTCTCAAATATTTTTCAGTGCACTCTGAAGGAAGACCTTGAGGTGTTAACAGGGACAACAATGCAGCAAATAACACAAAGGGAAGACTTATGTGCACCGTAATTTCTGACTTAATTCTAGACAGCTGAATTATGGTAAATTAAAAACGTGAGCAGTGTTTTCTGGTTTTGTCACCACTGAAGCTATGATGTGATTCTCCTGAGACAATAAACAACCTTAACTTTTTTGTGTTTGTTTAGGTCCCTATAAGAAACAGGCTAGCATCCCAAAATTCTGCTTTGTGCCTTAGGGTTTGTTTCTTTGGATGTATTTTATTGTTTGAAAACATTTATGAAACTCCTGATTCTCAAGGCATTGTTATGGCAGTATTTTTTCTTTTTCAATCTAAATTTTCTAGCAACAATCATGGTTGCAGATCATCATCTCCACTCACTTGATATATTCACATTATCTAATGTATGAGATCAAATGTAAAAATAATTGTGATACATAGGAGATCCAATACATTAAAATTGTTTCCATTTGCATCTTGTTTATCTCCATTGTTGTAGCTAGTCCAGATATGGGCAGATACAGAGAAAAAAAAAAAAAAAAA
>VZTH01008290.1:0-56512 GCA_013397815.1 Aleadryas rufinucha | reverse complement strand
AAAAAAAAAAAAAAAAGGTCAGAGACTTCAAGATTTCTACTAGGGTAGCTGGAATTTTCAATGTCTTAACTATTTCAAGTAGAAGTGATTATGTGAAATTTTTAATGTCTGGGAACATTGTGCTCTTGAATGATTCTTAGATGTCTACTTTAGACAATAACTAAGGAAGGAAAACAAAAAAGCCTGCTAAGGTATTTGTGTTAAAAATCACTAAAAAGTCTGGTGTTAGTGTAACTGCTTTCCCAGAGTTCTCACTTTAATTTCAAAAGATGAAACTTCTAAATATATTTGTTTCAAAAACAGACAGGGGGGTAAGAAGGAAAAGAAAGACAATTTGCTACTTAAGACCTATACAAGAGAAAGGCAAACTTTTTGTTTTCCCGTACTTATCCTATGGGATCTTACAGAAGTAATTTTGGGTGCTAATCTGTGGGAATAGAAATCCTGTGTTGACACCTCAGGACTGGAGTACTTTGACTGTCATGCAGAGATGATCATGTCAGTGACAAATTCCAGATCTTTGTATCTGAACAGCCTGGTCTGTAATCTCTGTTAGGTACTGAGATACTGCACTCTTCATAAATTTCCATAGTCAATGGCAGAGACTCCCATGTTGACTATTAGAGTTCTTTCTCCTCATTTAAAAACAAAGGTTGTTGCAAGAAAATGAAGATTGTTGTAAGAATTTTCTATATACACCTTGGAATCCTTCCCTTTAAACCTCTATAGTTGGCAAAAAACAGCCATTATAGTTTTTAATGAAGGAGTTTTGTGGTGTGATGCTCATCATAACAAGGGGCTGGACCTGATGTCCCAAAAAATCACTTTTCTCTGAACCTTAAAAATTATGTCATACACAGTCTTCATAAAAGATCATGAGACTATCATTTAGAAAGTATGTGTTGTGGAAACAAATATTTATTTTGAAAGAGTGTGGAATAAATCAGATTTCAGTCCATCTATATTTATTTCACCTGTACAGGTTACCTCCAGCATTTAATTCATAATTAGGATTATATGGTCCTAAATGCACCTGAGAGAGGTTCCTATTCCTGTAAATTCACTTTGGTTCAGTCATTACTGTCTACTCCACAAAGAAGTCCAAACTGAGGATGAATCTACTACAGAGCTGGCAATGAAACGGAAGCTAAATTGTAGTTGAAAATGCCTCTTGAAAGAGAAGTGGAATAATTTATGGTTTTTGTTCCTGAAGATGGGACTTCTATTCAATGTTATTACATTTTTATCAGTGACTGTTTTCCTTTCCTCATTGCAGAGTACTCTTAGCTTGTGGCTTGTAGAGAACACTGTCAAACACAATATTTTTCTCAACTAGTTTATTTATTGACGTGGTTTGATGCCAGGCTGGGCATTGTGGATGTGACTCACTAAAACTCTCTGTCTGAATTGTAACAGTGGAACGTTTAATCTCACTAGATACTGGAGATCTGTGCTTTCCAGTCTACTGTCTTTGCTTTTTCTCCCACCTCTCTTTCTCCTCATATCAATCTTGTAGCTGATGCATCATGATGCGTAAAAAAAGAAATTATTAGTTGCATTAAAATTTGCACTACAAATAGCAGAATATAAAATTAAGATAACCCTCCAGAGAGATTCATATCCCCAAGCTTCCTAATTACTCTGACTATGAAGATATCTCCTTCAGCAGCTTCCACTGGCTCAAAGAGGTCATGGGGGAATTAACTACTGCTATTTTTAAAAGTCAGCAATTACAATCTCCATCTACATAATCATGAATTACATCATCAGTATTCTGCCCACTGCCCACACAAGAGCGTTTTCCAACTCAGATGATATAATAGCTGTAGTAAAAGAAACTTTGAATCAAAAAGGGTCAGAGGAGCTTAAAGCTATGGCTACTTACAGCACATTAAAATCACTGACTCTGTCAGAGACTTGCTGCACTTGGCATTCCAATTTGACTCTTTTTTTTTTTAATTATATTTTTCAACTTCAGTTTCATAAAAATTAATGCCACAGTAAACCTCTACAGAAGAAGCCACCACTTGTAATTTCTGGGAGTTATTATTAAGTACATGATTTCAAGGATTTCTGTTGGAAGTTGTACTTATTTTCTCTTCTGACTTCTCTAAAATATATGTGCTTTATAATTTGATTTGGCATTTTACTGCCAAGAATTCTTTCTTCTACTGTTGGTGATCTGACAATGATTTGTTTGCTCAAATGATGACCTATAAAACTACCTATAAGTATTCTATTAATGTAGTATAATAATATAAACAAAAGATCTCTTAGAATGTGTCTGAGATTTAGTTTTATTTCTTATTTAAGATTTTCATCATGTCTTATATTTTCCCTAGTTTGATTTAAAGAAAATAGTTTATTTGGAGAAAACAAACAAAGAAGCCCTTATATTGTATTCAAAGCCATTCTGCTGTTTTGTCTGGTTTTCCTTTCAGTATTTTGAATCTTTATTCATAGCATACTTAAGATGCACAGTCTGTTTAATATTTCTATTGCTTACAGTTCACTAAACAGAAAATAATCTTGCAAGATTTTTCTTCTTTTGACATCTTCGCAGGGTTCAGTTGCTCATAAGCATAGTTTGAAGTGAACAGTAGAAGTTAGGCAGTTCAGAATCCCTACTTGGCAAACTCTAATAGTGAAATATATCAACAGTGCAAGTATATGGACTGACTATTAAACACAAGATAAAGCCATGAACTACTCTAGGAAATTCTTAGGGTAGAGATTTTTCTTTTCCTTCACTCTCTCTCCACCAATAAAATGGCACTTTCTTATCAAGTATACCCTGACCTCATCCAGAATGCTATTTGCTTTAATAGAGATCTTTATATCTTAAAAAACCATAAAGCAAATAAACAAACAAAACCCAAGCAACCTACCCCCCACCACACACCACATCCATCCATTCAACCCTGATAGAGTTAAATCTGGCCAGGAGTGTCAAGGGAAACAAAAAATACTCCTATGGGCATGTCAGTGATAAAAGGAAGAATAGGAAAAATGTGGGCCCTCTTTGTAAACACACAGGAGACCTGGTTACTTGTGACATGGAGAAAGCTGAGCGGCTTGATGCACTTTTGTGCACCCCTCTCCACTGCCAAGTGCTCCAACCACACTGCCCAGAGCACAGAAGGCAAAGGCAGAGGCTGGGAGAAGGAAGAACCACTCAATGTGGGAGAGGATTTAGCAGGTTCAAGACCATCTAAGGATCTTGAAGGTGCACCAGTCCACAAGACCTGATGAGATGCATCTACAAGTCCTGAGGGAATTGTTAGAGGAGTGGCTAAGCCACTTTCTGCCCTATTTGAAAAGTTGTGTCAGTCTTGTGAAGTTCCCACTGACTGAAAATGTCTGCTGTATTTATCCAGCATTTTCTCGCTTCTTTAATGCCACAGTCAAAGAAATAGTTTTTAAAGTACAAAAACTGGAATCATGTTTATTCCATTAAAAGCAAAATATATAATTACCAACTAGGGCTGACAAATAATTCGTTGTGTAACTTTTGCTCATGCACCCTCTAATTCTTTTGGAATAGTTTTCTTTGGAAGCTCCAATAAGTGAACTTCCAATTTGACATTTGAAATGCATACCTTGTAGATTTCCTTTTTCTCAGTATTCAGAAAAACTTTGTTTTGTAGAATATGTCTGTGATTTGTATGTTTTACTTGCTAGAATATTAATGAATATGCATATGCACACGTTAGTGTATAAACATTCATGTCATGGTTAGAGTGGCTTGAGAAGAGATAATAGAAAAAACTGTATCAAAATAACCTGAAACTTCTTAATTAATAGATTTCTGGTTTATCAAGTTCACATTTTCATGCTTTATTGTTTCCTGTGGTTTTCTTCTGCTGATTGAACTACAAGCATTCAAGCAAGTTAATATCCCATGTAACTTGAAGGATATATCATCACAAATAAATAATACACCAAGACCCTTATTTTTATGGAGCAGGCACAGAAGATTTTAGAAATTCAGCTGCAAATGTCTGGATAACTTTATCAACTATTTATCAGTTTAGCACAGACATTCTTCCTGAAGCCCACTAAAAAGGGAAATGGCATAGATGATGCAGCCTCAGTGCTTCAGGAATGATCAGACTATCTTTCCCTGTGAATTTGCAAAAATAATTCATCATTTTTTCACCTTTACAATATGAGGAGGCACAGCTTCTTTAGATTGTACTCTAGATGAGTAGCTGAATGAAACAAGGCTTTATTAGGACAGAATTTTAACTTGAGAAATATTTTATTTCCCTTTTTGATGAATGACCTTCAGTGTCATTCAAGGGGGAGCATAAGTTTCTCACTCTTACTACAAGGGAAGGAAATTATAGAAGCTAGACTTTTTGGCTGAAGCTCAATAGATTCTAATGCTTGAGGCAATAAAAATATCTGAAACAAGATTATAAGAGTTAGCTGCCACATGCAGCTGGACTATGTGTCTGCTTGGGCCAGACCCTGAACTTTTATTGTCTCCATAATGGACTCAGTTGAATGTTATCCAAGAACTGGGTTTGGTCATTTCTGAATGCCTATTGCTCCTGCTTTATCTACTGAGAAATAAATTGTGTGATACCTGCAACTCTTAGCTTGTGCTAATTATAGAGAACTAGCCTCAAAAGATTAAAAAAAAGTTTTTGTTTTAAAAAAAAAAAGAAAAAGAAAGAGGGGCAAAGGGAGCAGGAGGCGTGAACAGATGGTTCTTGGTCAGTAGGTAAATCAACAGCATTTGTCTGTCTAAAGAGGAATCTGTCTGGGATTTGTGGTAGAGACAATGTGATGGTTTTCTAATTTTTTTTTATTGAAATATGTTTTTATTTTTCTGTCTTTATTGCTCAGATATTGTAGACACAGCTTTATTTTTTCAACCAAGCAATTGCTGGAGGATGGATTAGTTTAACTGTTGTGAACTGCTGAAATTCTAGTAAATAATGCTGAGCCATATTTTGGTTTATTATTTGTTATCCTAGAATAGTTCTTATTAATAAAGTGTGTAAAATCAGAGGTATTTAATATCCTAGATGGTATGCAAATTACTTCTGAACTTTAGGAATCACAGCTAGTCACAACAAGTTATATTTTTACCCCTGGAAAATTTCCATGTAGTATATATTTCATTCCAGCATGCATATTGGTAAACTGCCTGCTGTACACCTTCTGACATAATAAGAGTCAAGCCTGCAGTAAAGTTGTTACTTTTCCTTCATTGCCTTGCTTCAAAATATGAATGCAGCAAAAATACTGAATATACTTTTGAGGAATTTGGCATAAGCATTTGTGAATTTTCCCTGATGTAAAGGGGTTTTTGGTATTTTTTTTTTTTTCCTTGCTTGCTTGGGTTTTTTTGATATTGAAGGGTTTTTTTTGGGGGAGGGGTGGGAGATTGATGTTGGTTTTTTTGTTGTTGTTGTTTTCTTCAGCTGTGCTTCTCCTTCACAGAACTTATATACAGGACATTTTTCTATGGGTGACCAGGCAAACGCATTTCTCCTAATCCCCTATTTAAGCACATTACAGCTTTGAGACATGGACTAAAAATAGACTAGTAAAACCACTTTGAGATACCTTTTTTACACAAAAAAATAGTTAGCCTGTGACCATTTCTTTAACCATACTTCAGCCTGTCTCTAAAAGATACCATGACTGTTCCTACCACGGAGTGATTGCAGTGGGCTAAACATGTCAGTTCCACCTGCATGGAATGATTTGTGACTTCTCTAGCTGATGAACCTTAAAAGTAGGTGTGGAAAAGGGAAGATCAAGGTGTAGTGGCAGAAAACATCACAAGTGAGTGATGACAGCAGAATGCAGCCCTCATGACCTTGAAAAACTGGAGCACAATTGACCTGAACATTGCATAAAAATCATGCCCTGTTTAGAATCAGGGCTCATGGTACTTGAAGGTTTTTCAGTGTGTTAGCATTGCAGCAAACCAACAGATGCATCTGGTAGAATATCCAGAAATCACATTGCTGGGGAATCAAAAATATCTTGAACAATCTCAAGAAAATGTTTCCCTGCTGTTTTCACAAACCCCTTATTTGATTTTTTTTTTTTTTTGCATGCTAGTGAATTGAAATGGGTCAGGTAAAATCGAAAGACATTTCTGGAGAAATGAGACAGTTAACTGGTGTAATAAATTTTCAAACCAAAATAAATATTTAAGAGGATCTGTAATACATCATTCAGTATTTTTTTTTTTAAATAAACATCATGTATGGACAGAAATTAGGGGTTTTTTTAAGATAAAAGCATGTAGAAATAGTAGAGCACATAAAAACTCTGCCACTTCTTAACTTAATTTCTACCTTACTGAAACTTGTCATTTTTTGACCTTGTAATTTTGGCCAACAATGTCTCTTGCTTTTCACCTGTTCATTTTCTGGTTTTGAAAAAGGATGTGGAATGTGAACCAAAAAGGCCAGGAAAAGTTGAAGATAGGAATTTCCTTGAATAATCTGTCACTATGATTATAACGTTTGACCAGAAACAAATTTTCTTGGGAACTTCAGGTGCTTAAAATATTAAGAAGAAAAAAAAAAAATCTTATTAACGTTTGAATAGGAATAGTATCCTTTAAAAATACTCTTAAAATTTCTGTTCACAAGATATATTTTGGGAAAAGAAAAAATGAGAGATTTTTCGTTTTGGAAGTGAGATACTTTTTTTATTCTTGATTTTGTTCCATTAAATTTAACTTAATAATGCAAAAAAATTAGTTGTACCTGGCTGACTTTCCATAGACAATAAAATCTTTGAGTTGGAGGCATTTTTTATGAATACATATAGTGCCTCTAATGCTGGAGTTCTGCTCTGACCAGAGTGCTACAGGAATTACTTCAGCAAGATTTCAGTGAAACAGAGTTCAATAAAACAGTTAAGATTAGATACTTTTAATGTTTATGTATATGTATATATCCTGACATATTCTGCTTGTAAATTATTAAATATTAACTAGCTATGGAATGTATCTATGTAAAGAGAAGAAAAACCATACAGCATGTAAACACTGTATTATTTACATGTTATATTAAGATATACCTCTGTTTCAGCAATCATAAGAGAGAAGGCAGAATTTTAGAATTATTTTTTATTATTATCTCTTTGGCATAAAGTAAGTAAATGACTTCTGATTGAAATTGTTATTGTGTTTCTAAGCAAGAGTTTAGGGCCTTTTCATTATTTCAGTTGGAATGTTATACCAATTATGACAGGTAAAGCTCAATCACTACGTTCTATTCCTCCTACTCTCCACTCCCATCCTTATAAGAGGAAAAATAAACTGAGCTGGAGCAAGAAAAAAGTGTTGATATAAGAAGTTTATGGCAACAGAATCTTGCATTAACCATCATTTTCAGTCACATATATCCATTCTAATATCTACTTATCTGTGTGATAATGATATAATGGAATGAGACAACTGAACTGACCATACAACTGGTTTTTTGTGGTTTTTTTTGGTTTTTGTTTGTTTGTTTGTTTGTTTTTTGTTTTTTTTTTTTTTTTTTTTTTTGTTTTTTTTTGTTGTTGTTTGGTTTTTGTTTTTTTTTTTTTTTTTTTAACTTTCCTCTATGGAGATGAGGTATTTGGAGCATGTAGGATCAGAATGTGGTTTTTGTTCACTTCAGTCAGGGAAATCTACCATAAGAGAAATTTTGGACAGTGTCTTTTGGCCTGAAAACTGTTGATGAGTTTAGCAGCAGACTCCTTAATTTTAAGCCAGGATAAAACAGATAAAATTTAAAATACCTTCCAAATTTTTGTTTAACCTTGTAGTTGCTCATAATAAAATTAAATACCAAAATAAAGTTAATACTTAAATTTTAAGGCAAATTTTCTGTATTGTAGCTACAGTAAAATACATGTCTTAAAAAGAACACAGCTTACATATTTAAAAATAAAACCTGCTGCCATGTCCAGAGACATCAAAAATGCAAACAGGAAAAATAGAGTAGGAATATTAATATTATAATACTAAGTCACAAAGCATAGAGGGAGTGTTGGGACCTTTGTAAGATCAGTTCTTTATGTGGTCCAACAACCAAGGACTCAGTATTCCCAGAGTTATTCTGTCATAATATTTAATATGCAAGACACATGAGCTCATTAGTAGAGCTCAAAACTCTATCAAATTACCTTTAGTAAACAACCTCAGAAAGACTCTTCATCTCCCATGCCTTTGAAGGCACATTGGGTGGGGGGAAGAGGGGGGAAAAAAGCACAAAGGTCTCAAAAGCTTTAGTTTTAATTAGTCCAAAGAGCAACCTTCCTGTTGAAATGTTATTGGCTATCATGGCAATCTTATGAAATAAATTACTTTAAGTTATTTCCCATGACAAGCCTCTGATAAAGCAGCATGTTATATATTTGTTGCCCACTGCAACCAGCTCTAAACTGTACAGGGAATGGAATAAGTTCAAGTACTTGAACTCCACATACTCAGATAGATATCAGACTTTTACAAAGATTTTAAGGCACAGGGGATGATAACGGAAACTCCTGGTTATTTACTAATCTTTAAAATATAAGCTTTTGCTGCAGTGTGCAACATCATGATATAGTGTGCATGGCCGCTTGTGAGCTCTGTAAACCTTATACATGACTATCATTTCCTCTAGAGTAGTTCCTGTGAGACAACACAGACTGAACACATACAAGTGTTTGATGGCACTGGGTGTCACTTGTTTCATCATTCCCAAT
The DNA here is from genome assembly GCA_013397815.1 of Aleadryas rufinucha. Taxonomy (NCBI): domain Eukaryota; kingdom Metazoa; phylum Chordata; class Aves; order Passeriformes; genus Aleadryas; species Aleadryas rufinucha. Next base: position 47,797 of record VZTH01008290.1, on the reverse strand, counting down.
AGACAAGCCCTGGTGTTTTAGGAAATTATTCACATAATGGACGACACTTTCAGCCACTGTCTCTCTATTTGTCTTTATAACACTTGGGCTAATTCCTATATTTGAGTTTTTCTATGAGATTTGCTTAGAATTTCTCTTTTCCGGCCGAAGTGATGATAAATATGCCCATATTGTACAGTGGAAGTATAGAAAACTTAGATTTCTGACCTGAGCTAGTACATTTTTATAAATATACCCAAGACTAGGCTGCATTGTAGACTTACCACATTGGTAAGTATTGGCACTATTTCTTATAATGTTTTTTTTTTTCCATTCACTTAAAACAGTGTGTAATCACCACATGCACACAACAACAATAACAAAAGACCCAATTCTGGTTCTTCTCAGTTCCATTTTGGTATTGCTGGAGCTGCTGGGGTTCGAGGATGTAATGAAACCTGTGAGCTTCTGAAGGCTTGACACTGAGGTATCTCAAGTTAGATACACCAACATAGGACCACCCCAAACCAGAGTTACTTAATTTCTCTGTATCTTTCTTCCTGTCAGTAAATTAGAGTGTGAAAAAAAGGTTTTGCCTGTGCAAAGTGTCAGCTAAGGTTTGTAATTCAACCCTCCAGTTGCCTTCAGCCTCCACTGAGGGTTCCACGGAATGAAGATGATTGGAACTTGCCCCCTGCTGTTCCTCTGACAGCTTGTGCTGCATGGCTTGTCCCACAATATACAAGGCTGAATGATTTCTGCAGTGATTTCCTGCAGTAACTTCTTGCTGTAGAAAGGTCTGAGCTATCGTTGAGGAATTTCAATCAACAGGTTTTTCTTTTCCTCTTAAATGTTTTTTTTTTTTCTTCTTCCCTGTCAAAGCCCAGAACCATGGAATTACATTTAATGCAATTAAAATTTGTTTTAATCAAGCAATAACATTTTTATATGCTTTCAATAATTTAAGCTGCATTATATGGGACCTAGCTGGGATGCTGAAATAATTATTCATGTATATATATTTGATTGGGGAGTGAGATTAGAATGGCAACAGGAACGTGGAGAGGTAATTTAAGGATTTTTAATCCTTTTCTTTCCTGCAGTTATCTGCAGAGAGAGAGAGATGGGCAGAGAAGAACTGTCTGAATTTTAACAAAGGCAAATGCAGGATCCTGTACCTGGGGAGGAATAACCCCAGGCACAAGCACAGGCTGGGGCTGACCTTCCGGGAATCAGCTCTGTGGGGAAGGACCTGGGGGTCCTGCTGGACACCAAGCTCTCCATGAGCCAGCAGATTGTCCTGGTGGCCAAGAAGGCCAAGGTGTCCTGGGGTGCATTAGGAAGAGCATTGCCTGCAGGTAGAGGGAGGTGATCCTGCCCCTCTCCTTACCCCTTGTGAGGCCTCTCCTGGAGTGCTGTGTCCAGTTCTGGGCTCCTCAGCACAAGTGGGACTCAGAGCTCCTGGAGCAGCTCCAGCAGAGGGTGACAAAGATAATGAAGGGACTGGAGCACCTCTCTTACAAGGAAAGGCTGACAGAGCTGGGGCTGTTCAGCCTTGAGAAGAGACAGATGAGAGGGGACCTCATCCATGTCTAGAAGTATCTGAAGGGAGGCTGTCAAGAGGATGGTGGTGGTGCAAACTGGTGCCAAGCAATAAGGCAGGATATAATGGGCAGAAACTGATGCACAGAATGTTCCACCTGGACATGAGGAAGGACGTTTTCATTCTGATGACCACACACCCCACATGTTGCCCAGAGAAGGAGCGGAGTCTCCCTCACTGGCAATATCCAAGAACTGTCTGGATGCAATCCTGTGCCATGTGCTCTGGGATGACCCTGCTTGAGCAGGGAGGCTGGACCAGATGACCCACTGTGGCCCCTTCCAACCTGACCTGTTCTGTGATTCTGTGTTGTCCCTTGTAAATGTAAACAGGTTACAGAATTAAGCTAGTAAAATGATAAGATGTTAGATTTCTAACTGTTTTTTTCATAGTTCACATTCTTGCTTTCATGCTTTTCCTGTAGGATTGTCTCAGGCTGCATCCTCTGATCTGTGCCTTTCCTTTAAGCTCAAAAAGACTGCTGAAAGGTTTCCAGGTGCTTCTGTACTATTTTAAGACCAGCTTATTATTCTTATTCCTTCATTGAAATAATATTCTGTTGCTTCAAATTTTTCCTGCTCCTCCTCCTGCTATTTATCTTTAGATTTAGTGCTAATGATGATCCTTTCCTACCTCTTTATTACCTCTTAGCTTCTTATTTTTTACTTTTTTTTTGTTTTAATTATTTTAATTCAGAGACTTAGCAACTGCTCTAAACAAGACAACGTTGAAGTACAAATAGAACCTGAGAATGTGTTGCTAATCTCAACTAAACTTAAATATCTGGGCAGATACCGTAGCTATAAGAACAATATTAGTCTGATAACTTGGCAGGGGAGGAGAGAGATGAAAATGGAAGCGAATAATACAGGCACAAGGAAAGCTGTGGAAGAACAGCAAATACAGAGGGATATTTTACTAAGCAGATGATGTCATGGTTTGATTGCAGTTTGGGAAGGAAGGGTGGCAGGCGCAGTACGGCAGCCATTAGAGGAAGTTTGAAGCTAACAATTAGTGTCCACTGAGGAAAGGAAATCTATGTATTATGTGGCAAGCTAGTTATGCTTGCTGTGGTAGATATTTGTCTGATGGAATATGCCTTCAGGCTAATTCCCCATTGTAGGGTGTCACAATTCTGCTAAAACCAAAGGCATGTTTCTAAAGGTTATTGTAAAGAACTTACAAATTCAACAGTTTTAACAACAGTGTTCAGTCCTTGCATTGTTCTGTTGCTGTTTTCTGATCCATTTTCCCCTCCGTGATCTGCCTTGTTTTAAACCTTGTTTAAAATTTCCCTCCTCCACCAACTGCAGAAGCTGCAGTTTTCTTTTCTCTCTTCTATATTGCCCTACTCTTCTACAGAGTCTTTGTTCACATGAGAGTAACGTTTACCTCCATGAAATAATTCTCCTGAGCCTTTCTTTCTCTATTTGGAAAGCTATTGGCCTTGCATGCTGAGCACGAAGTCATCTAGGCTACAAAGTCACTTTAAATATCAAGAAATCATTCTTGGTTCAATTTTTCAAGGAGCAAATGTTGACGGTGGGTGATGGTTTGGAGCCTTTGAGTAGAAGCTAGGACACTTGCTATTTCTTTACATCTATTTAAACACAGCCTTACTGTTTTAAGGGTCAGAATATTTTAGCAAGCCAGACAACCTTCTAATTACCACTTTTTCTTTAGAAGCATTATCATGACACCAGTATGTGATAATCCTGTTTGTTGGGGAGTTTTGTTTGGTTGATTTTTCATGGGTTTTGTTTTGTTTTGCATTTGATTTCTTGGGGGGATTTTTTGTGTAAAAAGGGTCTTTCAAATATGCAAACCAAGAGGTTTATAGTAGCTTAGCTGTAGCTTAAATATAAGCATATCAGATATTCCTAGATCATTTGAGAGTCTACTTCTTAAAGAAGCTCCATTTTGGGGGCAGAAAAAAACAAAATCAACCCAACATACTGAAAGCAATTGTAACACAGGATACTTATTTTAGAAATTTGATTGACAATCTGTTGATGACTTCACAAGGGAAGCACTTCAGAATCTACTGCTGCCAAAGTAGAGGAGGGAGGATAAACAAGCTAACTGAAATATTATTGCTAATTCCTTCTTCTATCTGCCATCTTCCATGTTTTTCAAATAAGTAATCATATTAACAAAGAAATCTTAGAGTGCCGGAGATGACAAGCTTTGTTATAGGATAATGTTTAATATAGCAGGCTTCTGTGCAAGATAATACATTAGAAGTGTTTGGTAAAAGAAAGGCTTTTCAGTCAAATCCACCACAAGTCTAGCATGTGCAGGTTCCATTAAGCAACAGAACAAGGTTGAACAAAGAAAAGCAGACTGAAACTCTGGTTTTTTCAGATTCAGCTCTAAAATGTCTTTTTAGCAGATCAAAGCCTAGCAGTTGGATTAAACCTCTAACTCCTCCAGTGCAATTCTCCTTAGATCTTGGAGATCACGGGTAGCTGATTACAAAACAACAGATACCTTCACTACACTTCCATATCAAGCCACAGCACTGCATATTTTGAAAGTTACCTTAATACTTCTGGATTTAAAAACATATAATGGATTTTGGAAAAGACCTGCTAAAGTTGGTTAACTTGATGCTATTCAGCCTTTTGTGAGACAGGCAGATACATATACAGGCCTTTAACAGGAATGCATTGGTGTTTTTCCAATAAAGTTGGCAAACTGTCTTGAGAGGCAGTGTGTGCTCTTAACTTTAAAGCAAGTCTTATGGCTCTGAAGGCTTTGCATATGTACCACTGCTCTGTCAACTGCTTGAGGGAATTCAAGCTCCTACTCTGCAGCGTGTTGCTGCTGCTGGGAGAATACTGATGACTCCTGCCTGTGTAGTGAGATGTTTATGGCTTGCTCTTTAAGCCTCTCCATACTAAATATAGGTAACTAAGTACACACACACATCCTGTAACTTGGTTGGTGCTTCTCTCTTCCTTGTTTCATTTCTATTAATCTGTGTCCATATTGTTGAGAAGGGGAAGCAACCCACTTTTATAGATAAGTAATAGTTCTGTGTTTGAACTGATGAATGGCACATGTTTAGTATTCAATAGGTTTTTAAGAACATTTTATTGCTGTATTCAGGGTTCCTTGCCACTCTGACCACCAGGTGTTTGAGTATCAGATCATTTTGGTCTTTTCTGCTCATTCTGACAGTCACCCTTCTGATGAAACAGCACCTGGCAAAGCACTTTCCCTAATAGTGAACTTGGATAATCATTCTTTCTTCCTCCTTCTCCTGTTGATACATAATAGTTCTTCTTTCCTCCCCAGCAGCTCAGGGATTCAGTATGATGGCATCAGTAGTTAGGTCATGTTTGTGACATATTAATGAGTGCTTAGAGATGCTCTAAGGAAGTGAGAACCAAAGCAGGAGCTTTGAGGAGACAGCTCCTTTAAACTACCTGAAAGGGGACCCAGGCTGGATGCCCACAACAGGTTGCAAGCCAGCTGTGAAAGGCTGGGCACTGAGGACAGCCCTTTATTAGGTAAAGCAATTAAAGAATGACAATTTACATGGAATAAGTTATTGCTAGTGTTTCCCAGATGAGTTAAGTTAATAGAGTAATAGTCTAATTAAAACATTTCCTGCTTCTTGCCTTTATTCTTGCATGTTTGGGACAGGTCTTCTGGGAACAGCATGAGGGAAACTCACTTGGAAACATTTCCTTCTGTGATTATGCAGTGATTTGATTGCAATGACATTGTTAAAACTTGGGCTTCTGAAAAGACTGAATTCTGACTTGAATGCCTTCCAGTCCAACACTTCCTTTTTGCTGATTTTTGTAAACCCCTTGCCTTTTCTGCTTTAAGATGATTTATGCTCTTCCTAACCAGTCCTCTATTTATGTAGTTCCTAAAAGAAATTTATTGAGTAATTTCTCATATTTATAAATAAAAAGAATCTTTATTACAAAGGTGAAATAGTAGAAGTTGGAAGAAAAAGCTTGCAGGGTGAGGGTGGCCTCATCTTTTTTGTTATTAGCACACACACAGAAGTAAAAATAACACCTGCTTGCTCTGGAATGGTCGCATTCAGTTGCTAAGTCAGCGAGGTGACACATCCTTAGAATATGCTCAAAGACTGAGGTATCTGGGAAATATTGCTTTTGCACTTACTTATCCATTTTGAAATGCTGGAGTTTTACTTGGTCTTCTCTTAAATGTTGACTTTTATAATAGGGTGGACCTATCCCTTCTTTCTCAGTCTTCTGAAATACGATAGCCTTCCTTCCTTCAGAAGGAAAGTGAGGGGAAAAGCTGCTCTGATTCAGCAATTAGGGGGCTGATCCCTCACTCCTGTGCTTCTTCCCTGGGTCACATAGCCTGTCCTAACATGCTTATCTTCCTCCAGCCTAGTTAGCAATTTTTTTCCTCTGACTTTTTTTTTTGCTATAAGACAGAAGGAAAATGCACACAAATATAGAAGCTGCACTGTTCCATTCCCAAGTCTTCGCCTTAAGATTTTTCTAAACCTTTGATTCTCTGAATTTTTGTGTGCATCAGGCTTTTGAAAGCTGTGAAGAAAAATGGGGTAGAACAGGATTTGACTGGATCTTACACTGCTCTTCTCTTAAAGGGGAAAATCAACATATTAGGTGCAGAACTGAAACTGAGTGATGTGACTAGTGCTAAGTCAGCTTCAGTAGACCTTTCTTTCCTTTTATGAGGAGGAAAACAAATTGCAATCATAGGACAAAAGAATATACCATAAATATTAAATCTGCCATTTTCAGAAAGATATTAAGTGTGGATGTGGCACTTGAGGACACAATTTAATAGTCAACGTGGTAGCAGAGCTGGGTTGACAGCTGGGCTTGATCTTAAAGGTCTTTTCTAACCTTAATAATTTTATGATTCTGTATGAAAGCAGAAGAATTTACTAAAGTATTCTGCTTTCCTCTGGTGCTGTAAGTGGGTAAACAGAAAGTTGGGAAACCAAACTGAATGGGCATTTTCTTCGTACTTGTTATGCAATTCCACACTGATATTTTTCTGTCAGTTTTCTCGAGCTTAGGATGATTTTCTGCATAGATCTGATAAATTCGAGAACATGATACGGATTTTTAAGCAAGAGTTGGGGAGATAAGTACAGGCACAAAAACACACACACAGAAGTGAGTTACTATCTGTTCATCGCCAGTATTCTCTGAAGATCTCCAAGCTGCAGGTGGTTGGTAGCTGACACATCTTTAGTTGTTACTTGTTCCATATCAACATTCTCTTGGGGAAGAAAACATGAAAACAAAGTATTTTTTCAGTTAAACTTGTGCTAGCAAAGAATATTGGTTGTGTGTAATGTAGGGCATCTCTGTTCCTCTCCCTCGTTGCTTCCTCTTTCATTTGTTTTCAGTAAATGAGAACAAGCTCTATCAAAGGTGTCTTACATTTTGAAGGTAATCCCTTTGGAAATGAAGGAATGAGGCATGCTTTCTTGGGAGACAAGGTTTTAAAAGCTTTTTCTCTGTCCTATTTTCAAACACAGCACATTTTGAAGAATAAGATCAACATTTTATCTTTCACCGTTTGGCAAATACTGAGCTTCATCTTTTGTCCTCTGATTTCTGACAAGGTCTCAAGGTGAGTAACTCAGGCTTCTGTTTGTGTAAACTCGGGTATAATGATGTTTTCTGCACAGTTCTGAGAACAAAAGACTGTCCTCTTTAATGGGAGTGGGGTTGCAAAGCTCCTCAAGTTAGATCTGTATTATGAGTGCAGAATGAGAAGCCATGCCTTTGCTGCTGCTCGCCAGCCACTGGAGGTAGCAGCTTTAGCAGTTTGCCAGACACCTCTGTGCAAATGCTTGACCAGTCTTGTCACATCTAAATCTCTGTAACAAGTTCTGGAGTGGGCAAGTATGTCCCCTCATTCACCAGTTGCATTAGTAAAGATGGATAACAGGATGAAAAAAAAAAAAAAGTTCCACAGCAGCTCCACCTCAAAGGAGTGATATGTTTTTCCACAAAAACAGCTTTCTAGAGAAATCTGTCCAACATTCCCTCCTAATCCAAAATCCCTCAAAACAGATGTTGTGGTTCAAAGGGGCACTCTGCTAACTCACATATGCCCTTGTCTGGAAATCTATGTGCCACATTCTCTTCAAAGAATGCGCCAAAGTGCACTGTCCTGCCCCACCTGTGTTGTTTCAGCATGGAACCATCACAGAAAATAAAATCTTGCCATAGAATTTTACTCTTGTAACAGAAAGAAAACAAAATCTATGTAAGAACAGTATTTTGAAAATGAATAGTTGTATTTTAGAGTGTTTCTTTCTTGATGTTGAAAGGCTGTTGGAAGTTTACAAACTTCTCTAAACTAAGGGAAAAAAAATACAAATATTTACTTTAGTTAAAAAAACAAACAAAAAACCAGCCCAGATACAATAACTTTAGATCCAAATCAAACCTTTTAGGAGTAATGGAATGATATCTGCCTTTTCTTGCACACTTTTTCTCTTTTTTGCACCAGTGCACAAGCATTGGGAAAGGCAGTAATGTAAAAGAACATGAAGCCAATTGCGTGTTCATTATTGTTTGGCTTGTTGCTGAATTAAGCCCTCCACTTTGGAATGAAGGAATTAATCAAATTGATTTCCTTAGCAATCACAGAATGGGTCAGGTTGGAAGGGACCACAGTGGGTCAGCTGGTCCAACCGTTTCCCAGGTTATAAATCCTTTTCACTTCGGCTGGCACTTCTGCTCTGCTCAGCAGTCGAATACTTTTTTGTCTGATGTATCCAAAAAAAATTCTTACAATCTTCAGAAGATGCCAAAAAACAGTTCAGAGAATTCTGGAGAATTTATATGCATTTCAACAAAGGGTTCATGATATTATCCATTTTGAAGGTGGGTGCAAAAAAACTCTATATTTAAAAAATGTAGATTCAACAACTTTTTTGTTCTTCATTGGCCGTGGTTTTAGCTTGTTACCATAGGATGTATATCTCAGAATTTTTTTCATGTTGTTTTAATCCAAAATCTGGCAGATGGATTACAAAACGATTGGCTTGATTCAAAAGATGGGCAAGTAATTCCTTAGAATTCCTCATTCATCCTCCTTTGAAATAAGAAGCTCAGATCTGATATTCATGCTCTAATCCAGCACGGTGAAAGAATGCAGCAAATTTTCCTCTGTTATTTTGAACTTCCCACGGTGTGAACTGATGCCACAAGTGGTCTGATTTTTCTTAAATGTAGCTTTATTTCTCAGGGGTAAGATGCCTGGAAGTTTCAGTGGGCACCCTTGAATACTTTGCTGTGTGGCTTCTTCCTTTTAGTGTTTTCAGGAGCCTTAATACAGCTGGCATGCATTGCAACTTCATTTCCTTGACCAATTTTTTAAAAAGGAACCATTAAGCAGCAGTTCTAGCTTGTCCCTAAGGTAATCACCAGTGAATTTATCAAATGACTTTTGATTTGTCAAGTAATGCTATTTGATGTTTTAGTGTTTCATAACAGCAGCAGCTTTTGTGCAAATCAGGCACAAGATTTTCTTACCTTCTTAGTGTATTAAGTAAATGTAATCCTATTTGTTAAGGAATTCTTTCTTTTCATCATTTCTGGTTGTTTTTAAGTGCATATTCCATACATCAACTTGAATAACAGCTCTGGAGTAATAACAGTTTTATGGAATGCTGCAAAAACAGGTGGAAATTTGTTTTAATACTTGTCACCTTTTTTCTTATGAAAATGATCTGGAAAAAGCCTTGCCTATGCATTCACAGCTCTAAATGCCAAACAGAACAGTGTGCACTTAAACCCTGTCATTAACTTGCAGATAACAGGCCTAAAAGTTATAGGTATATATTTACCTATATGTATAGGTAAATATTTATAGGCCTAACTTTAAAACTGGCAAAACTGGCATTTTTTCAGAGCAGACATTTGCAAAATGGTCTAAACAGGAACTTCACACTGCAACTTTTTGTCCTAGTGACTCTGAACATAAATACTGTTTGAGCTCCTAAGCCCTGTAGTTCCTTTTTCTTTTCTTTTCTTCCTTTCTACTGAGGAGAGACTTTGCAGCTAGGTGGGCACCCCTAACTGTGAGGAAGAGGAACATAATGGCGGTTTATACTGTGAAAGGATTAAAAACATTCTCCTAGGCCTTACTGAGAGCAGAATGATTCTGCTTATTCACCGCCCATGGCCAGATGTGTCACCTTTGTTTTCTTTCTGCCTTGTGATGACAAAACTTGCCTTTCTCAATGCTTTCGTTGGTTGGCTCATTCAGGAAGTTTTCCTTCTGGTATAGAATGATTTTTGGGTAAGGCTTAATTAGCTTTTTACAGTGGGGCAGCAGGCTGGTGCAGAGGGAGGGTGGGCACCATTGTGGAGTACCTGTTCCTACAATGTTGCATAGGAAATAAAGGGCCCATAAAAGGCTTATGGAATAGGAAAACCACTGTTGGCAGAGCTGCTCTAAGTGCATGACTGGGCTGTCATTCTGGTTTTCATGTTGTGTAAAAACAATACATAACACTTTGTCAGATATGTCAGTCTTCCATCAGCCACAGATGTATTTCTGTATTTCTTTTCTACTTTTGGTAGTGCCTCTGTCTCTCTCCTTCAGCTGAATTTACTTGTGGATTTTAATGTTAGCACGAAAGAAACACCAATCTATTGCCTACCTTCTCTTATTTGGCCTAAAGGGTGTGGGCACAGGCACTGTGCATCTGTATTTGTGCTGGGTCTGGCTGAGATGGACTTAATCTTCTCCACAGCAGTGCTCATTTAATTGTCTCCATAGCAGCACTCACAGTGCTGTGCTTTTTATTGGTATTTAGAAAGGTGTTGGTGACACACCAGTGTTTTGGCTACTCCTGAGCAGTGCTGGCACAGCTTTATCACCCTCACAACTAGGCTGGGAGTAGGCAAGATCTTGGGAGAGGACCTGGCCAGGACAGCTAATCCAAACTGACCAAAGGGCACATGGCATCAGCTCGGCAATAAAAGCTAAGAGAAATGGAGCTGGGAGGGACATTGGATCTTAAGATGTTTGTCTTCTGGAGCAGACATTACGTGTACTGAAGCCTAGGAAGTGGCTGGGCATCACCTGCTGATTTAAGGAAGTAGTGGAAAAATATTTTCTTTTCCTTTGCTTCTAAGTGTGGGCTTTGCTTTTGCTTTATTAAGCTGTCTGTATTTTGACCTGCAAGGGTTTTTTTTCATCTTATCCCACCCCCTGCTGCCTCCTGCTGAGGAGGGGAGTTATAGAACAGCTTGATGGGCTACTGATATCCAGCCAAGGTCAATCCATGGCAATATTGGATGTCAGAATAAGAAGTTCAACTGTAGCAGAAAACCCGGAACAGTCATTGTTGCTATGGTGACAAAACCGAGCTAAATAATTAAAATCCTTCTTTTCCTTAATATGAAAAGATCATTCCCACAACCATTCTCCTCCTTCTTCATGAGGTTTGGAGATGTCCTGTGAATTTGTCTGTTATCTTTTAGTGAATAGGACACCTGTTCTTAATTTTAAGTTGTTAAGGTGATGGATGTCTCAGATGGGACTACATGATCTATACAGCCTGGCATTTTAGGCTGTTTATGTGTCTGGTTTAGGGGGCTAAATAAATGCTAATGGACTTCCTCATCCTTTCATTAGAAGGTGTTACTTTGAAGTAGGTGAGAAGCAAAATGTCCAAAATGACAAAGGATGAGCGGACAAGACCTGCAAAGACTCTGCCATGCTCTGCCCTCACAGGGTGCTGCTGGCCCAGGAGTGCTCTGCCAATGGGACATGCAGCAAGCAGGACACAAAACACACCACCTCAAACAAAGTAACTTCCATATTGCCTTTCTCCTGATGTCTTCTATGATTAAACACGCTGGCTTTAGACGGTTTCATATGTGAACACATTTCAATACAGCATGGAATACACAGGAGTGGGACCAAAGGGATTAACCTGTAAAGAGAATTGTTGTGACAGATGTCGCCACGCTGAGGTCCCCAGCATGCTCAAGCATGGTGTCAGAAGCCATATTGGAAGGGGATCTGATGCGAATATTCATGAAACTTCTGCCTTGGGTGGCAAAATCCAAAATGTGCTGACCCAGGTCACGAAGTGATGGAACAAATCCCTTTTCGTGGAAACTTTTCATTAGCTTCGTGACTCTTGCCATGAGTCCCTTGGCAGTATAAGTTTCCATGGCAGCAACCTAAATAATTGTTGTACTTGTATGAAGCCCTTAAACTAGAGTCTTAGGCTACCTCTGAGTGACAAGCTTTCAGAGGCCATTAGTTGCCTGTTTTTCTTTGAGAGGTCTGGAGTTAGCATGCTATTTCTGCACTGGTAGAGTGAGATTTTTAGGAAAGTGACTGCTGGTCATTCCCAAGTTGTTACTGCTGTCTACACAAGTCAATCCTGCTTTACTGAGTTAAAAGGGAGCACCATTAGAATGAAGACATTCCTGAAACTGGCAGCAAAAGAAGGACTAAGGAACCTCTGGTATTACTGGTCAATGGGGCAGAAGACATGTGACAAAGGACAGTACCAGAAAGGCTGAGATGTCACTGCCATGGATTGCCCTGGTAATGCAACACCCATGTTTTCTAAGTCTCTGAGCCCAGCCTGCAGTCCAGTGTGATGCCTTCAAGGGGACTCTGAAGCTCTCTGATGTCATTGTAAGGCTGCTCCCTGCAATTTTTGAAAGATGAAAGGAATTTTTTTTCTCAGGATCAATCAAATGAAGTTTAGTTGTGATTCTGATAAGGCTCAAAAAGAAATTCAAAAAGCTTCCAAAGGTAATAGGAGTGCTAGGGACAAGATACTTAGGAGTAGGTTAATCTGGGTAGGTAGGGAAAAGAAGAGAGAAAACATTGCATAGAAGAGCAAAAGAGGTGCACTGTAAACTGGTTTTTCCTTTCTGCACACTTTTTCAAGGCAGGGAGAAGCAATTTTGATTTTTTTTTTCGTTTGTTTGTTTTCCCTTACCCTCTTTAGGAGCATTTTCTGAGGTAGAAGTTTTCAGTCTACCTTCTTACCTGCCACTCTGATTGTCAAGGTCTCTTTCATAGCATTACTGTCAATATGCCACTAAAAAAGAAAATGATATTTTTGATAGAAGTATGGATTATTTTAAGGCAAAATTTGCCTTCTGTTTGGTGCTCCTGGAGAATAATTTGCAGGAATATCAATGAAAAAATACATTCTAAGTCATTATAATTACCCTGGAAGCAACATGCTTGAGGGGGACCTTGGGGAAAGCAGAAAGATGTACAGTACATGGATATGTCGGAAATCACAAGAAAAATGTAGTTCTGGCCACCAATTAATGCAGACTAATTGATTATGCTTTAGTTGACCTTGATTATCCATTAGAGAGTGTCAAATGGAAAGTCAATATAAATGACAAAATGTAAAAGTGCATGTACTGTAAATCAGGTACATTAGTGACATCTGTCGAGAGCTCAAAAAGCTGCTCTAGAAGTGTTCAGGATTTTAATGCTTTTCTCTCTGATAACCCTTTTATGCTGTGTGACAAAGTGGCTCTGGCAGGGATACAAACCACATCTTAAAAGGTAATTAGAGTCAATGTACATTTTTCTCCAAATGATTCCTTTGAATGTATGGGTGTGCTTTTTGGAGAGAATACGTCCCCCATAGTGCATAGCAGTATCTTGGTGGTGCACAGAAGTTCTGATCAATGACACCTCACAGACACATGTCCTTAGTGTAGAACTTAATGGCACCTATGTTTTGAAATTTAGTATAGTAAAGAAGTTTTGTTGGCTGTGAGTTTTTATATCAAAAGTAGTCTAAGAACCAATATCCAAAAGCAGGAGAATTCGGGGATGTATTAAAATAAACTCTATGCAGAAACACAACTTACTACAGAGGTATTTTTTCTCCCAAGTTCACACCTCTGCAAAGAGAGAGGGAGTTGTTGATGAAGTTGTTAGACAAAGGTAACACAAATACCAGGAAGAAGGGAGACTGTTTTCCAAACAGCTGACAGTCAATCTGCCAGTTCTTCTCACAGTCTGGATTTCTTTCGTTCAGGTAGTTAGCCAAATTTGTGGTGTTTGCTCCTAAAACCTGTCTTGAATCAGTACAAAGGAACACAAAAAACTCACAATTTGCTCGTCTTGCCTTGGGCCAAGCTTAGTGATACTGAAAACAAACCATGGGACATGGAAGCTGTTCAGAGTGGTACAACTGTGTGATGCATCTCTTGAGCAGCCCCTATGCATTGTCTCTGCACAAAGCTGATATGATTTAAATGAGTAATTACGTCCACAGAGTAGTTTTAGATAGAAGTTACCAGATGATTTAGCTGTGTCTGGGATTTTTTCCCAAAGCTGTATTTCACCCTGAGCAAACTGTGAGCTAAGGTGATAGTGATCTTCCTATATATTAGGATTATATTCAGACTGTAAAACCTAGACAATTTCATGTTTCTATAATGGAGGTGCCCAAAACTCTCATTTGTAAGAAGAGGTGATGGGGAAGGAGGGAAATAATAAAAACAATCCTCCATGCCCTGAATACTAAGGTGAACTCTTACCTTTCTCAAACAAGCTGTCCTCCTTTAAAAAAAAAATTCTATACCACATCTAATCTTAGAGAAAACATTTCAACTGTGACTTTAAATTCATAGTATCTTCCTTGCATGTGGACTAATGAATTGCAAGTTCATGATGCTACCGTGTTCTAAGAGCACTTTCACAGTATACTCATTTTGAAATAATATTTATATTTACAACGACTTGTGTTATAACAGCTCAAGTATTCAAGTATTGCAATGGTCTAGTAAAGCATAACAGCCAACAGTTGGTCAGTTGCTTCGTGTCTAAAATATGAAAATAGTAAAGTAATGAGTATTTAGACTATTTTAAAATTATCCCCAAAATATTTATTTAAAACAGTTGAGTAAATTTTTTGATGCCTGTAGATTTAACAGTTTGATGTATTGCTTATATGGAAATGCCATTTCAATTAATTTGAGCAGTTAAATTAACAGTCAAATAATGGGAAAAACCAGCAATCTTTAAAAGGGAAACATGTATTTACTTTGCTACTGCAGCAAACCTACACATTTTTTTGAGTCCATTTTTAGAGCATCTTGGATAATTGATTAAGATGGACTCTTAGAGCACAGTGTCCATTTATATATATGATGTACTCTTCCTTTTAGAGGTTTTCTGTTTATCAGGAAGGGAAAAGCCTAATTGGGCAGTACTCTAGCAAACTTCTGTAATATTCTGTCATGTTTACTTGACACAAAATGAAAATGAGCACACACCACACATACCCCCCCCAAACAAACAGAAAAAACTCCCCAAACAGACGTGTTAGAGTGGTAAATTTAATTTAATTGATCACAATTTATAAAAAAAGTCTGAAAAGAACACTCATGTACTAAACTTTAATCCATCTTACATTCTTTATCTAAATAATTAATACCCTGCAATACCTTCATAATAAGGTAAATTACTACAATACACCCTGTTTAGCTGTTTCATGATTAAATGGCTGGTTTTCTTTCAAAATATAGATTTTTTTTTTTTTTTTTTTGCTTGTATTATTAGTAGAATGCACAAACAGGCTTGGATGATAAATATTTGGGTTTTAAGTGTTTATTATGGTATATTTATATTGACATAAATAAAATATAATTCTTATGTTAAATTGTTATCCCCATGGCTGCTGTTATCATTAGCGTTAAAAAGACAATTAGATTCTTTTTTTTCATAGCACCAAAATAAAAATAATGCTTATAGCTAGATTATTCTGCTCTGCTTATTCTTGGAATAGAAATGTATTGAAAGTAATATTGGACTGGTAAAATGAGAGTGAATATTTGCCTCATTAAAGCTCACTTTTTCCTGAAGAATCAAAGCTAATAATCATGTTTTTAGTTCCAAAATATTTTTGTTCTTTCTCATGCAATGCATCCATTACTTTAAATAGAGCTTTAATGTCAAGAGACAAAAATGTCCTAAGTGTTATGATGGTCCTAAAAGTGCTTCTTTAAAAAAAAATCTGCTTAGAAAATGGTAAATACTAAGACCCATTGTATTGCAATTGCTACTTCAATGGGCATTAATACCATTATAGAGTCAAGGAAGATATTTATGACACAATATTATATTGAAATTACTCTTGCATCCATTTGAGTTGAAAAATCTCTTTAGTGTTGAAATGTTGACACACAGGATCTTTTTCTACCTGTTTTGCTTTTGGTCTTAGTAATGAATACTCTTTTATATCTATGGGTATACATATCTATATGCCTGTTTGTGCACATTTATACAGATATGTATACACATTTACACGCTAATATCTTTTTTAACATTTTCCATCTTGAATGCAGTCAAAGTGTAAGACCTCAATACCTTTAATTCCTGTGGTTTTACTCCTTGTAGTACACAGCCACTTAACTTAAAAAAAAAATTACCACAATTGCTGTTAGTATTCCCTTTTGTGTGACTGCACGTGATCCTGGCTTGTTTCAGAGGAGCTCGTGTGCTATTTTGAGAGATAAGGATAAGCTGATAAGCCTTCCAGCTGTTCTGGTACAAATTATTTGTGCAAAATGCTTTCATTCTGCCTTCTGTAACAAGGACATCTTTCCGCAGCAATCCATTTAACTTATTGTAGAGACAACTAAAAGGTAATTTGATCATCTTCTACAAATACAAGAGGAATGTTTTTGACAGTAAAGGACTCTCTACTAAATGCTTTTTTCTGCCAGATTAATTTCCCCTACTGAAGCTAGACAAATTGAAATGGAAAAATAAGGTGCAACTTGTATAATTTTTTTTTTTTTGCTTTTAAGTAATTAGCAACAAGGGCAATTAACGTTTGGAATCATTTTTCAAGTGAGGTCACGCACTCTTTATATTGTGCAAACATTACAAGAGAGTTGGATATCTTCCAAAAGGTGTGGTATAATTTTAACCACAAGGTTACAGGTTTCACACAGACGTGTCTGAGTAAGGTTCAGTAGCAGGAGGTCAAACTCCTGGCTCCTGGTTGTTGCTGCCAGCCTACAAATATTAATCTTTCTTTCAAATTACTCTTGACAGGTACTGTCATGAGCTTTTCCATGCACTTACGTCCTGAGGCAAAACTCACAGAAGACTTTCTGACATCAATGGTCTTTGGATCTAATCCACAGACAGCTAGTTTCTTCTGGAAAATGTTGAGTAAAATCTAAGTGAAAACTTTTATATGAGTATTACTGCAGGAACCAAGGTATATTATAGCAGTGGCATCTTGAGGGAATTGGGGGGACAAAATGCACATTGGAGGAAATTAATAAAGTCATCTTTACCCCATCCTGTAGCCTCTCAAATTCATCAAGTAACATAGATTGTGTTTTTAAATATTAAAAGCCATCTCTTCAATATGCTTTAAAGGAGCAGATACATGCTTGTCTCTTGAATACAAACCTTCACTAGATTAATCGTGGCACGTTGGCTTATCCAGCCATGTTCAGTATTTTGAATACCTAACTGGTCCAATCTGTCAGTCAAGATCAACGTAATTTTTATATCCAAATTAGGATTTCTTTTGTAGACTTAAAAGAATAAAATATACTTGAGCAGAGTTTTTGGGAAAGATGAATTTCATTTGGTTAAAAAAAAAAGATAAATTTAGTAGCAGTCATGTGAATATCCAGACTATTTTAAAATGTGTACAGTGAATTTAAATAAGCTTCCTGAAATGCAGGATTCATGCTTGGCATCACTAGCCTAAGCTTCATGGGCACTAATCACTAGAAAGTCCATGA
Source organism: Aleadryas rufinucha (assembly GCA_013397815.1). Taxonomy (NCBI): domain Eukaryota; kingdom Metazoa; phylum Chordata; class Aves; order Passeriformes; genus Aleadryas; species Aleadryas rufinucha. The sequence continues at coordinate 30,445 of VZTH01008290.1, read as the reverse complement.
AAGTAGAAAGAAAAGACAAAATCCCTGCCGAACACCATGAGCATTTGAATCCCTGAAGAATCGTATGCGTTGCTCTATACACGTACTTGAAGTTAAATCATCTCCTTTCCTGCCTCCTCAGCTTTGTCAAAATTCTTGTGAGATTTATTTCTCTTTTCTACATTCAAAATGTAATTTCTGCCTTCTTGCTCATCTGTCCAATATCTGTCACATTAAACTTTCCACTGCTATTGCTATAGGTCCTAATCTTGAAGCTCAGCCTGTCTGTGTCTTTCCTCATGTCTCCTTGTATTGACTGATCCTTTTTTTAGGAAGCAATTTTCTCTCTTACACTTCTCTTTTACATTTTCTTATGACACATCTCTGACAATCCCACCACGTGTGATATTCCTCTGATGAATGTACTTATCTGGAACGTTGGCACTTATGTGTGAGCCGAGAGGTTTCGTTTGTAGCAGGTAGGCTGAAGTAGATACTTCCGTGGAACCTTTCATATAATTCCAAAGCAGATGTAGAGTTTGTGTGGTGTGATATCCTGAGCATTAGATTTCTGCTGCCCTGGTCTCTCTGATCTGCAGAAATCTGTGTTACACAGGTCTGCACCGAGGCTGATTGAAATAAATCTTGTAACCCTGAGAGCTGTTCCCATGTCTTGTGCTGCTGACTGTTCTCCTGCACCTTCATTCTCCAAAGGAACCAAGTTTTGCACAGGTGAAAGCACTGGCCAGTGACAGCAGAGGGCCATTAAACAGGACCTATTTTTCTGTGCTATTCCTGAATTAGGTAGCTTGACTGATCACATGCTTTACACATTCTGCTAAAAGTAAGTGTTAGCCAGTTCTCACGGCCAAAACTCTTATTGAATTTTGTTAATGTTCCTGAAAGAATATCCACATCAGTCCTATCTATTTCTAAATGGACTTTTTTAATCGTGTTTTCACCGTGGTTTCTTCAGACTTGGAGGGGGGAAGGTATTTATCCCTTCATCAAATGTTTGATTTTGGATGTTCTTGATGAGATTAAAATTCTTTCACTCATAATCTCTTCAGATGTATGTAAAATATAACTTATCAAATTTTTAATTTAAGAACACTAATCAAGAAAAATAGTCCATCCTTGATTGACTCTTCGAGCAGCAGCTATTTTTACTGCAACAGCAGGTGGTTTAAGATTCTTTACAAAATACAATATCCAGAGAAAAGCACTCTCTCCATCTTTTCCTTTGCACCAACAACAAACCCATACAGTCAGATGCCTCCAGTCCCACTGTGAAATAATTTTAGCTTGTCCACTTGTTATCACTTGAGGTTTTCCACTGATTTCACAGCTGTATTCCTTGTATCTCCTCCCTGCACGATACCTTAAGTTCTGCTCCAATTTATTTATTTAGATTTTATGCACAGGGGTAAGTTACAACTCTTTGATACAAAGCATCTCATTTTCCAGGACACCCCACAGATATTAGCAATTACACTGGAACACAAAAGCTTTTCATCCAAGCAAATAATTTGTTTTCCAGTAAAGAATGTAAGATCTCACCTCTGAAAGGGGATTTTTTTGTTGTTGTTTCTCTCATAACTGTGAATGACCTGTGAGACCCATCTGGTCTTTCCACAAATGAGACAAAGAAAACCCTTCAAGGGTAAAATATTATTTATTCTATGAGAAAACAATTTTAAATTAGAAAAGGAAAGTATTTGACTTTATAACACCGCATGTGTCTGATTTGAATCACTCGCAGCTTGTACTAATACACCCTCTTAAAATGTTATATTGCATAATATCTATGTGGAAAGTATAAAAACCTTTCTCACCAGTAAGCAATTGCATATGGTCTGAAAATTAATCCCTCACTACCAGAATACATAAATAGAAATCCAGATTTGTTAGTGGGCTCCAGCTGCTTTGTGCTTCTCAGACAGTGCAAAATAACCATAGACCCAGCTTAAATGTTCAGCTAAAGTGGGTTTATGGCTGCTTTCCATTACCAAAGCAGTGGAAAGCAACTGGAGGGGGCTCGTGAATCTGGCCTATTCTGCAACTTGATGCCACAATCCGTGTAGAACAACACTAATAGCCTAGCCAGGATGCTTCAGTACTTTCCAGCTGGTGACTGCTAGGATACCTTTGTGAGCTGAGAACCTGTGATTACACAGATGTTAGGCGGAAGAAAAAAGAGGAGAGGCATCATAGTACTAATGTTTTAACACAGTGGAAGTGTGTATCCTGAGGAAATTTGTATGAATAATGTAGTGTAGGTCAGATAATGGTCAAGTTCTAGCATGATTATACACAACTATATAGGATTCTGGGAACTGGGAACTTTTGTTCATGTTCTGTCTTTACTGGCTTATCCTGATCTGCTTTATGTGTTTTGAAATTGGCTCAGAATTTACAAGGTCAGTTACTAGCTCACAGCCGACACATGAAAATTTCTCAGCAATTTATTTTATTTTCATATCATGCTATGTTTGTCTCTGGTACTTGTAATTCTGTTCTGAGACCATTTTGGTTTTGAAGCCTTTTTTTCTGTAATCCCAATATTAAGTTACATATTCAAAATAAGGAAAGAAATCCCAGTTGTCCATGTGAATCACCTATAAAGACTAGTAGAAGAAATCTTTGACAGATGGAGCATTATTTTCCCCATGCAGACAGAAATTACTTTTGGATTTCTTTCCAAACCATCTGATATAGAGATTATGTAGAGGTGGAGGATATCACCTACAGCAACATAAATTTGCATTAGAATTAGGGGTGTTTAAAATAAAAGCATTCAAGCTGTGATGCTGATGTACCAGCAGTCAGGAAAGACACCATGCCAGCTGTCCAGATAAATTGTAGGGAGAGTTTGTATCAAGGTCTTGAGTTCAATAACTGGATCTGCATCTTCTTACCCCTCCTCCTATGGATCAGGCTGCCTTTGTCCAAGGTCAGCTCTCCTATGGTGCTGTAGAAAACATCTAAGTGATGAGAGCAGTGAGAAGCCTTGTCTGGGGCCTCTCCACTGGAAGTTACAAGGAGGCAAAACTGAAAAAAGTGGTCAAGAGATTGTGATTGGAGCAGCCAACACTTATGGACCTGTAGCATCTCCCTGCTGTGAGCATAAGGTCACAGCACTCTTAATCTGGTTTTGACAGCCTGGCTGATGCAGCATGGACTGCACAAAAAATTAGTTTGGTTTTGTTTTACCATCCTAAAAATCTCAGTACACAGTAGCCTGATACAGTTGACATGAGCTGTTCTCTTGGATATTTTTTCACAATGGCCTATTATATTTAATGACCAACTATTGATGATCTTGTGAATATTTCTGCATGACTTGGTACAGCTTTTGATGGAAAGAGATTTAAGCTAAAATGCAGTACCTTGTGCTTGCCTCAGTCCAAGACATCACATGCAATTTCCACAGTTCAGCTGATGCAGGGAACCTTGACAATATGTCATGCCATGAGATATATCAGAGGCTCTAGGAAACAATGAATTCCAGAGTTACTGATAAAGGTACTTTGTGCCAAATCATGTGTTTACACTCAGAATCATACTTGCGTGGCAATCTAAGGCTACTTAGAATTTTGTAACACCCCATGACTTGGAAGAGAGCTTAATTTAAGTTCAACAAGAATATTTACATTAAATGTAGTTATGTATTTATTTTCATCAGTGGCACTTTCCTGTATATAGATCCTAGGGAGGAAAAGGATTACAATTTTTCTCAGGGCAAGCTTGCAAAATACCTCTTTTTAGTTCTGTTACCTGCAATAAACTATTATCTACATATAGTAGAAGATTAGTCACCTATTATCCTACTTCAAATTATTATTCTCAAAATTTAAGTGACCAAAATATGATTTGTTTTTTGAGGGGCAATGGTTAGAGAGCCTGTAACTCAAGGAACTATTTGTCCACAAGGGAGAGCAACATAGCTGAATTGCTTAGACTATACTGTCTTTATACGCGTATTTCCTCTGAGTAAGTATATAGTAAAAACTTAACATAACCTTAACTGTTAAACTTTTTATATAGGAGTAATTGAGTTAATCTTGTGCCCTACAGCATTCGGACTTGTGGTCCCTTTTGTTCTCAAGTACTGTAAAATATGATTATATTTTCCAAATGGAATTAATTTGTGAATACAATAGGCAGTGAATTCCAGTAACCATACAACCATGAATCCACAACAGTAGGCCTGGAAAGAGAACAGCTTCAATAGGCTTTTTCTTTTTGTTTTTTTTTTTTATCCCACACATGGCAATGCTTGCTAATGGTTCCAATTAAGACAACTTCATCCTTTATGTATGTCTTGCCCAACTCTTTTGACCTCTGCTTCAAGAGCAGCCTGCCAGCATGGAGAATTCATGCCTGAGTCATCATTTTAATCAGGCTAATGCGTTGCAAGGAATTAATAACGTCATCATTTCTCTGGTACTGTTCAGCTTACTGTTATCGATATTTAGGGTTACTGGAAAAACCATGAAACTCCCCCTCGGGGAAAATTGCTTATTTTGACTCAACTCTTTCAAGACAAGACTTGCATATTTTGTAACCCACCAGCTCTTTCAAGATGTCTTATGTTTGCCCTGGGGGCTTAGTTCTGGAATCATTTACATCAGTTTTAAACAGAAGTATGTTCAGCAAAATATGTTACTCCACCAATAAATCATTTTACCCCAAAAATCTGCATCAGTCTGTATTTCGTACTTAGTCCTCAGGCTTCACGTTTGTTTCATTAGCGCTCCCCTTCCCTGTTCTAGAGAGACCTGCTTTTGATTTACAGTAGTAACCTTCTGTCCTGCACCGGCTTAGCCTTTGAGCCATTACTTTTTCATTTTTAGCCTTGGGCCAGCTGTTTGTAACCTTTGTGTCTTGCATCAGTGGTATTCAGCCTCTTGTAGTTTACAGCAATCATGTAGCAACGACCTTATAAACTTTCTGTACCTTTCTCCTTCTTGAGTGTTCAAATTCACATCTAGCATGGCAGTGTATTGTTCAGATACTGCTGGGCTCTCTGTTTTCAGCAAGCACAGGTTCTGCTTCAGCAGTTGTTGGCCTCTTTCGCTAGGGTTTCCAAAATCTGTTGGAAACAAAATTACTGAGATAGCTCCCTCAAAGCTCTGCTTTGCATACAGGCTATGCTTATCTTCTTTCTATGTTGAAACGTTCCAGCATTTACAGGAAACTGCCACCAGCATTTGAGATTTCTTTGCCCTTTCTTTGTTTTGGGCCTCCTGTGGTCTTTGTCAAGTAGGGAAAAAGGGGACTTTTTAACCTTAAAAGAAAAAAAAGAAAGCAGCAACAAACTGGTTCTCTTTCACAGCTTTGCTGTCATTTTGTTGACTCCCGACTGTATCAGGTGCAGGTTTCTCTTTTTCTAACTGATGATGAATTGATTTAAATATCAGAGAACTGCTCAGCACCTGTTGAACTGACACCATATGCTCCTATCTTACTGATAGATATTAGAGAAATAGGCTACTTTGAAGCAGGAGATAGAAGGATGATCCATAGAAGAAGGCCATGAAGGTGAAAATGCATTGCATGGCACGCACAGGTGAAAAGACTTTCCCATTCTGTCCAAGAAATCTGTCAGGGATCCATCACACTGCCAGCAGGATTGTAAATTATAGGCAGCCTATAAGGCTTGAAGGAAACACAGAATGCATCACCCTCATGGCTTTACCACGTGCTTAAATCTAGAGATTTGTGATAAAAAAATAATAATAAAAGAAAAACCTAAGGCAATGAGTTCTTTTAGCATAGGTGTTACATAAACAATTTATATTTAAAGATACTTCAAAATTTCTATGCAGTTATAAAAGAAATTATATGAGATGCTTTATAAAGTTTAAACAAATCCTTGGGGTTCCTTTCCCTTTAATAAATGTCTTCCAAGTCATTTGTTGCTATTCTTAGTTTAGAATTTTGCTTTTGTTGTAAAATTTGAGAACTACAAAGAAGTTTTTAAATAAATTCTTTTGTCTCCTGATTGCAGTTTAGCAGCACAATTCAGAAAGCTACTTCATTAACGTATCTGTAGCATAGTAGGTACTAAGGTAACCTACAGCTTTAGAAATCCATTATTTCCAACTGAATGTCAAATTTTAGATTGCTCTTCTCAGTTTGTGTTTTTAAGACTTCTCCAAGTGAAAAGATCCTTAACAGGATACTGTTCATCAGATGAAAAACAGCTTGATTATAGTTTTGTATAAATAGATTAAAATAGATATTCTTTTCCCCCTCCTTTTTTAGTAACATTTTTACTGAAAATACACTTGCTCTTAGAAGTCAGAGTGAACATTTCCTCATGAGCTCACACCACTTGACTTAACACTTCTTTGTTGTGATTTCATTGTGGACTTTTTGATTGTGTCAATGTATATTCTTTAACTACTATAAAAAACCTACTGACATTTTGCTTCATAGACGAGGACATTTTTTTGTTTTTGTTTCTGTTTTCAATAGTTGATAATGTGAAACAAAAGACTGGAATTTGCTTTGCTTCTTCTTATGTGACATTCTCATGAATATGCTTTTGTTTATTTTTCCTCTGTTTTCATTCTCGGGAAAAGGCCCTTTTGCATATTTATTTCCTGGTTTCTGGGCTTTTTGACTTAAAACCCAGTCACATTATATATATCTAGTGATATTCAAACAATTGGATTCAAATGATTAATGAGATGCAGTATGCTTGGTGTGGAGGACTAAATCAGCAATATCCATGATCTGAATCTCAGGGCATAGTGAGTTGTACACAGAAGAAATCAACAGTCTGTGGTAGGTTTGCAGTAATTCCTGACTGAGCTGCTGCTTTTCAGACTAAACTTCAAGAGTGGGGGTAGCAAACCAAAGACTCCAAAATTTCTGTGGAAAAAAAGAAACACCATAAATATGAAATATTTGGGTTTGGGGTTAGGTTTGTTTTGGTTTTTTTTTAATTTTTGTTTATATGTTTATATGTGTATATATAAATATATATATATAGTTAGTCTAATTAGAAATCTCTGCTAGTTCTTAAAATGGCTACTTTTAGGCCAGTTATGATGACACACTTTTAATACCTGTAACATTTTATGGAATGAAGTGACGTTTTCCATGTGCTTACCCAGCCTATGTTCCTTCTGTATGTTAAAATCCTTGTTGCTAGTCTCCCTCCTAGTATGAGAGAATTACCATAAATCATCATGAGTACTCCACCAGGAGGAATGTGGTGTTGAAGATGAAAATTATTTAATTCTTTGATATACTGGGAGCTATTTTATGTTTTTCCAAACTGTATACTTTGCTTTTCCTTTCTTGGTCTGCAGTTCCCCAGAGACAAAATTTGCCCTGCCTGCAGTATTTTACATGTATTGGATGTATGTTCTTTAATATCCCTAAAACTGGTTTTGTTCAGCTCCCAAGGCAGCTTTCCTTTAATGAACGATAATTGGCCAATGAAAAATTTATCTGGCTGAGGGTTTCTGGTTTCACCATGTGCTGGTACTTTTAGGGCCTTTATAATTATATAACTGCACATCTCTGTTGCTCATTTTTTTCTAGGGTCAAAGTTAACTCTGCAGAGGAAGGCTACTTATTATTACTATCTGTTAATTACAGATAAGTATCAGAATTACTATAACAGTGGGCTTTATACAACACAATTGCTCAAAGCTAAGATAAACCTAAAAGTAATTAGGTAATATTCACCTGGTCATTAAACAACTGCCATCACAGCTAAACAAGTTTAAACAAAAGCCACAGGCAAGCCAAGCCAAATGAAGCATGACAAATCCTAAGGCTGAGACCTTACAGAGCTCATGCAGTCCCTGAATCCTATTGTTAGCCAGAACAATGCTTTATTTACTGGACTTGCAGGCTACAATGCTATATGTGTGAAAAGAAATGGGTGTACTCTTGATAATAAGAAAATTCAGAGGTGGAATCTTACATATGGTCTTGTCTACAACTCTTTGGATGCATGGCAGGTGCAGTACAAGTGATGAAGATTTACACATGCTTTAACATTCAATATACATTTTTCATCTTGCTGTAAGGATGCTTTCCTGTCTGAAGAATACACAGGATGCCAAAACTCAAAAAAGTGTATAATGTTCAACTAAAACATTTATGTAAACTTATTTGTTTATGTAAGATACATTGATTTAGTCTCTCAAAACTTTTTAATTTTGGTGTTTAAATAGCATTTTTGCTATAATTTAGCTTAGAATTTACTGTCCCTTAGGGGCAAAAAAATGTTACTTCTATATAGAGATAAGTAATCATTTTAATAACTTGTGACTGCATTCATTCAAAATATTTTTTTTTTCTGAATATTCAGAAAGTCTAAGAGTTTGATTGCCATGAAAAGCACATTGATAAGGCACTTGAGCTGCTATACAATATTGCCTTTCTTTCAAATCAAGAGTGTGTAATGGGAGACTTCCCACTTTCCTTGTTCCAAATACTAGAGCGTTTTAAAGATGAAAGTTTTAGTTGTTCATGCAGTTGTTGCCTCCTACAGTTTTTAATCAGACGATATACCACAGATACTTGTAAAACATAATTTGATAGATATGTATTTGGGTATTTTCCTATATGTGGCATAAATATAGGGTTGTCTCACATTTAAAAGCATCAAACATGCAACTCTAATGACCATGGAGTGACCCTTCTATGGTATAGAAACCATATTGTAAACAGAATATATGTGATATACAATTAAATGAGATCCTGTTCTATTCTTTTGGAGACAGTAGCAGAATTTTGAAATCTGTATAGGTTAGAACTGAAGTGTCATCATGCTGGAATAACTTCTGAGACTCCATAACAATCACGTGCAATCCATAAGAGCTTCTGCAGAAGAAATATTCAATATTAGTAGAATCTCAATCAGTGTTCTTGGATTATCATGACGGTGAAAGTGCTATATTCTGTAGATGTTTTTAAATGTTTTTAAAGTAAGATATCTGAAAAACAGCTCTCATTTCCTGCTGGTTGCATATCTGGATCTTATAACTTCTAGGGTCATGTTGCCACAGCTTTAGTAACAAGCACTTGGGGTGGGAGCCCAGACGGTGATGTGAAGGTATGGAAGAGCTGAGCAGTTACAACTGGTATTGTTCCTCCTGGAGGAAACAGCAGCAGCAGGAAGAAAATATTGCTGAAAGTTGTTTTGTTAGCAAATGAACTACAATTTTATCACCTCATTCTTTTGAAGTAGATTGAGTGACATCCAACACAGTACCGTAACTCTCCTGTTACTTGTGCCTGGAAGGATGTTTTTTTCCAAGAGGAGAGGAGAGCCTCATGGTGGTGGTGCCTACTGCCTTTGCCTCAAATGTGCTTCCTTAGTATCCTCACGAAAAGAAAGAATGGATAGAAAAAGGGAGGTACCTGACAAGTGCTTTTTAGTAAGTTTAGAAACATGCAGATCTTTCTCCTCACAGAGAATTATGGTGCCTGTGAATGTTAATTAACCTTGAAAGGATATTAGCTAAAGGTGCGATCTTCTCTATTAGTTTAGACAAAAGAAGCGGCCCATTTCTGTAACAATTAGAATAGTTAAACTGCTAAATTTGTGCCTACAACTAACATACCCATTGGTCCTTGTTTAAGGGTGGCTTGCAGACAGATTTTTAATTAGTCAGATGCTGAACTAACAAACTTCTAAAACACGTGCAATACCTATACACGCTCATGATGGATTCTTTCTTCCTGATATACACCCTTGGATATACAGTCAGACATACACAAGTTTTGCATCTACTAGATTTAATTCATAGTATACCCAAAGGACAGGTGGCTTAAAAATATTTTTTCTTCCTAAAAGAGTAGATTTTAACTAGGAACAATGATTGCTAAATTCATTCACTGTGATGAAACTACAACTGGAATCGAGTATTTCCTGATCATCTCCTATATTAGCACTCAATTTCTTTGGTAATCTGAATTCCTAAGTCACATCAAAGCCTAATAGAACTCAGCACACCTTAAAAAGGAAAAAAAAAAATTGCCTAAGTCCATGTTAACAGGCAGAATCTAGTTAAATCAGACATCTTCTATGGGCATATTTTATCTTTGTCACTGAAACGATAAAAAGATGATGGTAAAAGAATATTTGAGGAATGAAGAATTTTTCTGCCTCAAGATTAGAGCTTTCATTATGTTGCTCTAGGTGGGAGAAATTTAAATGCAGATCCCATTGCAGACTTTATCTTTGTGAAGGCTGAATCAAAGGCAAATTAATCTGTTACATAAGAATCACCAGAAACTACTCGATCAAAGGATCAGTGCTTAGGCCTCATCTAGTCAAGTTTTGAATACCTCTAAAGGTAATAATTTCCCAAGCTCTCTGTGTACCTATTTTAGCATTTGACATCCTTCATTGTGAAAATATTTTAGCAAACAGCCAATTGGACTTACCCTGCTTGTGACCTGGTTCATTATCTCTTATTCTCCTCCTGTGCAGCTCTGAGAAGAGTCTGTCTTCAGCTACCTCTTGGGACAGTGTCAACCAGGCCCAGCTGTATTTGTGACCCTGCACTGGACTCCCTCAATGCCAGTCATCTTACTGGGGAGCCAGTCATCTTACTGGGGAGCCCAGACTGGTCACAGTACTTCAGATGTGGTCTCACAAGTGCTCGGGCGAGTAGGGATCACACTCATAGACCTGCTGCCTACAATTTTGGTAATGCAGCCCAAGGTATTCTTGTTTCTCTTTAACTGGGGTTCTGTTAAAGACATCTTCTGTAGTCCAGGACCACGTTAAGATACATCACATACACTGGAAAAAAGCCATCATGACTGTGTGTATATTGTGTGTCATCTAGGTTGTCTTAGCTTTTTTTTTTTAATGGCTGATCCTTTTAGGGTAATATAATCTCTGATAGTTGCCATTCATAGCTATGTATTCCTGTACACCCTGGAGCTGCAGTGCTCAAATAAATTATCAAGTCAGATCTCGCAAACTCCTCAGAGATTTCATAAGTTGATGTGTGGAAGGGAAAGAAGAACATGCAAAGAAAACTTTGTCCCAGAAAGGCACTGATGTTCAGTACAGACCAGTATTTGAGTTTGTGTTTAGCCACAGGTTTTCCAGTGGAGTTTCTTGGAGTAGAATACTTCTGAAAGCCCTGTCCTTCAGAGAAGGTGAGAAGTCATGCTGCAAGTAGGGGTATTTGTTATTATTCTATGTTCTTTTCCTCAGTAGTAAGGTTATCTTTTATTTGCAATCTGCTTACTTGAATCCTTTTTTGGTTATGTAGTACCACAGTCTTTGCTGTAATGTTTTGTAAGCCCAGAAGACTTTGTCCTAACAGAAGGCTCAGTACTTTTACTAGCTGCAGGTTACTCTGAACAGCGCATGGAAAGCATATATGATACCTGTCTCACTCTGAATATGCTCACTCAGAAGACAAAATCATAAAGTAATTTTAATTCATTATTTTTGCATTTTGTAACCAGCATAGCAAATATGATAATTATCCTTATAACCATATGCTAGTTAATGGCTGTTCATTCTTGAAAGGGGATGCATCTTAATGAGGGCTGAAATAATTTGTGTTCATAGAGGAGTTTGAAAATTTGTGTAGCTCTTTGATAGCAAAAATACTCAATAAACATTTGTGCTGGCTGGGGTAGAGTTCATTTTCTTCACAGAAGCTAGTATGGGGCTGTGTTTTGGATTTGGGCTGGAAACAGTGTTAATAATAGAGACAGGCTTCCCTTAGTGCTGAGCAGGGCTTACACAGACCCAAGGCCTTTTCTGCCTCTCCACCTCCCCACTAGGGAGTATCCTGGGTGGGCACAAGGAGTTGGGAGGGCACATAGCCAAGACAGCTGACCCCAAGTGACTCCAGGGGTATTCCCTACAATATGACATCACAATAAGTGTATAAACCCAGAGAAAGAAGCAGGAAGGCAGGGAAGTTCCGAGTCATGGGGTTTGTCTTCCTAAGTCACCACTGCGGGTGATGGAGCCCTGCTGTCCTGGGGATGGCTGAGCACCTGCCCAGCCATGGGCAGTGGGGAATGAACTCCTTTCTTTGCCTTGCTTGCATGCCCAGATTTTGCTTTACTTATTAGACTGTCTTCATCTCAACCCATGAGCTTTTTCACATTTACTCTTCCAGTTCTCTCTCTTTTCACCAGGGATGGGTGAGCAGCTGTGTAAGTTTTAGTTGCTGGGTTAAACCATGACAACACTTTTTGCTAGTTTTTAATGTGAAATATACATGGTTTATAGGCTAAATCAACATAAGTGCTTTATTGAGTGACCCTAAGTTATTTTTATACATTATAAAATTAAGTTTGAGGTAAGAGTAATCAAATCATGGAGAAAATGGCAACTTAGGTTTTTCCATCATGGACAGCATAGCATAAATGTTCTTCAATGTGTTAATGTAATTACCCGAATCTTAAAGTAAAAGGGAATCTATATATTTCACCCTGAGCTGAAATAATAAGGCGCATCAATTCTAAGGAATGGGAGGTAGAAGTCTAAAAATAATCTTTACAGTAAACAACTTTTTCTTTTTTTCTTTTTTTTTTTTTTTTTTGGAAGGTGGGACAACTTTGATTTAAGACCTACTTCTCTAAAGGAGGACAATAGAGACAATAAGTTATTTGTGGAGTTATCCCAATTAAGAGGATTGGACTGCATTAATTTGATAACCCGTTAGCACTCTTGTATGATTTTATTTTTAAGGACATTTTTCTTTTTCCTGTAGGAAAACAATTTGCTTTCAATTCTTCTGGGGATCTTCAGTTACATTTATCACACTCAGTATCAGATTTCACATGCTGTTCTTGAATCTAATTTAACATATATTTTAGTTTATGTAAATTCTAAATTTGCTGCCTATTCCCCTTTGGAATTTTCTTATGAGATATTATCTCCATGCAGGAAACAAATCGAGTTCAGCTCCTCTTTCACTACACACTCATGCATTTTTTTTACCTGGAATAACACACCTTTTATGTGTGGCTTACACTCTAAACCAGAACATCCTGGATTTTTTGGCTATTCCTAAATCCACAAAAAATTAACCTGCTCCTGAAAACATCTACCTGATATCTGCTTTGCTGAGTCAGCCTTTGGAGCAACCGTGGCTGAGATCCAATAAACCTTTTCAGGCTGTAAAAATTACTTTTCCCCTCATATGAGTATTTAACATATGAAAGTTGCTCGAGGCATATCCCGAAGCAGTTGCTCAAATGGAGCTGCTGTGTGTCAGTACTGTACTGGCATAAATTCTCTGCTCTCTTCCCACACATTTCACATTTTCTGGCGTACAAGTAGGGTGGGAAGGTGACACTGACCAAAAAAAAAAGAAAAAAGAAAAAAAGAAGAGCCTGATCTATTTGTTGCAAATTATTAAATGTCATGCCTAAAGATATATAGACCCCCATCTGTCTCATATGCAAATGAGGGAAAAAACCCAGTATCCTACCTTTTTTCTTCGGTGAAATTTGATATCATTGCAGTTTACTCTATTTTAATTTGCTCCCTCATCTTCACCAGTCTGGAAATATTAGTTTCTCACTGAAACCTCTTACATTCTGCTTTTTAAAGGAATAACATATAAAAGCAAATATGCAACAGTGTCGAATTCACAAGAAGCTCTTCACATTTTCAGCCTCTATAAACTCTTCTTATAGATTGAAAGTGATCTCCAGGGGATGTTTTTGAATAGAAATGCTCAAATTTAGATCGTTTGTTGGACTGTGCATCATTCACTTGTGTCTAGGGGTTATTCTTCTATTCCCTTTTGTATTCTCTTTAAATGCATTACAGATATTTACTACATTAGAACCCAGCAAACAAAACTAAACAAAAAGACAAGGTTTGCAGTTTTTTCACCGGTGCGGTTATTTTTTTATTATTTCTGTTTTTCATTTTTTTCGTACATTAGCCTCAAAACTGAATGTGTATGGAAATGGCTGCTTTCTCACTGGCTGTTTTTTTTCCCATCCAGCATGTTCACTGATTTCAGTCTTAAACATAAGTTAGATAAACATAAATTTCCTTTCTGTCATTTTTTCTCCTTCTTGGTATTATTGTCCTCAGGGAAATACAGTCTTGTTTTTTAAATAGAACTAAAAAACACGAATGAAGGAACAAAATATGTGCATTCTTAATCTACAGAAAACCGATGTAAATAACATGAAAATACTTAGACCCAGCAAGTTGTTGCATAACATAGAAGTTACATTGAGGGTGATGGACCGCTGATCTAGATTGAAGATAATGATGTGGAAATGAATTGTTCTGAGCAACAAGGAAAACAGAATGAATTTATCCTAGAGACATTATTTCGGTTTTGTAGTTGTTAGAAAGCTGAAACTGATAGCTCTCAAGCCAAAGGTATAAATTTTTTGTATTCCAGTATTCCATATAGATTTTTGAACTGCTTTGAGGATTTTTTGGGGTGTTTTTCTTTCCCAATCTTGCTTGTTCCAGTTTGGTTTTAGTTTCGTTATGGGTTCAGTTTTGGGGTTTTGTCCCTCAGAAAAAGTTTCAGTAGGAAGTATTCTTCTTAACATCTTCGATTTCCTTGAATGATATCACCCAGATATTTGAGAGACTTCTACTCAAACTTAGTATCACTAAGATGAAATTTCCTCACTGCCTTGCTTTGGCTTTTTTCATAAATGTTAAGGTTTGGACCAGAGACAGAGAAGAGGCCACGAAGAATTGTTTGCTCAGAACAACATCCAGGTGGCTTTTGAGTATCTCCAAGCCATAAAGCACTGGAGGCTGGAAGAATACTCATCACATATTTTAGAAACAGCAATAAAAACAAAACCCACAAAAAACAAACCGATAAATTGATATCCACCAAGATGAATTGCATTAGGGAAATATATTCTCATTCACACTCTTTGTTATTTTCTGCTAGCTTCCAAAGCAACTGAAGTAGGTCAAAAAAGTGCTGAAAGAATACTAGGGAAAAAAACTGAAACCACCAATCCATGACTTGATAAATAGACTGGGAAAATATTATGTGAAAAACAAGTAAGAAAATTATAATGCTCCAGCAGATTCAGGAATTGTTCTCCTGGATTATATTCTGCTTCTCTCAAACAGTGTGGAATTCTTGGTTTATTTTATTTTTCATGTATAATTTTATGTATAAGAAATAATAGAAAGAGCTCAATATCCCAGCATATATGTAGTGTGCTTTCACAGTTAAATTAGTTTATAGGTTGCACATAGAAGACCTTTTAAGTTTTCTCATGTGCATTCTTGGTTAGGTATGCTGACTAATGTTACTATATTTATTAAGATTTACTTGTCTTTGCTATGATTTAAAGCAGACAAAAATCCTCTGAATGCTGGAATAGTTAGTGTTGCATCGCTGCGCCTAATGAGGGCCCAAGTTAATTGAAGAAAAACTAACAAAAAACCTAAAACTAGTAGACTTAAATAAAACCTTTCTGATATTGGAGGGATATTTAGTTGGAGAATGAAACTTTGAGCGAGGTATAGAGTGAAACTCCTTTTGCTGGGAACTAACAGATGTTTAATTTGTTTCATTATTTTTTGCAGACCTTTATGTTCAGGACAGCACATTATCCAAAGCTATCATGGAAGGATCATGTGGTAGTTCTTTCACTGGGAGATATGGTTGTTCTGTAATAAGTGAACTTCTGGAGTTTTTTTGTGGTTTGGTCCATTTTGTTTGAAATTTGCTGTATGATTTTTGTTAGTACTTCTAAAGGAAGAACCTGCTAAGCCACAAATTGTTCACTCAACACTGAGATTTCCTTTTGCCTGCTTACCAGAACTCCAGGCTCCCATCTGTAGAGTAAATAGTGAAATGATATTAGTTTAGCTCTCTATACTGCCCAAATACTTTTAACAGACATAACTGGAAAAATAGTTTGTGACCATATAAGTTTCCAGCAATCATGAAAAAAAGAAAATGCAAAATATTTTCAAGTGGGCCACATGCCTATACCAATTCTGTCCCATCTGAGTGGGAAAGATTTGGATAACCTTAATTAGTGAACTCTCAGCCTACTTAATTTTCCCTTTGCAAAGATAAGTACCCAATCAACCAACCAACCAGCAAAAAAACCCCTCAAAATAGAAAACATTTGTCTTATCACTGAATTAATTTTGTGTAATATTGCCACTTTGATGTATCTGTAGCCCTCATCTGAAATGTTTTAGGGGAGAGAAAAAGAGGCCAACATAGTTAAAAATGAACTTAAACAGATAAATTGGGCACAACTGTGATGTACCGACAACTTTAAGTGGCTGATTACAGCTTGCTTGCCTAATAAGTGCAGCAGCTGTGCTATGATAGAAGGAGGCTATGATGATCTGCTGCCACTGTTAAAATGGCAGTAAGTAAACGAGTTTCTCAGTTGAATACTATTCTCAGTTTCTACCTCTTTCGCTGTTCAAATAAGGATTGTGTTACAATAGTGACTGAATGCACAGTTAAAAGGAGGGTGTTTTCTTTCTATACACTGTATAGAGTACTTTTCAATATTTTATATCCTAAATAAACAGAACTGCTAAATTAGACCAGGGCACGGAGAACTGAGGTGACTTACACAAGGTCAAACCAAAAGTCTTTCAAGAATAAGGAATTCAGCTTAAATCTCTCATCCTTTGCCTTTACCATAAATACATCCGGCAACTGGTTATCTCTAAAAGCTGGGTAAATTAAAGAGGTGTTTTCAAGTTGCTAGACTCCCATTTGATTTTTTTTTTTTTTAATATATCTATCTATAACCTCAGTGCAATTCTTTATTAAAAATAATTCATCTTCCCCCAGGTCATTATATGAACCATTATCAGCATAGGAAGGCTCGTGAGGTTACTGACAATAACAAAGCAGAACATGTGAGCTATGAAAGAAAGCACTCCAGAGCTCAAACAGATTTCTCTTTCAAGCTTCTCAGGAGGCATTAGAAACAATGGGAAAATATTATAAAAAGTCTTACTTTCAGAGGTGTTGAACTGCCACATCTGTTGGAGATCAGTGGGAATTGCAGATGCTGTGTGCCTCAGTGCATCAAGCCAATAATTTTAAATGTAGTTCAGTCATTGTCATCTTTAAGATCATGACAATAAGGCTAATTGTATATTCCTTCCCCTAAGCATTCCATTAACCAAAGAACATCATCTCTCTTAGGGTGCAGTGTTCAGAGGTGACATTAGTTATGGCCAGAGTAGCAATTTAAATGGGAGGAAACCCCCTAAATCAGTCCTGCCATACAAAGGTTCAAATGCCACAAGCTCTAGAGAGAAACTTCAGGCATATGACAGTGTGTATGAACACTGATATTTAGAAGCACTTTGATCTTTTAAAGCAGCAGCAGTTGAAACTTGGGCTGTCCACCTGGGCAATGTGTGTTGACGTTGAAGCATGAGTAAAAATGACGTCTGGCATGTTACAGGTGAAACTGCCTTGGAGCTGGAGCAGACTTTGTCTGAAAAAATCCTTGAAATCTGTTGTTGTGTTCCTCTGGGATCTCTTTACCTTTTGGCAGGACCGAACAATGCATGAACACATCTTCAAAATCTCCCTGTTGAAAGGAGGTGATGACTCTTCTATTTTAGCACTTCCAGAGTGGTTCACTTTGAACTCTTTTTGTAGTTACTACACAGTATTTGCTTTGCATGACTTTTTGTTTTGTAGGTGCAAACGTTGGCACGTTCAAGCTCTGAGGGATTTGATTTGGAGAGTTTTAAAAGAGAGGATTTCTTTGTCACCTCTTTCTCCCCTTTCCTAGCAGAGTTAGATGTGTGTGTGCGTGTCCTGCAACTCTGTTGGGGGGAGATTATATTCTCATGATGTTGTATCAATTTTCCTTCCTCCTCCTCACCCTTATCCTTGTGCTATTTTTATAAGCAACAGCAAACTATTAAATAGCTTGATCACCAAATGACATGCAGAACAGTTTGTTATACATAGTTCTACATGTACAAAGGTATTATCTTTAACTTCAGATCTGCAACAAATCACTTGAATTTATCCTCTTAAGCAGATTCATCACAGTTCCCACCATTTCTACTGCAATCTTTGTGTTCTTCTTACGAGTAATTTTGGAGGGCAAAAGAAACAAAGCAATTTCTTGTCTAGAAGAACTCTCAAGTTTTCAACAGACCTATTATTTTTGCATTTAATAAAAAGAATATAAAGCTCAAATCTATGAAAGAAGAGTGGCTTAGAGCATGAGGCAGGAGGCTTGAGCAATCTGGTTGTAAAGGCAACCAAAGAGAAAGGCTGCTACTTTGCACACCAAAGTTCTGAAAAACTGTATTCTGCATAAACATTGTTTCCTGTGTCCCTCACCCATGCTTTCTCAATTATTCAAGCCTAATTATCCTTCTGAAATGTCTGAGAAAAGGGAAGCTATAAAATGTTACTGTGAGTAGGACAGAATGAATTCATCTCTTGAGTTAAGAATTATCATCAGCAAAAGGCACTTGTCCCAGAATCAGGGTTAAGACCTTAGAAACCCATTCAGTAGGAGGGTTAAAAACTAGATGGCTGCTTGAAGCAGGTGCTCTTCTTTAAGAAAACACTCTAGTTTACCAGTGCCTCTCCAGGAATTAAGAAGATTTTGCCATTATCTCCAATTAATATTCCCTTCTGTGATGAACCTTTTAGCTGCTCATTTTTTTGACGTGTAAAATCCAGTTTGAGTTCTGCTTGTTTAGTGTTAAAAATATTTGTTTTGTTTTGTTATTTGTCAGATGCGTCTGCAAGAATCATGGAGCCTGACATTGAGAACTGGATCTGTTTTTACAGTGTGAAGGTTGAGGATTTCCATTCTGTACATATTTGAGTAACAAATTCTTACTACAAAAAGTCTTTGAGAAGTCTCATAAGGGAAAGTTGTCATGGAGACCAAAAAAAAAAAAATTGTTCATTTTTATTCATGAGTTATTGTATGGGAGGGATAGGCCTAATTAAAGCTGTTTCAGCCCTATTTATCCACAAATATCTACATGAAAAGATCTTGCCTCAAGTGAAGTCCATTCCTCAAAAGCGTACTGGTTTTCCCATGTACTCCAAAGGAGTAGTCTGTAGTTTTCCACGACAGCAGTGAATACTAAATATTCTAAATTAATGAGCCTATCCTTGCTGTATATTTGGTGAAAAAAAAATTAATCACTGTTGCCCATGAAACAGTGTTTCTGAATACACTATCAAGAATATATACCACATACGAGATAGTAAAATTCATACGAATGAAAAGAATGAGACAAAACTACACTTCCTTTTCATGCAAGTGTACATGTATAAAATATCAGCCTAGGATTGATGTGACCTGTGTTTCAAATTACTGAATAATTGATGCTCCCGTCTTCTGGTTTTATCTAGAGATTGCTTAAAGCGCTGCTGTTTCTACCTGTGCGAAAGATGTTAGCTCCAGCTTTTGTCTTTATCTACTCCATATCTAGTTTCTTTTCTCTTTTTCTGCTCTAATCCAGCATTGAAACACGTATACATCAACTCATTTTATGTTGGGTAAATAATATTCCTGTGGTTTAGGTGCTACACTGCACTCTCAAATATTTCATTACAAATATGCATTGTTCTTCTGCTACCTGAAGTTTGCACTGAGGTTTTTTTTCCCCTTCTGTTTCACATTTTATTGTCTGATGGGCAGTAGGATTGTACATGTGGCCTTATTCTGCCACTTGGACTTGCAGCCAGTGATATTTTGTTCCTCAGACAATCTTACAGCTCAGCTACAACTAGGCCTGAGTACTGGTACAGAATCTAGTTCCCGTACTCGTCTCCCTCTGTTGTGTCAAAGTGAGCTTCCAGTTCTCATTTCTGAATTAGTTTCTTTGAATATGTTGTAGTTCACAGTGGGGCTCCAATGGGTTGCAAATTTGATTTAATACATAAAATTATCTTGAAACTTAATGGATTGCATGAAATTATTATTGCTATCTAAATAACACAACGGGGTTTTTTTTTTTCCTGAGATGGCATTTGCCATTTGCACTAGGCAATAATTCTCTGGGGTTTCCTTCAGATTATACACCTTTTTGAGGACTGAACATTATATGGAACAGCCAAGTCAATAATTTCCTGGCTATTGAGAGATTTTTCATAAGACTGACAGAACTGGACATGTCAGCGAGGCATTCAACACACACTCACATTTGATCTAAAATATATCAAAGTTGGTTTCCAGAACCAGACATCACATAAAAAAATTCTGACTTTCATTTTTTCCAATTTTTTTTTTTTTTTTAAATGTCAGCTTAGTCCCACATGGAAACAGACAAAAAAGAAATACCAATTGTTCCTTGTATTATAGTCTGTTTAGTGTAAAAGAAATTTCAAAAAATTGTTTGGGGGACACATCTAAGATTATGGATTAATATAATTTGTATTGTGAAGTCTCTCTTTTCACCTTTGATAACTTCATCTTCTGCTGTCTCAGACTAGGACTTAGGTTGTATTTCATATTCTGGTGAGCTGACTTTCAGTCTGACCTAATTCCTTAAAAATAAGAGAAGCAGAACAGATCACTGGGCCTTCTGTTTCTTTGCTATAAGCATAGCTTCACTTTTCTGACAAAAATAAAGAACCAGGAGTGCGGAGCTAGCCAAAATCACAATAGTTTCCAGGCATATCATCTAAAACTGCATATTCTTTGTAATATAAACTGCTCAGATGATAATGTTTCAATTTTTTACATTTACATAAGCCTATTTTAGTACAGCTTTCAGTTTCTGCATTATTTCTGCACAATTGCTATGATATTTGGCAAAAAATACAACGTGCATTTTGACTTTTTTGCAGGAATTATTGTTATTAGTGTGATTGCTATTGTGCGGAATGTAAGTAATCCGCAGGTGAATAAATGAAAGGGGAGGAAAAAAAGATCTCTCTTCTTGAATCTGCATGGGTTTTGAAGCACTACTAACATAACACCCACTAATATTTACAGTACCTTGTATATAATTGTACTGCAATCATTTTCTATTATAGGTAGAGTGCTTGCTCATTTTTTTTTGCTCTCCTGTTGGTTTGCAGGCAAGCAAGATGAATGCTACTGCTTTTAGCTAGAGTTTAGCCCCTAGAAATACCCAATATCAACATATAATTCTGGCTCTTAACCTGAGTAGGTGCATTCAAAATATTTCTCTATTGAGGGAAATTGAACTGGACACAATAACTAACTTCAGAAAAACAGAATGACAATCAATGCTTAGTCAAGATGTAAAATCACGGGGGAGTTTATTTCTTGAATAGCTTCTGTGGTTTCAGTGAGATTACATGGAAAGTAAACAATTGCTTTATCTGAGAATTAGAAGTGTCTTCCTTCTTCCTGTCTCATCTGCTAACTGGAAAACTGTGGGAATCTGACTTTAGTGAGCTTGATACCAAATCCACAGCAAAGAAAAATAGAGGAAATCAATTTGCAAGATTTTTTTTTTTAATTGCTATTGATGAAACATCATCAGCTAACTGAGCCTTATGATGATCTTCCTGTTTGTGGTCCAAGGTTAATTTGGAATTGTCCAATTGCATAAGTAACTTTCAAAGAAAAAAACAATAACTTTGTGTGTATGCCAGATGAAGTTGCAATCAGTGTCCCATGTCTGTGCAGTGCTGCTCGAGGGATAAAAGGAAGTGCACCCTTAGTTTTTAAACATTAGGAAAACACCTTAAACTGTGTCTATGTAGATATTGATTACACTAGAAGTAAACCAGGAGAACAACACAGCCCTCCTACACAGCCCTCCTATTGACCAGGAAAAGATGATTTTATTAATTATCCAGATGTTAATTAGATTTAGGAAAAATGGATATGTATGTTAAGCAATGCATATCTCACCTAGTGTAAACTCACACAACTTGAAATGAACTATGCTGCCCTATTGAAATCCAGTGTTAATTTAATATTTTATTGTGCCCTATGTCCTAAGAAATATTCATCAAAAGAACACATTCTTTGGAAAATAATAATTCAGTGCCATGCAGAAATTAATAGTTCCCCTCTGTTTCATTCTTTCAAATTCTCCCCATTGCTTTCTCTTAACTATTGTCTGGCACTTTTCCATTTTCAATAATTTGATCTACTTCTCTACTTCAGGTGCAAAACTTCATAGGACTGATATGTTCTTTCAATTTTCCTAAGAGAGAACATTTGGAATTTTATTCCATCTGGCAGCACTACAATGTGTTGAGTCATATTCTCCCCCCACCAAAACACACACAAATATTTTCGGGTTAATTTCTCTGTTGCCTTGGTTAACATGCCAGAGAATAGTTGAAACCTTGCTTAATTCAAATATTTCAATAAAATTAATTGGAAAATAATGACAGTAGACATGGTAATTAAAAAAAAAATAAAATAAAATAACTACTCAAACACAACCAGTAATGCCCAAAACATGTGCATCTCACACGTGGTAAGTTTGTTACCTACAGCCACACCTGAGGATTCCTGCTCACAGTTGCATGGTGCACCTACCTGAAAGCTACCTGAGAAGGGCTCAGATCGCTGATAAGAAGGACACCGAACTTATCACAGTCCAAGTCATGTGCAGCATGTGCCCTACCGTATCCCAGGGTCCAGCCATAAGGACAAGGCTCCAGTGCGTCCCCACAGGAGATCACAATTCTTTCCGCACAGCAGCTGAACCTACAGACAGTTGTTCCTCTGGGATCTTCTGAGGATGTTTCTAATGAATAGAAAATTCTCTTTTTCGTGCTGTTTTTCTGTCACCAATCCCCTGGTTTGAGCAAAACATTTTTTTTCAATTATTTAATACAATCATTATCCCTTTAATTTCCTGTTGCTGGTTATTTCCTGCTGTTATTCTTGGGCACTAGTCTCCAGGCAGGGTTGTTTGTCTCTTCATCTTACTTTTGGGTCAGCAGCATCATTAATATCCAGACAATTCCCCTCCTTGCACTCATCATGCTCTGATCAGTTTAAGTTCCTATTTCTTTTAGACAGTAGCCTTAAAGTCGTTATGAAATTTCCCTTATTCACTTTACTGTTTTCCACATATTACTAAGTAAATGGAGTGACATCTTCATTCCTGCTTGTTAACAATTGGGTAGATCTTATTGCCATTATAAATCTTTCCTGCACAGGAAAGGGTAGTGTACATAGAATTACCTTTAAAGACTCTTCTTGTTAGTGTAAGGGGATGTGGTAGTGGTTTTTTGTTTGTTTGCTTGTTTAGTTTTGTTTTGTTTTTTGTTTTTTGGGGTTTTTGTTTTTTGGGTTTTTTTTTTTATTATTATTGTTAGTTCCTTTTTTCCAGAAGCTTTCAAAACTTAATTGGGCTTATGGAATCAGGCTGAATTCTAAGTTGAGAGTTCTAGTCGTGTTCCTCAGTTTGCTGTAGCTGATGCTTGAACTGTCAGGCCTGCAATATGAAATGCCAATACTTTTTTGAAATCATACTTTACTGTAATTATTATTTCATTCAGCTCACAGCAGTGTCGGGAAGACTTCATGCTTCTCCTGAACAATACCTTTCAGGTTCAACCTTTAACGGAGTGGCTGCATGTGAAGTAAGAGCATGCTTGAATTAGCTATCTGAACTCATACACCCTTCTCTTTCTGAAAGACCTATTTTTTCCCATTTCTGAATTCAGATTCCTGCCAGGACAGCTGGAAGAAGTTGGTTTGGGTTTTTTTTTTTTTTTTTTTTTTTTTTTTTTTTTTTTTTTTTTTTTAAGTAACTATATAATTTATTTCAGTCTTTCAGAAAGTGAAAATTAGCTTTAAATGCCTCAAATTTCTCAGGCACCATTTCCCTGAGAGGAAAAAAAAAGGAAAAAACCCTCAAACAAACCAACAAGAAAAAGAAATAAAATAAAATTTTGAAAACCCAATGAACAAACAAGGAAAAAAAAAAAGCCAAAACAAACAGAAATGAAAACAAAACCCAAAACAAGACAAAGCACTTCTTGGCTAGGAATTCTGGGCAGGAAAGGAAGGGAATGTTTCTCCAGTGGTTGTTATTGAAAATATTGTATAGAATTTAAAAGGGGTAAAGAATGGTATTTTCAGAAGTACTTTTAAAGATCTAGGATTTTAACTTTGTTTTCAGAAGTTACAAAATCTTTTATCACTACCTTGCTGGAGACAATTGAGACTTAACTGAATCTGTTCATCATGTCTGGGATCAGAGTGAGACACAGAGGTGGTCAATTCTTGTTGCTTTCTCTTCAGTTTAAGCATCTAAACATCCTTTGGTGTCTTGGTCATTTCTGAAACCAAGCAACTACCAAGTTTCTTTTGTAGAGTACTCCAAATATACTTGGAATAAAATGGAATAGAATATAGTAAATTCCTTATAAATGGAATAATACACTTTTTTCGTATTACTTCCATCATAACATCCTAAAAGACAACAAATTTTATCACGTTATTTAGATGCATGGAGAGGTTCTTTTACACTATATGGTGATCTGAAAGGAGCTTTCCATTAACTAAGATTTTAAAAATCTTTCTTCATTAGATACAAGGTTTGAAGAGCTAATTAGTATATAATTTATAGTTTGCTTGTTGTCTGAGGTTTTTCTTGTATTTTGCATAAAGCAAAAGGAAGAAGTGTGGTCTGATAACTTAACTCAAAATGTACATGTAGTATGGGAGAATAGCCTGGAAAATTGTCCCTTCCTCCCTTCCTTGAGTCACCTTCTGCATATCCTCTTCCAAAGTACAGCTTGTTTTTCAAAATATAAAACTATTTTCAAAGGAGAAAAAATAAATAAACCAGCATAAAGAAATTTATAGCTTTAAAAAAAAAGTCAGGTTTTTTTGTTTGATGGTAATCTGCTGGAATGCCCAAAGCCATTAACAGGGAAAAAGTCTCTGATTTACTGGTTTCTTTCCTAAGGGAGAAAGAATTCAGGTTGCTTTAACCATAGCTTTAACTCTAGCATCTGACAGAAAATAAAGAATTTGTGTAGTCTGTGTACTTATAGTATAGTTAGGTACACCATGAAATAGAAATCAGCATATATGTGGGAAATGGAAAAAGAATTTTTAAAAGCTTGCTCTGATAACACCTTCTGATAGGAGTGTGCACATGGTACTATGACTTCTTTTTATGCTAACAGGAAGTGGTTTTCAGGTTGTGTCAGATAATAAAGCATAAAGACAAAAGTAACCCTTCACTCAGTGGATTTTTAGTGCTTTTTTGTTCTGCTAAGGAGAATATTCTTTAAAAAAAAGCAACATATTTTCAAAAATATGCTACTAATTAAAGAACAATAATATAACAACAGGATACATATTTTGTGAATGTAGATCAAAGACATTATATGAAATGAAATCTCAGTGCATTCAGAGATCAGACATAGCACAAAAAGTGGCAGGATCTATGAACCTCTTCTCACCTGGAGGGTGGGGGAAAAATATGGTTTCATTTTATTCAGAATTTTGGGCAGAGAGAGTTTGATGAGAGCAGTGAAGGAGTTTAAATAGTCAAGAAAAATATGGTTTTAGTTGAAGCTGAAATGAGGGGGTTACTGAGTGATATGTGGATCCCAAACCTCTATGTCTTGGCCATATGTTGTGATGTAAATCCAACTTTTAGACAAAAATACCACTTTTTCTTTTTTTTCTTTCACTCCTGTCCTCTAGGAATATAAAACCAGTGAAATCATTTGCCTTTTTAAACTTGAGGGCATCTTTTAAGGTCTCATTTCTAGATTTATTTTTTTAAGTAAATATCTGAAAGTTTTTGTTTGGACAATATTGGAATAATCAATGAAAATAAATCAAATAAAATCTGACTCGATTTTTTGTTAATGTTCAACCTGTTTGCAAGAAATGGTTTCTCTCCACGAGTGATGTGATTTTGATCACAGAGTGTTAAGGAAGTAGGAAAGAATGGCATTTCAAATAACAAAATTCGTTCAGCTCAAAATATTTGATTTCATTAGTGCATCAGGAAGTATTGCTATGTATTTTTTACAGCATATATCTTCAGCTGACAACACAGTTTCAATTTTAAGTAATATAAGAATCTATTAATTTGATTTTTGTGGTGAAGGATGGCTTGTTGTTTTGGTTTGTTTTAGGGGATGGGGTTTTTTCATCTTCAAAATTCTCGTCCTCCAAATGCATATTTATAAAGGGCAATGACTCTGTTCTCCTTAAGACAATTGTATGTTCTGTAAGAAAATTACTGGGCCATTAGATACCTGACTTGGTCTTTCCAGCTTTTCCAACCTTTCCAAACCAGCAAGGTTTTCAGTTTCTTATTAGGATTGTCTCTGAGGAGTGGTACTTTTTGTTCACAGGAGACAGATTGAATCCCTGAGGGCCAATTGTAACTTCAGTGTTTGGGGCTATGCTCCAGCTTGTTTCCCTCACAGCAGTATCTCCTGATCTTGGGAATGCCCAGCAGGATTTACATCCTCAACTGATTTCTGAAACATCTAACATGGTTTATATTGACCCTTTAGCATTTTACAGCCTGAGCTTGACAAAGTGGATTCCCAAACACGAAGAAGTTGATTGACTGGATTTTTTTCTTACAAACAAACAAAAAACCTCAGGTTTTTTGCTTAGTAGCTTTCCCAACTTTGTCATAAAATACCATTGCATGTCTGGTTAAAACCACGTATTATAAGCGAGATGGAAAAAACTGATTAACTTGGTATTTCACTGACTACTTTCTCCTGTATTTACTCATGTTGTACAGGCCAAGTTCCACAGCTCAGTGAAAAAAAATGGAATCAGCTGAATTTCTTACACGAAGAGCACAGAAGGGAATAGAAGAAAAGGTGGAGGATCATGTTTAGTTTGCACTAATTTACCTAAGAGAGAAAATCAATTATTTCTTTTATAACTGAGCACCCTGAGGAACAGAAAACATAGTGATTAGATGCCCCTCTTTATTTTCTTTTAAATTTTATCATCTCTTGGTTATTAAATGAATATCTTTTTTTTTTTCCTCTGAAGTGCTCTGATATATTGCAACTTAGCAATGTGTAATAGCAGAAATCTTTTGAATATGCAAGCTGATAATACTCTGCAACAGAGAATTTCTTCATAGCTCTTGGTCTATTTACAAAGTGTATTACAGAAGTTTTGAGTTTGGAATTCTCCCTTAACAAGTTCTTTTACAGCCCAGGTTCTTATTATCTCTTAACATTCTGTGCAACATCACTTGTTTTTGGCAAGATGATTTCATTGCCATTTTTGCTCATCTAAAAAGATTTCACAGCTTTCCTCTCTGTTTTAGTTTGTTGTATTCACTATACTCTCCAGTTTAATGCACTGTTTTAGCAGGATCTTCTCTTGAGATGTCAGTGAATTTAAAACAAACAAAAAACCCAGCAAAAACCAAAAGTACCTTTTCAGTTGGAAGACACGACATAAACACGAATAGCCAGTCAAGCTATCCCGTATCAAAGGTTTCACACTAAAAAAAATATCTGGTTGATGACTTGGACTGTAAATAAAGGCAAAATATAAATTTACCTCTATGTCAGGGAACACCCGAAAATACATAAACAGAAAACCACTGAGTCATTCCTTGGGAGTTTTCAAGGGACTTTTTGGGAAAAGGAGGATGGTAGTTTTTGAGGTTTGGTTTGGCTTTGGCAGGGAAGGTGGGTGAAAAAGCAAAGCCATCACACGATTAATTTAAATATTAAAAATACTGATTCCCTTTCTGATTCTTATGAATTAAGATTTTGGCAATGCTCAATCTCCAAGAATATGCCAGGAAGAAAATAATTGGAAAAACAGCCACTATATACAGTAGTCTAAGTTAACAGCAAAATGATATGAGGTTGAGGTGTACTACTATAGGACCATACCAGTGGTCTCCAAACATTTTTGATCATATACCCCTATCAGTAAAATATTTTTAAACACACGCCCTGGGTTGCATGTATGTGTGTATATATATATATATATATATATATGTATATATATATACGTGTGTGTATATATATATAGATGCATTTTTAGTTATTTATGTATTATACATGTATCTAATTGCAATAATTATGTATATTATAAATACAACACAAAAAATAGAAATTTTAAAGAGATGAGATAAAGATTAACGATATATTAATAATAATCTTATTAACAGTGCAAAAAAACTTTAATTGAAAAAATATTTAATAATCAGTATTGTAAACAATATGATTTAATACCCTTAATTATTTTTTGAATTCTGGTTTAACATCTTGCTAGAGTAATTTGAAGCTCTCTTTCTAAATTTTGATAGTTGCTTTTTAATGACTGTCATAGCTGAAAAAAGATAGCTCAAAAATACATAGCTGCATCATTTTTCTGTGCTTGCTGAATAATGGCATTCATTTTTCAATCCCATTCAGCAATTATTCAAGATTTTTATAGAATTTCAGCTAGTAAATTTTCATCCACCCCAATGTCATTCAGTTTTTCTTGCAATTTAATTGAAAGGTACTCCATTTTTATATTTTTAACAAATGGCTTCAAAATCCATTGACACTTCTCTGAGAAATTTTAAAAGCAATAGAAAATTCGGTTTCCAGGGTTTTTTTATGTACACAGATATGAGAATTTTTATAAGTGACACATTCTTTTCAGCAATAAAATCCCTTAACAATAAAATTATTTCCAAAATTCACTTGTCAAAATACTCTTCCCATAGCAAGAGATTCTTGGGAAAAACAGTTACTTTTTCACCCATTGTTAAGACATCACCTTTACCTTGAAGGGACACATTAAGTCTGTTTATTTTTTTTAAAATATCTGCTATATAGCAACCTGCTGCCAACCACTTGTCAACACAGAAAAGGTCAGCAAATATGGAACACTCATCCTTTAGTAGGAGAAGAATGCATAACTTATCTTTAATTTTGACGACTCTTTTAAGCACTTTGATGTGAGAAGGCCAGGAAACCACTGTGTGGTACAAATGGTTTTCGTGGTCACTCACCATCTCAATACAAATATTACAAACACAAATATTACAATACAAATATTGTAAAGATTGTACTGTTTAAATCCCTTTATAAAACTCACTATGTTGGTGATGTACTGTAGAACTTTGTGCACTTCTGGCTGCTGTTTGTTTGCTGCAGCAGTTTCTCTATAAATGATGCAGTGAATGAATTCCATGAGTGGTGCTCTCTCTGCAACCTTACTCTGAGGACCTTTTTTTATTCTAGTAGAAGCAGCCTTTCCATCAGTGGCTTCACTTGCAAAGTTTTTCCATTGTGGTAGCACAGACTCTTTCCCATGGGAATTTTTCTCTTCTTCTCCCTGTGTTCTATAAATAAAGATAAGGTTTGGATGTTATTGAAACTGTCTCTGGAAAGATGGGCAGTTCAACCTGGCCTATCAGCCTAGGGGGAGGTTTTGAATTGACCCAATCCAGAGGAACTTTTAAAAGTCTATATAAGTTTTAGAATTAAATAATAAAATCAGAATTCTGCCTCACCCGATCCAGTCTGGTTCTTGCACTCGGCTAGCGCTCAACAGCGACATTCCATAAAACATTATTTTTGTTAAAGAAGTCACTTATTCTTGAGAATATCTTCTCTCCAGTACACCTTTCCTTTAGTGGCTCACAAAGCAGTGGCTCTTAATTTCGAAATAATGAAATGTATTTCGTTATTGAAACAGAATCTAGCAAGTACCATAAACTGAGATGTGTTAAAAACACATGCACTTTCAGCAAATTGTTTAGAAAACCTATTTTAAAATTCAGCATTATTTCATATCATATTTAATCAGTATCTGCTGAAAAAAAGGAATGCTTTTTAGTTTGTCATCATATTGTTTTCTGCCTGTTCCAGGCATTTCCACCATGGCAGATTTTTGTCTTTTGCTCCTAAGAAGAAACATCAAAAGAGGCCTCTGAACATTTATTATTAAGTTTAGGGAAGTACAGGGTTAAGTATCATGTGACTTTAGGCTTTGTTGATTACATCTGGTTAGATAGTCATCATTCTTACTTTATAAAATGACTGAGAAAAATCTTGTCAGCTACTAAGAGTAGGAGAAATGTCAGTTCTGCCATTTTCTTGCTGTTTGCTTGTCATCGCATTAGCATTATTTTCAATTTGAGAAATGTGTCCATTTTGTGAGAGTTGGTTTAGTTAAAGCAAGATAGTACAATCTGTAAATCTGCTTAAACAAGGGCAAGTGAACTGCAACACGTCACAATATGCTGGGAGTGAGCAAACGACTGAGGGCACCATTGTTAATTAACATTTTCCCTAGTTCCAGTTCCAAATTGGAAAGCATATTGGATCCTGCGGTGACAGAAAAAGGGTGAAGTGTTTTCGGTATTGTAAAGCCCAAACATTCAAAAGGCACAGAAGAAGTGCTAGAATAGCAGACTTAAAAATAGCAATAAGCAGCTTACCTCTACTTTTTTTCTTTTGCCTCTGGTTTTGGGATGCAAGACTGACCTTGAGTCGTGTATTTCCAAACTTGCTTTTGTAACTATGGGGATTAGAAGCATTTATACATACATACATATCTATAT
>VZTH01008266.1:0-15670 GCA_013397815.1 Aleadryas rufinucha | reverse complement strand
TCTCATATCACCACCAGAGATACTTCAGGAGGAGCCTGGGCTGCCACTGAGGATCCCCATCAATCCAACGTGGAAGCCACCAGCCTCTCCTCAGAACTGTCACTTCCCTGGCCCTGCTCCCCGGCTGGGAGTGCTCCAGGAGAGCCATGTCAGGAAAATGTGACAGCGAAGCAAGAACATCACTGCTCCTCCAGAAAATGCAGATGGCTCGGGGAGATAAAGTGAAACTCAGCAAAAAAACCCAAACACTTGAAAATGAACACTCAGAAATGAGCCTCATCCCCTTCCCCTGATCCTTTGGTTGATCCCATGAGTTGGAGCTGTCCGGGGTCTCCCCCTCTTCCCCACCAGCTTCCCAGTTTCTCAGGAAGCCAGGAATGGGCACAAAGGGTTCCTGCTGGAGCCCCTGGGACATGTTCAGCAGTCTCAGCCTGTGCTCCCTACCCAGGCACTTCAGGGATCCCTGAGGGTGACGTTGTCACACTGACACACCTCAGTTTGGGGTGGGAATGCCCTTCCCTGGAGCTGAAGGGGCTGATGCTTGAAGGTACAGCTTTGGGATCTACCAGAGCAGCTGTCACGAGAGGGAGAGGAGCAGCAGAACCACCTCAGGGAAGGGAGAAGGGAGGAGAAGGGAGGAGAAGGGAGGAGAAGGGAGGAGAAGGGAGGAGAAGGGAGGAGGGAGAAGGAGAGGAGTCAGCCAAGGTGTGGGAGCTCTCCTCGAATTCAGGGATGTGGCCAGACCCCCAACACCACACACAGGCAAAGCAGGGCTGCAGGAGATGGGCACAGAACTGAAACCAGGCTCCCCAGCTGGAATTCAGCAGCAAATCTCTCTCCTTGGGTACATCCAGGCACCCAAGAGTCGGGGTCCTGGCACTGGAAGAGGCCTGGCAGCGATGGGCAGGGACACAAGCAGGCTTTGGCACGTGGGGACGGGGAAAACCTGCAGCCCAGGGGAATTGTGCTGAGAGCAGGGGCAGAGAGCAGCCAAGGGAAGATCTGAAATGGGAGCTGGGGGTGTGAGGGGCTGCTTTGGGTCAGGAGGGGTTGTTTGAGGGGTTCTGGTCAGGCATGAAAAGGGAATTTTGCTCCGTGTTACAGAGTCACACAAAATCCCAGAATGGTTTGGGTGGGAAGGGAGCTTAAAACCCATCCCATCCCACCCCTGCCATAGCAGGGACACCTCCCACTGTCCCCAGGCTGCTCCAAGCCCCAGTGTCCAACCTTGGACACTGTCAGGGATGGAGCCTGGAATAATAATTAAGAAGCTGCTTAAAAGGAGTTTTTGTGCCCCCAAAGAGTCTCTCAGCCAAGAAACCAGCCCTGCACTCTGAAACAGGAAAGGAAAACATAAAAATACGTATAAATCCAGGAATTCTGAGGAACTCTGACATACCTAAAGAACCTCTGCCAGCAGAGACAACCCCCTTGTGCTTGTTGATAAAAATTCATTAGGGATGTTGAAAACTCCATTCATTAATATGCAGCCAGAGAGAGTGCAATTATCAGCCAGGCCAAAAATAGGATTACTCTGGATTTCTCCTCAGTGTTTGAAGGGAGAGAAGTGTTCTCATGGCAGGTGCAGCATTAACTGCTCTTACTGCTTATCTCCCTGCAGTTACTGAGAAGGTGCTCAGCAGCACCTATGGAAACAAAGGGCTTTGGCACTGCTGGGAAAAAACTGGGGGGAAAAAACAGAATAGCAGGGAAATCAGAAAGATGGGAAGAAAAGTGACAACCTATCAGTATTTTAAAAAGGATGGGAAGGGTTGCACAGAAAACACACAGTTCGTTGCTGATGTGAGAAAAATGGATTTGAGTAATGGAAAGGGTAAAAATAGAACTAAAAAAATGATCCTGAATAAAGCAACAGCTGCCATTTCCCCTGAGCTGGGGGAGCTCCTTCAGCACAAATGATGCACCCACCCCGCTGATGGAACGGGGTCACACCTTCTGCTGGCAGGGGAAACGGCACTGGCATAATCTACTCCCAATTTCAGTCAATACCACGCAGTTCCTTAACGAAGAAAGTAGAAAAATACCCAATCAATAGCCCGGTCTTTAAACAATTAACGCTGTCTCGGTGATTGGGCTCCGGCTGGGAGCCCACGGAGCAATCCCGGCCCTGCAGGAGTTGATGGGCAGCTCCAGGCTGCTGGGAGATTTAATCAGGGCCTTGGAGGAAAACAGGAAATCGCTGCTGATCGGATTTGCTGGAGACAACAGAATGGCAGGAATGGAAAATAAGGAAAACTTATTTCACTAACACAATTCAGTGTGAATCTCATAAAAACCGTCCCTGCCCATGGCAAGGGGGTTGGATTAGATGGCCTTTAAAGGTCCTCTCCAGCCCAAAATATTCCATGGTTCTAAGAGAATTAAATAATATCCCTTCTACCTCTGCTGAACTTGTGGCCAGAATTCCTAGGAATAAAAAAATACACATCGGACCTGCAGCAAAAAGCTTTCCTCAACGTGCACCCAGTGAGCAAATAAATAAGAAAAAAAACATATTTCTAAGATTGTCTTCAATAAAAAATGAGGAATTGCTCCCAGAAATGGGATTGTTTGCAGCAGTGAGGACGTCGTGGTGCTGTTGGCACTGAGATTGAAGGGCGTGGGAAAGGCAGAGTTTGGGAAGGTGCAGCCATCGCTGCAAGCAGCTTTGCTGTGGAAAATAATCACTGGAAGGGGAAGGAGTGGGAAGGGCACCCACGGGCACCCAGTGGGAAACGAGGCACTCCCTGGGCTGCAGAGCTGCAGCGGGGTCAGGGCAGGACCCTGCAGGTCACAGCCACCTCCCCCAGCCTCCCACCGCACCCCAGGGGACTCCAGCCAGGGCCAGGGGAGGCTCCTGCTGCCCTGTCTGTCCCTGTGTCCGTGTGTCCTTCCAGCCCTGCGCACCCAGCCAGCCCCAGGGGCTCAGATCCCCCACCAGGGCACCGCAGGGCTGGGCAGCAGAGCCAGCCTGGCCTTGGCTGCCCCTCATCATCCCTCCGACCTGGCCAGGGAATCCTGGAAGGGCTGGGTTGGGTTGGGAGGCATCGCTGGTGGTGATATGAGAGAGGGCCCCCTCCAACCTGGGGGAGGCCCAAAGTCCTGGCCAGAAAGTGAAAAGACGAGCGGAGTCTCCGAATTTCTTGCTTCAGATCGTTGTTTTAATGAGCGTTATCAGAGAGACAGAGTGCCAAGCGTGGCACCCTGTTAGCAGTTCAAGAAAGGCGCGCAAAAGAGAGGAGAAAGAGCGCTTATCTCGAATTCTTGCCCCTTTTAAAGGTAAATCCCCCAATAGAAGTCTGAAACGAAACATATTTTCTTCTCTCTGCCAATACTCTCTAACCTCAGCTTGAATATCCGGAAGAAATGCGGATATTTCTGTCCAGTCTAAATCACCTTGCTGCAGAATGTGGAGGTGTAGAAGAAGGAGAAAGAAGCCTGGAAAACAACAACTGTCCTCCATTTTGGCTTTTTTAGCTACTGTCTATTCACTACATAAACAATCCAAAAATCTCTGGATTTTTCACTCTGGGACATCACCACAAACTGCTCTGACATTCAGTTCAAACCATCTTAGATTCAAAAGTTTCCCAAAGAGTTGGCAGCTTCCTCCATGGATAGAGGTCAAAACACACCCTGTCCAGGGGGGTCACACGGCTTAAAACAGGCAGAGGAATGTCCTCTGCATTTTGGGTATCAACAAGGAGGGACCCTAAGGACCATCCCATCCCACCCCTGCCATGGCAGGGACACCTCCCACTGTCCCAGGCTGCTCCAAGCCCCACTGTCCAGCCTGGCCTTGGGCACTGCCAGGGATCCAGGGGCAGCCACAGCTGCTCTGGGAATTCCATCCCAGCCCCTCCCCACCCTCCCAGACAGCAATTCCCAATTCCCAATATCCCATCCAGCCCTGCCCTCTTTCAGCTTGATCCCATTCCCACTTGTCCCATCACTCCATGCCCTTGGGAAAAGTCCCTCTCCCCCTTCCCGTGCATCCCCTCAGGCACTGGAATGCACAATTAAAGATGGAATATTCCCTGCTGTTGGGTGAGGAGGTGGGAGCCTCTGCAGGGCCTTTCCAGCCACATCCAGGGCACAGGTCACTGAAGAGCTTTCCCTTGGGATGGGCAGTGAGCTCACAGCAGCTTTCCCTGCTGGTCCTTTGTGCCTCTGGGCACCTTTGGGTTTGTTTCCAGGTTTCTGTGACTGCTGAGCAAAAGGGGAAATGATGGACACACATCCACAGTGGGGACAGGGCAGGGAACCCTTCAGGCAGCAAGAATTCCGTTTCAACTGTCACATTTAGGGGACACTACACAAAATTAAAGACAATGGGTTGGAACTGGATGATCTTCCAGGACTCTTCCAACCCAAACCATTTCAGGAGCCACCAGATTCTGTGATATTTATATTTTTTAACTAACAGCCCACATCACAACAGGAGCTTTGTTTACAAACCTCCTTTACTTCGCAGGAGCTTCCAGCCATAAATCCTTGCTGTAAACACCACCAAACCCAAAGTTTACAGGAATAAATCACTGGCAGTGCCCGAGGTGGCCAGGGCAGGACGGCTCCTCCTGCACCCAGGAGAGCTGCTGGTTGCAAACATGGATTTGGGGTTTATTATCCTGGTGAGTGACCAAAACTCCACGTCAGCTTCCCCACTGGGCTGCACAAAAGGCTGCCATTAGCAGCCCGAGCCTTCCTCTGCTTCCAAACAATCCTGCTCAGAAATTGGAAATGAACTTCCAAAATGAGCTGCTGCAAAATAACCCCGTTGCCGTGGGTGTGCCCTGGGATGTCATTAACTCCACTCACAGCCACAGCTCCATGGAACCAAATCCAAGGAGTTATTCCGCAGTCTCAGGGACAGGGAGAAGTTTTGTCTGACAGGCAATTGCTTGACATCAATTCCCATTCCCACGTTATCCTCACAGCGACCCCCTCATCTCACATCATCCCTCAGGGAATCCCTGGAATCGACCCAGAGCCCCGGGATTTCCCCTTCCCTCCCTTTTACTGGGTTAATTATTGTCCCCAGTTTAATTGTGCATCCATTAGAACGTGCTAAACTGGGAATGTTGCAGCATTTTAACCAGGGCTGAGGTTTCAGTCACATCCCAGCTCTGGGGGAGTTCCTGGTGAAACTCATGGGAACCTTTCCAGCTCCTGAGGTTCACCAAAAAATCCCAGGGGATTCCCCATCTTACAGGGGTTCTGCTCTGGAGCCAGGCTGGGAGAGCTGGGAATGTTCACCTAGAGAGGAGAAGGATCCAGGGAGAGCTCAGAGCCCCTTGCAGGGCCTAAAGGGGCTCCAGGAGAGCTGGAGAGGGACTGGGGACAAGGCATGGAGGGACAGGACCCAGGGAATGGCTTCCCAGTGCCAGAGGGCAGGGATGGATGGGATATTGGGAATTAGGAATTGCTGGCTGGGAGGGTGGGGAGGGGCTGGGCTGGAATTGCCAGAGCAGCTGTGGCTGGCCCTGGATCCCTGGCAGTGTCCAAGGCCAGGCTGGACATTGGGGCTTGGAGCAGCCTGGGACAGTGGGAGGTGTCCCTGCCATGGCAGGGGTGGCACTGGATGATCCCTGAGGTCCCTTCCCACCCAAATCTGGGATTCTGTTCCTGCTCTGTTGTGTCTGCAAGGGCTGACACTGAACACAAAATGAGAATTTCGTTTCCTGCCTGTCCCAGTGTTTTTCTCTGCGTTGGTAAAACCCAAACACACACAGGAGCAGCTCCTGGCTGGAGCCCCCTGTGCTCGGGAAGCTCAGGAAAAAATCCCACAGCCGGTGCTTTAATGGGCAATGAAATCCCACATCATAAACCAGCCAGAACAGAAGAACTGGGGTAATTAGTAATTAAATCCTCCATAAGGCAAAAAAAAAAAAAAAAAAGAGAGCATTTTCTCTATTGATACTTCTGGGTAAGGAACAATTTAGAGCCGAATCTGTCACAAAATTAGCAGGGGCTGGAAGAGAGACCCGTGGGAAGCACCTGGTGCTTCTCCTCACCCTTTTACGAGCTACAAAACATCCGTGGTAAAACAAACCAACGAAAACTTAAAAGAAAAATAAATCAGAATCTCCCGTTCAGCACCACAGTTCCACTGCTCAGGAAGTCTTTGCCAGGCAGGAACACAAATGGAATAAGAGTATAAAACATTTCATAGCAGCCTGACAGGCTGGTGGAAACAAAGAGCTCTCCCTGACACCGCTGCTTTAACACACAGAATCCTTCCAGGCACCATCCCAGTTCCTGATGGCAGAGAGACACTGCAGAGGGAAAAGCAGGGGGGAAAAAACAACATTAAAGAAAAAAAGGAAGAAAAAACCCAAAATCTAATGGAGTGTGACACTTTTGGGCAAAGCTGCTGTGTCTGGAACCCTTAAAGCCCTGAAAACGTGAAAATTCAACGCTGAAAAAATAAATAAATAAAGAGAGAGCAAACCCCACGTGCTGAACGTGGATAAGTGGGACTGAGGAGAGCCAGCTGGGGCTGGTCCTGTGGCTGTGTGACCCCAAGGACAGCGGCACTGTCCCTCCCCAGGGCTCTGACACAGCTCAGGAGCTCTCCCTGCTCCCCTCATGCCTGGAAACAACTCCCAGTTTCTGCTGGGGCTATTGTTCAGTGCTCCAGGCTAAATTATCCCAACCCCAGCTCCTCTCCAGTGCTCAGGAAGGGCCAGGGAAGGCAGAAAGTTTTAAATCAAACAGGAGGAGGTGCGGGTTGCAGAGAGGAATTACCTCACTCTCACTCCGAGCACCGTCCCCCTGTCACAGACTCCAGAGCCACGGCTGAGCACCACTTAAAAGCTCACACGAGGAAACACAAATTACCTGGTGCTTGTTTGGCTTTTCCCCCTGTACTTTGTTGCTTAGGAACCACTGTAAATGAGGGGTTTCGTTTGTTTAAAACGAAATAAGAAGGAAACCACACCGCAAACGTTCTCCCACAGCCAGGGAGGATGTGAGGGTGAGGAACAGGAGATTTCCATGCCTGAATCCCATGGCAGTGAGGCTAAGCCAAAGAATTAAAGAATTGCCATTAGCAGGGGTAGATGATGGAACAACACCCAGGTGTCAGGAGTTTTATTGCCACTGCTGCGTTCCGAGCACAGATTTTTTTATTCCTCACCACACTAAAATCTTTAGGAAATTCTGATCTTCAGCCATTAGAAAATGAACAGTGAAACACAGAACGTGCCTTTGGTAACAGCATCATCACTTCATGGAATCACAGAATCTCCTGGGTGGGAAGGGACCCACAGGGATCACCCAGCCCAGCCCCTGGCCCTGCACAGACACCCCAAAACCCCACCCTGGGCATCCCTGGCCAAATGCTCCTGGAGCTCTTCAGCCCTGGCCCCATTTCCTGCTGTGATCACTGCCACTCCTGGTCCAGGATAACTGGGAAACCCCACAGCTGGCATCACACATTCTGGGTTCACACCTTTCCTCATCCATCGGTAGGAATGCTGGTGTCAGGGAAAAAGAGATCCTGGCATTTGGAATGAAGGGAGCACAAGGACGTTGTGAGGTCAGACACAGAGAAAATTAAGATTACAGAAAGGTTTGGGCTGGAAGGGACCTTAAATCCCATCCTGCCATGGCAGGGATACCTCCCACTGCCCCAGGCTGCTCCAAGCCCATCCAGCCTGGCCTTGGGCACTCCCAGGGATGGGGAATTGTCTGCAGATGGTATAAGAACCAAACAGGAGAGAGCCACAAGTATCTCCTAGTCCAGAAAAAATGATGTTTGCCTTGGGTGCTCCTTTACAACCTGCAGGAGTTACAATAAAACTGAAAAGTGAGAAATCTCCCCAAGGAATTCTGTGCTGAAAACGTTCCCTGTCACCTCTGCTGGCATCCCATCAACGCCTGGAGCAAATGGCACCAGGGGCACTGAACTCCCACTGGATTTACCACAGAAATCAAAGGATTTGAAACGTGAATGAGAAGCCAGGAACATTCCTCTAAACCAGGATGGAATTTGTAGAACAGAAATAACCACAGGAACACAGTTACAGCTCCCCTGAGCGTGCAGCACCTTCTCAGCACTGCCTGGGTGGGGGAGCTGCATTCCTTTGGGTTCTGTGGAGGCTGATCCCAGTCTCCTCCTGCTCTGCTCCTGCCACTTTGGTGTCACCCACGGTGACATTCCCATCACTGAGGTACAGAGCTGCAGTTCCCTTTTTAAGCCTAGTTTTAAAAACAGCAGATGTTGAGCAGGTGGCATTATCCCAGGACATGGAGAAACGCAATCTCAAACGAGAAGCAGCCGAGTCTGTGGTGTCCCTGTCTTGCTCCTAATCCTTGCTCTGTGTTCCCCCACACCTCAAAGCCAAGAAACACCAATTTTCCTTGGTGCTCTCCAGTCCATTGGTTTCTTCTCTCTCACTGACACTGCAGGTCTGTATTACCATCAGCTGTATGTGTTGAGAGAGGCTCTTCTCCTTTCCTAAACCCCCAAAGTAACCCGCTCCAAGCTCTGGCAGCTTTGGAGAGGGGATCAACGAGGCAGCCCTGCAGCCTGGAGAACTTCCAGAGCAGTGATGCCTTTTCTCGGTCTTAAAATCCAGAGCCAAACACGGTTAGAGGGGAAAAAAGGGGTTTTGCCTCGGGATTTATTTGAAGGATCCTTGGTGCACCCCGTGCAGGTGGAGCACGCTGCAATGCACATCCAAATGCACCCCCACAATAGTTCAGCTATCTCATTATAGGCCTCACCAATTAGCAAATCTATCAAAGATTCCCCAGTGAGAGGCTGAGTGAACCCCCCTCCCCGAGGAACTTTCCCCCCCTGGCCAGGCCTAGCTCAGGTTCCAAAATGTGTTCCAGAGAAGCCCTCGGTGTCTGAGGCTTCTGAGATGTTTGGTCTCCTGGCTGAAGGGAATATTGGCTCTGTGCTGGGTATCAAAGCTGAAGAATGAGAAGTGTGTGGGCTAAAAGGCCCTTAAGAATACATAAAAGTTCCATAAAAGAGTATATAAAGGGGGGATATGTATAAAAAGCAAAAAAACCCATCATGGCATCAGCAGGATACGGCAGAAGCTGCAGGGAGAGGGAGCTGAGAGCTCCCAGGGCCACCGAGGGCTCTCCCCAGCCCGGGCACGAGCCAGGGCTGCCCCAGCAGCCGCTCTGGGACCATGGCTGCAGTTATTGATCCCAGCCCCGCTGCAGTTCCCTGGGTTTAAAGGCTTCCCCGGCTCCCCGAGGCTGCCCAGGGCCCTGATGGATGGGATGGCCCAGCTCCGCTCTGCAGCCCCGCTAACGAGGCTGCTGAGAGCCCAGCTAATGAGATCCGGGGACATGGGATTTATCCCTTTATTGTAGGGACACAGGACTCTTCCCCTTTATCCCAGGGCCTTTTCCCCTTTATCCAGGGGACATGGGGCCTTGTCCCCTTTCCCCTTTATCCCAGGGACACAGGGCCTTGTCCCCTTTCCCCTTTATCCCAGGGCCTTTTCCCCTTTATCCCAGGGGACATGGGGCCTTTTCCTCTTTATCCCTTTATCCCAGGGACACAAGGCCTTTGGCCTTTCCCCTTTATCCCAAGGACACAGGGCCTTTTCTCCTTTATCCCTTTATCCAGGGGACATGGGGCCTTTTCCTCTTTATCCAGGGGACACGGGGCCTTGCCCCCTTTCCCATTTATCCCAGGGACATGGGGCCTTTTCCCCTTTATCCAGGGGACATGGGGCCTTTTCCCCTTTATCCCAGGGCCTTTTCCCTTTATCCCAGGGCCTTTTCCCCTTTATCCCATGGGATTAGGAACACTGCCTGTTGTTTTGGCACTGCCTCAGCTGAGGGAAGGGAGGGTGAAGCCCAGCTCTGTCTGTTCAGCCCCACCACCACTGGAAAAGGCATTTCCATGCCCCGTTCCAGTCTCTCCCTCCAAACCCCACTGGAAAAGGCATTTCCATGCCCCATTGCAGTCTCTCCCTCCAAAGCCCACCCCAAAGCTCCTGCTGTGACCCCACCACCACCAGGGCTGTGGGAACCCTCGCTCTGTTCAGCTTGAGCTGCTCCCTGTGGATTTTAAATCCCTACATGGAAGAAAAGTATTTTGTTGTGGTTTTTTAACCCACCAAAAAAAGCCTCCAAAAATCCCAGAAGCCCTAAATCAAGCAGCGAACTCTCTCAACAAAGGTTTGCAGAACTTCCCAGGTCCATTTAAAGCACCAGGTTTGATTTCCCAGAGCCCAGATCACAGCTCTGCCACTCACTGCACAACTCCCTCTGCGCTGCCTTCAGCTTTGTCACGGAGAAATATGGGATGGGAGGAAAATAGGGCACTATTAACATCAAACAGCTCTTTGAGGGAGCTGAGGGATTCTGGTTTGTCAGCAAAAACCTTGACAGCAAATCCAAAGCTGTCAGAATCACGTGCTGCTCCGTGACTCTGCCAGATTTATTCACCTACCGAATTTATTACGGCAAGATAATTAAAGGAAATTAGCATGACAAGATAATTAAGGGGGAAAGCATTGCATGTACTACCAGAGAAGCCTCAGGACACACTTTTGCTAATTTATATCTTGATCTGTGTTCTAGCCCACGTTATCTGTCAGGTATTACAGTCCACACAAGAGTACTTTGGGAATTATGGAGTTAAGGAAAACTCCCTGCTCCGGCACAAAGCACACCTCCCGTAAATAAAGGAACATTAGCAGACATCTCTGCAGCACTGATGGATTATTTATAGCTGCTTTAACAAGCCACTGGATAAATATCTCTAAGTGGCTCTTTGCAAGTGGGAGATACCACATCAAATGCACATTGAAGGATTTGGGGCTTTTTGTGGTGCTTTTCAAAGGACAAAACATTCCGAAGCTCAGAAATTCGCTGCCAAACCTCGGATTTTAATTTTACTCCTGCTCTGAGATGCTCAGGGCAGTGGCAGGAGTTTCGGGGGGGCTGCTGAGGCCCTGATGCAGAGGGACACAGCAAATTCCATCAGAGTCACTCCTGAGTCACTCCAGCCCCTTGCAATTCTCCTTCCCCCTGATCTGCAGAGATCCACTGAAGCCATTCCTCTGGAGCAGACATGCTGATGCCTCTACTCAGATTTAAACCCTAAATTCTCCAAGATACCGAGGTGCTATTTCAGATGTGCCAGCAAGCATAAAATAAATGTTATTTATTCATTAACCAGCAGTTCGAGTCCCTCTGCCCAAAGCCAGGAGCAGCCACGGATCCTCCTGCCCAGCACATTCCCAGGGTCCCCTGAGCCAGAGCCCCTCCAGGCTCTGCTCCCACAGCCCAGGGGTTCCTCAGGGGACAGGGAGAGATGGAGGGGACCCAGGACTTGTCACCTCTCCCAGCCTTGGGACACTCCAGAATCACAGGATCCATCAGGCTGGGAAAGACCTTTAAGATCAGATTCAGTGGGAATCAGACAATATTTGGGGTGGAAAGGCACCTTGCAGAGCTGATGCAGCACAAAGGCATCGAGGTGGTGGCTGCAAGCAGGAGACTCTCAAGAAAACCTGAGGATGATGATGGAGGAAGAGATGAAGCCGAGCTTCACCCACTGCAGGTACCTGTGGTGTGGAGAACAGACCACAGCGAGCTCCTGGCTCACAACAGGAGGTTCCACAGCTGAATTCCACGTGTCAAACTGAATTCCTCCTCTTCCCACCCCTGGTCACAGTGAACATCCCTAGGACTGCAGGCTGGCAGAGGCTGAGCTCCCCAGGAAACCCCTCATTTAATTACACGAGACATTCAGCGTGTACTTTTATCGCTGCCGTTAACTGAACCCCAGAATGGTTTGGGATGAAAGAGACCTTAAAACCCACCTCACTCCACCCCCTGCCGTGGGCAGGGACACCCTCCACTATCCCAGGCTGCTCCAAGCCCTGTCCAGCCTGTCCCAGAGCACTGCCAGGGATGGGGGAATCCTTCAGGCATCCCTTTCACCGTCATTTTAACGGGAGCTCTCCTGGAGCTCCGTGGCTGGATCCCGGCCGTGGCACAAGGAGGGAGCTGGATCCATGAGGGCAGCTGCACCAGCGTTAGTGTCAGTCCTGAGGCAGCAGCACACCCTGCACAGAGCCTGATTTCCCTGCCAAAAGGTGCTGCAGTACCCGGAGAGCAGCGGGAGCAGCCGCTGCCGCAGGGCAGGATGTGCTTCACAGGCTGAGCGCCGCCTAAATAAAACCCAAACCGCGTTACCCGGCCACACCTGACGGCTTTTGTTCCTGAAACAGATTTAGCTTGAGTATTTGCCCTTCTAAATAGCGGCATTCGTCGGGCTGGGTTATTTGCCGGTGCACGGTGATTCCCTGGGAAGGCTCTCGGGGAGGCTGCAGAGAGCAGATCAGCACAGACACGGAGCATCCCTGGCTCACCTCCCCATTCTCCCCAGTTCCAGCCTGCCAGGAGCTAAAAGAGGGGGGAAAGGGAAGGGCAGTGGAGGCTGTGGGGTCTGTAGGCTCTTTGCTGCCATAAATATTGCGGGGGAGCAGCAGAGCCCACCCAGAATGAGCCCACCCTGGGGCTGGGACAGACAGAACCAGCCCGGGGTGAGGAGCAGCTGCAGAGGCAGAGAGCAGCAGGAAAAGGGAATCACCCTCTGCTCTCCCAGCTCCAAAGCTGGGGAGCTGAACCCCGGGATGGACAGTGCCTCCAGCCAGGAAAAGGGAGGTGAAAAGGGTTTGGGGGAGACTCTGCTCCCCCTGGCCGGGATCCCGATCCAGAGGTGTCCCCAGGGGATCTCTGGCTTTTCATTCCCAGTCTCTGCAGGATGAATACAGGAGGGGGTGTTGGGCTCTCCTCTCCAGGTAATGAGTGACCCAGCAAGAGAAAAGGGCCTCAGGGTGTGCCAGGGGAAGTTTAGATTGGATATTGGGAAAATTCCTTCATGGAAAGGGTTGTCCACGCTGCCCAGGGCAGTCCCCATCCCTGGAGGGATTTAAAAGCCACATGGATGTGGCACTTGGGGACAGGGGCCAGTGCTGGGGAACAGCTGGACCCAATCTTACAGATTTTTCCAGCATAAATAATTCCATGATTATACCCACAAACCAATCCTGTGTCCAGCAGGCTCCTGGGGAGCAGGAAAGGCTCCTGGGCATGGCCCAGCACAGGGAACCACAGCTCAGAGTGGCCCAAAAGAGTTCAGAAGGCTCAGAAAAGAAAACCAGCTGTAACACCTGGGCAAAAAACCTGATTTCTTCCTTCTCATTTCTCCTGAGGGCGTTTTCTTTGGGATTTTCCACCTCTCCATACAGATCACCACAGGTGTTGGATTGGCCTTAGTAAGAGGTTTTCAGAATCATGGGAATGGTTTGGGTTGGAAGGGACCTTAAAGCTCATCTCATTCCCACTAGACCAGATTTTCTTCTCTCACTGTTCACCTTCAGAGCCAGTTCTGTGGGGAGGAAGAGATCCTTCACGCATTATCGTGCCTGGGTGGGGCTGTGGGAACAAAAAATGACAGAAATCTGTAAAATCCAAGTGCATTTGATCCCAGCCATGAATCTGGAAGTGCCAGAAGGCGCAGACTGAGCTCTCCTGCGAGCACAAACCACAGTCCCCAGAGCTGTTGGCTGGGGATTTTTTTGTGTTTGGGGGTTTTTTTAAACTTCAATTGCTCTGCCTACAGAACCACAGCTGCCTCTGACATTCACTGCTCTGCCCCTCTAACCACAGAGCAGGTTAAACACAACCAGGCAGATAAGCCCAAGAAGCAGAAGGATTAAAAGAGATCAAGTTTAAGAATGATAGAATGACTCTGTCTTAACGCCCACGGGAGAGGGAAAACAACAGCTCCAGAGGAGCTAAACGTGGGCAAGTTTCCATCCAGAATGGATCCACACAGCCAAGGCAGGGCCCGGGAAAAGGGGATTTTCCAGTGGCAGCACTGACAGGTGCTCAGAGCAAAGGCAGCAGGAGCTGCCACGAGGCCCGTGGAGGATAATGAATGCAGGCTGCAGGGGCTGGGGGGATTCTGCCTCCTGCTGCTGAGCAGGAGACCTGGCAAGGGAGAATCACCTGGAGACAGCAGCAGTAACACCACAACCACACCTGGGCCAGGAAGTGAAAGAGAGCAGAAGTAATAATTAGTATTAATAGTTACTTGATCGTTTTATCCTCATGATCTTCATGTTCTTCCCTTGCTTTTACAAACTTTACTTTTTTTCTCTACTTAAAACCAGAGATGGTGCCAAGACTCCCAGGACAAGTGAGCTGCAGTTTGACCCAACCCAGGGTGAATTGAACAAGGATTACAAAGTTCTGAGTGAGATCATCGAGCCCCAGAGCACCCAGCAGTGAGGGGCTGGGAGAGGCCTCCCCTTCCTTCCCAAGCACTGGGGAGCTGGAAATATTAAAAAAAAACCAAACCAAAAAACAGGGGAAGCATCAACTCTGGGACTGCCCAGCAGAGGTGCAGCTGCAAGCAGCATCCCAGCAGCTCCTGCTCTGATTTCCATGACCATGCCACATTCCTGAGCTTAACTGCTCCTTCCAGTGAGTCCCTGCAGGCTCAGCTCCAATCTCCTGCTGCTCCTTGTGAGACATTTCCT
Source organism: Aleadryas rufinucha (assembly GCA_013397815.1). Lineage (NCBI taxonomy): Eukaryota > Metazoa > Chordata > Aves > Passeriformes > Aleadryas > Aleadryas rufinucha. Next base: position 1,136 of record VZTH01008266.1, on the reverse strand, counting down.
CATTGCAAACCCCCCTCAAACAGCCCCAGTCCCCAAAAGCAGCTGCACACCACGGACAGATTCGGGGATCTCCCTCTTTGCTGCCTTGTTCCAGGCAGAGATCTCCTGAAAATGGGGCANCGTTGCAAACCCCCCTCAAACAGCCCCAGTCCCCAAAAGCAGCTGCACACCACGGACAGATTTGGCAATCTCCCTCTTTGCTGCCTTGCTCCAGGAGGAGATCTCCTGAAAATGGGGCAAGGGCACCCCAGGGTGGGTCTGAGTCCACCACCCTGGGCTGGGACAATTCCTGCTCCTGTGCTGAGCCACCAGGGCTACACAAATCCCACCCCCTACACTTGGAATGAGAATCATCAAACNACCAGGGCTACACAAATCCCACCCCCTACTCTTGGAATGAGAATCATCAAATCCCAGAATGGTTTGGGTTCAAAGAAACCTCAAATCCCACCCAGTGCCACCCCTGCCATGACAGGGACACCTCCCACTGTCCCAGGCTGCTCCCAGCCCCAATGTCCAGCCTGGCCTTGGGCACTGCCAGGGATCCAGGGGCAGCCACAGCTGCTCTGGCAATTCCAGCCCAGCCCCTCCTCACCCTCCCAGACAGGAATTCCCAATTCCCAATATCCCATCCATCCCTGCCCTCCATTTAAGGCCATGTCCCCCTGCTCCATCACTCCACCCCCTTGCAAAAATTGGTGCACAGAACAGGAAATCCCAACACCGTTCCTTTCTGCTTGGTTTGGGATTTCTTTGGCAGTCCCCAGCTGTCCCTGAGGAGCAGCAGGGCTGGATGCTGAGGGTGTTTCTTTCTGGGAGGTGTCAGCAGCACACTCTGATCCCTGAACCATCCTGTTCCCTCTGCACTCCCAGCTCTGTGGCAGTGTCAGAACAGGAGTCAGCAATCAGCAGCTCTGGGAAATTCAGTGAGGAAAATGAGAGGGTTTGGTTGTTCTGTGGTGTCCCAGGGCAGCTGGGAGAGCCCTGGGCATGGACCCAGCCCTGTGCAAACACCTCCTGTTCTTCCAGGCCCCTGGGCAGAGCTGTGAGCTCAGCTGGCACAGCTGCACTCAGGGGAAGGGAAACCCAGGGTACAGAGAGCTTTGGGATGGAAGGGTGTTGGGGAAGATGAAATA
>VZTH01008258.1:0-11914 GCA_013397815.1 Aleadryas rufinucha | reverse complement strand
CCATCCCAGCCCATCCCATCCCATCCCATCCCATCCCATCCCATCCCATCCCATCCCAGCATTGTTTCCCATCCCAGGACCGTGCCCCATGGCCATCTCTCCCTCCAGAGCAGGGGGTGCAGAGGCTGTACCTCGAGGACGGAGGTCTGGATGTGCAGCAGCTGCTCGTGGCCCTGCAGCTGCCGGACGCACACGGTGCAGCACAGCTGCCGGGTGGCGGGGCTGAAGCGCTCCAGGGAGAAGGCGCCGAGCAGGGGCCGGGGGCTGCCGCGCCACACGCGGGAGAACGGCACCTCCTGGGGAACGGGGACGGTGTCAGCGCCGGGGGGCACCAGGGGAAACCCCCCACCCACGTCCTGCTCTGCTGGGGGGAGCTCGGGAACGTCCCCTCCAGCTCCCAGCAGCACAAAGCCGAGAAATGACGATTCCATTCATGGACACCCAGGGTTTTGCAGTGACCCAGAGCTCAGGGTTCATCCAGGGGAACAAGTGATGGGGAACTCTTAAAAAAAACCTCTTTAAAAAGATGCATTTCACTTCCTCCCCCTTGCCAGGATCAGGAGTCCTCTCTGTGTCTCCTTGGAATCACCTTGAACATGGAATCCAAGGAAAGGAACTTCCCACCAAGAGCTGCCCTGGCCCTGCTACCCTTCCCTTCTCCCCCCAGCTCCCTGCCTGTCCCCAGCCCCAGGCTGGATCCCGAGCTGGGAGCAGCAGCAGCAGTGAGACACTCACAGCATTAAAGGAAACATTAGCAAAATGCTACAAGTGTGTAATTAGATTTTTTTCAGGGCAATCATCTCTGCTTTCACTCCGAGTGGAAGAATCACTCAGCTGAAAGGAGTTGTGTGAAACAAAGCACAGCAGCCACTGCCGGAACAATGAGCGGTTGGAGTATTCCAGAAACGCTCTCAGCTCCATCCTGCCTTTATAATTAAGCTCCTTGCAGGCAGAGGGGCTGTAAATCATCTCAGGGCCCCAGGCAGACCTGGATGCTCCAGGAGATGCGGGGTGGGAGGCAAAGAGCTGCTCTGAACGCCCAGGGGTCCCTGCCCCTGCTGCTGCACCACCCTGGGCTTTCCAGGGATCCCCGGTGGGAAGGGAGCCAAGCCCTGGGCAGCTGCTGCTGCCAGGCCAGGACAAACACAGGCTCTGAGCAGAGTCTGCAGGAATCCTGGTGCCACCTGCCACCAGCTGCCTTCCAGCCAGCTCCTCAGCGTGATTTATTCATCTGCTCCGGCCTTGGAGCGGCGTCGCTGCTTGTCTGAGACATCATTTCCATAAATCCTCCCTCCCCACGCTGCCCGTGGTGGTTTTGTTGGTGGACCAGAGACATTCCTGGAACAGGCTGTGTTCAGTTGTTCCTGCCAGGCAGCACAAGCAGCTGCTCTCACAGGGTGGGACGTAGGAGAGGAACCCAGGGAACACTGGAAGAAACTCCACGTGCAAAAATAGATCCTTTCCTCTATAAAGAGGCTGGAAGCAAACCAGAGCTGTCACCAGACTTTTCACTGCGAGGGAAGCACAGAGCCAGGGGAGGTTCTGCAGCTCCTCTTAGGAGCAATGATTGTGTTTCTGAGCTGCCCCAGCCATCCCAATTACACTCAGTTATAAAATGTAAATATTCCTTCGGGTCAGGGGCAGCCCCGGGTCAGCCCATTCTGGCAGCTGAGGTTTTGCACAGGCTTTTTTCTAGCCCTGAGTCCCTGCTCTGATCAGGCTCTAAATGGCACTTGGAGGTTGAATTCCAGACGTTTATTCTTCGTGTTTGGACAAGGGATTAAGAGACAATAAATTCATCAAAGTGTGGAGCTCTGTAATCTGCTGAGAGCAGAACTGAATTTGTTGCACTAAGAGGGAACTCCTCTGGTTTGATTTATTTTGGGGCACAGGCTGGCAGGTCCTTGCTGTAGGACTGGGGCATCCTAACCCTGCTCGGTTTGGCTGTTAAAATGCAGGTAAATTACAAGAATAAACAAACCACTTAAAAGCTCTTCTCTCTGAGAAGCTGAAAAGGATTCATTTCTTCCATTTCTGAAGCTGTAGCCCAAATTCCCCCCACGCTGTTCACGAGGAGAGGCTTCCTCTGGCCGTGGGTCTGTGTTTGTAACTTTCAGAGCCCATTACCCCCATGTTTTGGAGAACACATTTAAAACAGGGTTTTTGCCAAAATCCTGGAGGATGGATAATTGTCTCCCTGCTTCTGGGAGAAGGGAGATTGTACATTCTAATTGAGTGCTGTGTGTTAAAACCAGCCCACTCCATGTGCCAGCACATTCCTTAGGATTTCCAGTCACCAGAATCCTTGGAAATTCTTCTTTTGTTTTGATTTTTTCCTTTCCGGTTTTCAACAGCCTCTTTAATTAACAGAGAAGAGAAAAACCCAATTTGCTGCTCTTCAGTTCTAATTCTTGGTCTCTGCGTGCTGCGATTTGAACTCGTGGTTACATTTAAATGTCATCTTTAGCCACATTTCCATAGTTATGTCAAAACTGGAATGACAGATATTAGAAACATCTTGAGGAGTGGTTCAGTTTGAACAGGAATATTTGCCTTCTGTTGGAGGCAACTGAAATGAGGGAAAGCACAAGCATTTCTGTAAAATGACAAATTTACAGCGTTCTGTTATAAACGAAATCTGTGTTTGTCACAATCGAGAGGCAACATGTTTTTGTTAAATGCTGGGGAGACTTAAAGCTGCTGAAATAAAAGGAACCTTGGTCTCATTTGGGTTCTGCCCACCCAGAGGTGCAGAGGGAAGCAGGGGAAATGCCACGTACCTGACAGGCAGTGAAGGGTTTGATTCTCCACAGGAAGGGAGGGACGTCCAGCACCGAGATCTGCAGGCTGCAGGTGTTGCCTTTAAAATGCAGGAGTTTGGGTTCCTCCAGCAACTGCCCTCCTTGGAGTCTTTCATCTGAAACCACTTCCTGCAAGGGAGGAGGAGAGAATGCTTTCAGCATAGGAACAACCCCCAAATCTATTAAAAATCCCTCTCTGGGGAGGTTCCTGGTTCTGGAACCTCCACATCCAGTGCTGGATGCAGCAGAGGAGTTTCTCTCGTGGGCAGCTGATGGGTTTGATCTTTGTATTTCCTGGGGTTGGGCACTGCCAGCCCCATTTCTGGACAGATAATGGTGGTTGGGACACTGAATTTTTGGCTGCCTCCCCTCTCTGACACCCCCAGTGCAGCCCAGCCCAGCTGGACCCAAAGCAGCTTTGCTGAGAAACTTCTCTCAGGGCTTTTCACAGCCCTCAAACACTTCAGGTGAAAAAGTCGTTCAGTTCCATTTCCCACCTCTGGGGCACTTTCAGAATCGCTGGACAAGACCCTGAGCAGTGTGAAGGGCAGGCTCTGGGCAGGGCTTTGCACTACAGCCCTCCAGAGCTCTGTTCCAAGCGACATTTTTATGTAATTCTGCGAATTTAAAACATAATGGCAAAAGAAAAAAATCACCCCTGCCTGTACTTAAGCGATGTTTATTCCTGGGCTGCTGCAGTAAAAACACCAGTGAGCAAGGAAAGGTTGCAGAAGTCTTTAAAAATCAGCAGGCAAGCAGCCCTTCCAAACTGCCTCTCTTAATCCACACAAATTATATAAAATCGGTGTCCATCGAAGGTTTAGTGCTTGTCAGGACCAGAGTCATCGTTAGAGGAGCTCCTGGAATCGTTGTGACCTTCTGAAAATTCAATGCTCGAGCTCTCTGAAACTGTACTAATGGATTTCTATTAGAAACCAATTTTTTCCAGGGTTTGGTCTGGTTTAACTCCTGGTGGTCGGGTTCATATGGAGGAAGGAATTGAGGAGACTTCAGGTTTTGGTTTCCAGCCACAAAGGGAACAGGTTATTTATTAACTATTCCCAGAATTCCTGGAGTATTTTGGATGTTTTTGAATGTTCTGTAAGGGCTGCTCTGCCTTCAGTGCCACTCCTGGGCTGGGGCTCCTCCCACAGCAGCAGCATTTGGGCAAAAGGCAAAACACAAAGGACTTGGGTCTCCTAAATTTTGAGAGCCAGGAGTTTCCCAGCACGCTCAGAGCTTCATCAAGGGCCAGGTCAGCTGGAGGAGCAAGGAGAGTTTTCACACAGGGAAAAAGTCAAAACCAAGGGAATTCTGTCTCTTTATATAAACCTGCACTGTGCAGGATTAACTGTCAAACACAACTTGGCAACCCCAACTCTAGTATTTTACCCAAAAAACTCTGTAATTCTCCATGTTCCCCACTAATATTGACCTGCTTTTCAGGGCTGTATCATCCCATGAAGGCACAGTTGTCTCAGTATCTACAAACAGCCCGCTCTCACTCCTGGGAACGCAGAGAACTGGTAATTATTCTTCTGATCATTTCCTCCAGACTCATCAGGAAGACACCGGTACCCACTAATTGTCTAAGTGTTATAAAGAGGATAATTACAAAGCCATTGTGAGCCTCTAACAATCCTTTTGGTGCCTTGGCTTTTATTAGAAGCACAGAGGCAGCAGCGTGTGCTTCAGTCAGAGTTGTGTTTCCGCTCCTGTGCGACGGGAAAAGGAAGGGAAAATTCATCTCACAACGGTTGGCATTTCAGTTCCCCAAAGAAAAGCATTTTGTTAAAGCTTCTGAGTTTACCAAAAGCCAGGGAATGTCGTTGTTTTGTCCTGGAACACGGCGCAGGAAAATCATTCTCATCTCAATTGCCACGTGGGGATTGGGTTGGTTTTCTCCTTAGAGGAAATGCAGGATAATTGAATTTTTGTGAACCAGGGCTGGGTGAGTTTGGGGAGTTGAGGAGGTGGCAAAAAATGACAAAAGAGTTTGGCTGCCCCAAAGCTCTCAGTGTAAATCCAGAACTGCTGGGAAATTAAGGGAATTATCCTAATGGTGCAGCAGTGCTTTAAAAAACGCAATATTCCCATTGGGTGAAGTTTGGGGCTGCCCAGGATGTCAGCATTTGATGGGAAAAGAAACAAAGCCCAGAGGAGCAAAGTGAAGGCATTTACCTGGAACGCACAAGGGGTGTTATCCATACAATAAACCCTCAGATTGTAATCCAGAGAATTGCAAGACAGGCAGCCAAAAACGGCGACTTTCAGCTGTCGAACGGCGCAGTCAGAGATGGGTTCCCCAATTAGGGCATAAGTTCCAAAGCTGTTTAAGAGAATGTGACAGGCATAAGGATCCAACAGGCAGTAGCAAGAAGTAGTTTCCTCTTCCACAGACATCACTTCCTGCAAAATGAAATCCAGGTTTAAAAAGAATAAAGCGAAGTCCAATCAATAGGCCTCGACAATAGGAGTCATTAATTCTTTATTTTTATTCAGCTGGAGGGCAGAGCGCTGCTGAGAGCCAGGCTGCACTCGGGCAAGGGGAGAAGGGGGACTGCTTCCCGGGGTGAATATTCCCAATTTAGCCCTGAGTCAGCAGGAGGATTTATGGCCATGCCCTGTGCAGAGCTCGGTGTGTACATGTGATAACGATGATGAGGCGTGAGCAATTTTAGCAGCTTTTTTCAAGTGCTCTTGACTTCCTGGCTAATTTTTTCCCCCCGGTGCCAAGTTAAAAAATTACCTTGAAGGTTCAAGTCAATAAGCAAACCTTGAACAATGGCTGGGGTTTGACTTCCCTACAGAACTCCCATCACAGCCACGTTTACCTCCAGCAGAAACAACTCCTGCTCTGCCTTTGCTGCTCAGCCCTGCCCTGCAGCCACACCAGGAGGGAGCTGCACCCTGTGTCCCCCTGTCCCTGTGTCCCAGGCTGTTTGTGGCCAGCCCTGCTGGAGCTGCCCAAGCACTGAGTAAATCTGAATTAAGAAACCTGGCCTGGGGATGGTTTAAAGCAGAGCAAAAGCCAGGCCAGGGTTCAGAGAGGGAAAGGGCAGGCTGCAGTTCTGGGATCCACACTGGGGTGGGGTTTGCAGCCATAAAGTTTTGCACATCTTGGTAAAACAGCCCAAAACAATTCTGCTGCTTCTCTGCAACGTGCAAAACCTTTCTGTTGCGTTTCTCCTGGGTGTCTCTCTGTGCCTGCCCCTGCCAGAATCTTTGACCTGCGCCTGCACCGAGGGTTAAATCCACTTCCATCGTGCTGGGGGCTGAGCTTACCTCCCACTTCCCCTGCTGAGTCCTCCTTTTGAGGTGGATGCTCCAGTGCTGGGGGTCGGCGTGGGCGCAGTGCGGGATGGTCAGCGCGAAGGGGGTGCTCACGCTCAGCTCCGGGGGCCCGCAGCTCACCTCGGGCCCCAGCAGCACCTCGGGGCCCTCCGGCTCCAGGCTTGGGGCAGCAAAGACAAGAGTGGCTGTCAGGGGTGAGAATTCACTGACACATTCTGCTACAGAGTCAGATAAGCTCATTTCTGCTCCTTTCACGTGGAAGCAGCAGCTGCAGATGAAACGAACCCATTAGACCCCATCTAACTCCAATCAGCGGCCGGTCAGTTTAGGATTGTGGTATTTAAAAGACATTGCAATGTGTTTAACCCAAATCCAGCACTGGAATTGCTCTGTGCCAGGCAGCCCCGCTTCAGGCACCAGCTGGTCCCGTCCCCGCCGTGCTCTGCCTTCAAACGCTGCCATCAACAATATTTTCACAGGAGCGAAGATAAAACAAATTACGGTTTAAAAAACACAGGCTCATAAATTTTTCCAGATTGAGTGTGATCTCCCTGCTTTGAAAACCCATTTATATTCTGCAGGAGGAGCGAGCCCAGTGACTTACACAGGCTCAGGGACCGGGCTCTGCTTGGATTTAGGGCTGGGCAAAGCAGATCCGTGTCTGCGGCTCTGGGACAGGCAGGGGAGATCCCCCCAGCACAGCTGAGCTCCAGGGATTCACCTGGGCTGAATTAGGGGCTGCATCCTCTGCCTGCTGACTCACAGAGATGAAATGTCTGAGAAGAATCTGCTTTTCTTCTCTCCCACTCAAACAAATTTAACCCAGCCCCACATCCACGTATTTTCTGTATCTCTTGGAATAAATACCTGGGCAGGAGCAGTGCCAGAGTGGAGGAGACTCACTTGGACACTGAACCAGCAGTGAAACCTCCTGCCCTGTGGGGTTTTGGTGCTGTTTGGTTGTATTTTAATTCATTGGGGTTGTGTGATCCCCATTATCGCCTTCTAAATGACTGGGCACGCAGCTCCCTCCCCAAATTAAAGCAAATGGTGTTTCCAAGGCAAAAAATGAGAGGAGGAACCTCAACCAAGATAAAAATCAGGGGAAGGACCTCAACCAACACAAAAATAAGGAGATCCAGTAATAAAAGCAGGATATAAAAAGGGGGAAAGCCCAAGCTGATTTGGGTACCCTGTTCCAGTGCCTGTGGTGATGCCCTGACCCTGCAGCCCTGGACTCAGATCCCACAGGTTCCAAACCCAAGCTGGCTCTGCACAGCTCTGCCATCTCCCAGCTCCAAGCAGCTGCAGCTGTGGGTGCTCAGAAAATGCACTTTGAAAACACCATCCCTGCTGCTCAAGAAAGGCTGGAATGTTCCAAGCCCTCCCTGCAGTCTGTGCACAAGTGGTGCTGAGAGGGAGACTGCAAGGGAGGGGAAAAAGCCACAACAGGGTAACAAAAAAAGGCCAGTTTCTTTTTCTTCCTTTTTCAGGTGTCACAACAATAAATTCTGCTGAAGCCTCGGTGCTTCCAAGCGTCTGCAGCATTCTCAGGCTAAAAAAAAAATGAATCAAAGCACCCCCAGAGCCTGAGGTGCAGCTGCTGAGTTCCTCCTGAGCAGGGGGAGGAGAAGGGAGCAGCAGGCACAGGATCTCCTTCGGCAGCATTTCCAGTGGTTCCATGGATTTCACGAGAGCATCGCTCCAAGGCCACCCTTGTGTCCCTCCCAGGGTCACAGCAGGGTGGGCACAGCAGCAGTGGGGACGAGGAGCGGCTCCTGCACGCTCCATTCCACGTCCAGTACAGGAGGCAGATCCACGGCCCTGGATCTGTGTTTGTGTGCTCTCACCTGGACTCCTTCTGCGTGATGGCCAGGTAGATTTCCCAGGAACTCTCCTCAGGAATAGCTCCGTGTGGAATCAGCAGACTGACCCCTGCAAAAGAACAAGGGCAGCACTGACCCTTGGGAAGGGCAGGGATGTGAGGGACAGGGAACACACACCCCAGGGACCAGCCCTAAAGGAATGTTCCTCTGCATTGCTGCTTGGAAAGGCAACGTCAGCACACGAAAGGAAAATAAATTATTAAAGGAAATAAAGCTGTTACTCTGCCATTAAAGGAAAAGACTTCTCATTTCCCAAAAAGCCTCTTGAAAGCTCTTTGCCCCTTTCCTGTTTGAAATCAGGCCTGATCACTGTGGGATCCCAGGGAATCTCCTGATGCAGAGAGCCCCTGCCCCAGCCTGAGCCTGCAGAGCGATCACCCCTTCGTTCCTACACATCCCAACCCCCGGGTCCAAGTGACCCCATTCTCCTTTCACACCACCAGAGTGGATCAGAAGTTAACAAGGGGGTTTTCCACTGGGTACCACTGGAATTAAACTGCTTTATCTCCCTCTCAGGAGAGGAGGGATGTGTTTGACTGCATCTGTCACACGCTGCAGAGCCTCGGCGAGGCAGTGACTTGATCACACTGGAATTTACAACTGCTTAGCAAAGCTGGTCTTACATAAAGGCAGCAGAATTACATAAATTGCAAGTGGACCAAATACATATTTTAATAATCTAATTGATGAGACTATCATTACATAAAGTAGCTAAATATACAGGATGAGGGAATTCTTAATTCATGCCTTCACTTAGTGCCTCTGCAATGTTCCTTCCTCAACACAAAACCAGCCTGTGGAGGAATGAAAACGTTCCACGTGCTGTGCATGATGGTGCAGCCCTGGGCTGTGGCTGTTATCAATCCTCTCTGAACACAAACCACGTTTTTTATGGTAACCTTTAAAGCACCCCTTTTATGGGACATGAAGGATAAAGCTCTAAATCATCCAGTTCAACCAGAGAGCAGCAGATAATCCTGGAGCCACTGGTCAAACAAAAACAAAGCTGAATTTAAAGTGAGTAAACGTCACTGGAGTTTGAAGGATGATAACCCTTAGCTGGCAATGGGGTATCTGGCTTTTTGTGCTGCCTTTTGGAGGGAGAAAACACCCAAGGTAAGGATTGGGGTTCAGGGTGATGCAAACACAGCCCTGTGGGGCAACTGCAGGGCTGGGACCCTGACAGCCTTTGCTGGCTCTGAGCTGCTGCTCAGCTCATTTCACAAACAATTCTGCAAGTCTGCACCATGTCCCACAAAGCCCTGAAGTCCCAGAACTCCTGACACGAAGAAAAGGGAACATCCCAGTGCCCAGCCTGGGACGGGGCTGGCTCGGAAGGGCCCTGCTGTGGGAACTGTGGAGCTTTTTGCTCCAGGAAAGAGGAAAACAGACAGGCAGGAGGGGGCAGGACCCTGGTGGGCAGTGGGGCTGTGCTGTCCCCAGGCTGGGCTGTCCCTCTGTCCCCCAGGCAGGGCTGTGGGACCCCGAGCTGCTGCTGGAACGTGAGCCCCTTACGTAAGACCCGGTATCGACCCCTTCCCGGGGAGCCTTTCCTTTGGAGCAGGATCCAAGCAAGCCACAGCTTTGATTAATGTGACTTTCATGCTGAAGACATCAAGAGAGGCAGTAATTTAAAACAGTTCAAACAGGCATAATGCCTCTTCACTCCTCAGCCCAGGCTTCCCTCTGATCACTGGTGTCCTGTGTGGGCAACGCGCCCTACTTCCCAAAATTTGCATTAACGGGGCCCCTACTTTTCCTTTCCCGGCTCTATTTTTTTAGATTTCGTTACAAAACACGGCATCAGGCGGCCTCATCTGAAATTATTCCGTGTGCTTTCGATGAGAAAGGAGCCACCCACCTGTGTTCGGAACCACCAGGCGGCCCCCCAGGTGCCCGAACAGGGCCGTGCTCCTCAGCTCGCTGCTGCTGGAGAGGGAAGCCAGGTTCTGGATGTACGTGGCCTTGCTCCTGGCCTGGATGGTCCCGAAGGGCCGGGGCGTGCCGTGGGGGAACGCGCCGGGCTGGGCCTTGCCGTGGTACTCGGCCCTCTCGGTGACGCCCAGGGACACCATGAAGGAGCTCTGCACCTTGACCTTGATGTCTGCCAGGGGGTTGAAGAGCGACGACTCCGTCATCAGCTCCTTGTCCAGCGGGTCCTGCAGGCAGATGGGGCCGCTGTAGGTCCTGCTGACCGTCAGGTCGGGCTGCAGGGACGAGTTGAGGAGCAGGGAGTTACCTGTGGGGACAGGAGCCGGCGGGGTGTCACGGGGGGAGGGGACACCTCGGGAGTCCCTTCCCGCGCCCTCCCCGTTCCCGCTGGGACCGGCTCTGCCCTCCTCGAGCTCTCCGGGCTCCAAATCACAGCGGGACCCGTTGGAGAACAGAGGAACTGGTGCAATAATCTGACACTCTTCCCGTTTGCCACACCTCAGGCAGCTCCAAGGAATCCAAGGAGGAGCCTCCTTTTGTTTTGGATTCAAGTTTGTGTGTTTGCCCTTTTTTCTCTCTTGTTGTTTTCTCTCCTTACATCAAACCCCACTGGGTGACAACATCTTCCTGCAGACCTTTTACACAAACCCACAGCTTCATGCCTGAGGGAAACTGGGCTGAAAGGGGAGTGGGACAAGAGTAGTACAGGGAAAGACACCACAGTTATTCATTTAGAGGCAATGTACCTCAGAAAACACTCTGAAAAACGAGAAGGGATGGCTGGATTTAGGGCCTGAATCCTTTGGCTGTTTGGTTTTGTGGTGGGGTATTTTTCTTTGGTTGTTTAGTTGGGTATTTTAACAGCATCCAGAACGAAAGGTTTTAAGCATTAAGCCAAGCAAACAATTCCCCAGACTCAAAACAAGATTCAGACTGAACCACAAAGGAAAACGCTCCTATCTGAGACAGTCATTGAGATTTACACAGCCCTAATTAAAGGTCTGGATTTAGAAATGGATGAATGAACCTCCTTCAAACGTCCTTGTGTGCCAAGCCCTTTTCCCAATTTCTTGCAAGTCATGCTTGGTGAGGAACGTCTCCAGGAAATAAAGAAACTGTAAAAACACCACCACAAAACCCCCCCAAACAAACTCTGCAACATATTTCCCTTTTCTGAGGAGAGAACAGAGACGTGGGGACACTTTCACACCCCTCCCACGCTCCCACCCACCCACAATCAGGCAGGTCTGAGGTAGAATGGCAGCACAGCATCAGAGAAACATTCTGCTTTCATCCCCACTTCTCTCCCTCCCCACCTTCCTGCTCAAAGGAAATAACGTTCCCGGAAACCTGAGCGCTGTTTTTAGTGAATGTTTTGTCCGTATTTTATGGCACTGGTGGTTCTTTCTAGAGCTTTAAGGGGGTCTTTTTTTAACGGCCCCAGTTTTACACACATTTATTTCCCACAGACCCCAGTGCGTGTGTGGGTCACAGCAAGTGACAAAGCACTTCCAGCTGGGGGTCTGAGGTTATCAGTAAAAGAATAATGCCATTTATTGGAGTGAGGGACAGGTCTGAGCTGGGAACAGGAGGGCAGTGCAGCTGTGCTGCCTGGGCTTGCTCTGCTTTGGCTGCTTTGCTTTAGTGTGAGCTTTCCCTGAGGTGGGGACAGAAGGTGGGGACAGCATTTCTACAGCATCAAGGAGGATTCTGTGCCTGTGGGACACCCCAGAGACAATTCCAGGTCCCTGTCCCTGGCTGCCCCAAAACCCCCCCTCCCCAAATCCGGCGCCTGAGCAGCGGGAGCTCCGCAGAGAAGAGAAGGAAATCGCCGCACTAACCTTGTCTGACTGTTTTAAAATTAAAAGTCTGGAAGCCTCCCGTGAGTGCAGAGGAATCAATGACATCCACGCCGTACTCACTCTGACTGCGCCGGTACAGGGTCACCCCCAGCGCCAGCACGGCCACCGCCAGCACCGCCGCCGCCAGCCCCGAGTACAG
>VZTH01008252.1:0-11736 GCA_013397815.1 Aleadryas rufinucha | reverse complement strand
GGGGGGGGTGGGTTAGACGTCCTGCCACAAAGTTTCCTCAAAGGATGAGGCTTCAGTTGGTCTTTGTTCAGACACTGAACCTGGTGTGAAAAACAGCTTGAGGCTCCTCCTCTGTTTGATATAGCCCTGCTCTTTGGCATAACAGCTGTATGAGTAAATGCTCATTGCTCTAACCCACAGAATCCAAAATCATCTTGCAAGTAAAAGCAGAGCATTCTCTTACAGTTTGTCATGGCACCTTAAAAAGTCATCCAGCTCCTTGCCCTGGCTTGCATATGTCAATGCCTCACTGTTAGCAATGCTCTGGTAAACAGGATGGGTATGTAGAATTTCCTGATCAGTTCAAAGGAAAGAAAACATGATGACTTTGTTAGAATTAGATGAGAACAAATGCCTTATTAAACGAAAAAAGTCTTTAAGGAGATGCCAGTCTTCTTTCTAGATGTTCCAGAAACAGCTGATAAATGCTGGTACAGGCAATTTCACATCTTATTGAAATGAATAATCAGGGGATGGCCAGCACACAAAACACGTAACTAATTGAGTTTTACTGCAACAAACTTTCAAAGAATTAAAGGACTAAAGCCCAACAGCCAGAACCCGTACTTTGTGGGGGGTTTCTTTTTTCTTGTCATTGTTTATTGTTTTTGTGGAGAACTTCAATTAAATATCTTTACCGCACAATTGATATCATGTAAATTTTCCTAATTTCTGAAACTTTTATTTCCTGATTTTTTTCCTCCCTCTTTTTGATGTCTAATGTGTTTCATTCATATCTAATATCCCTCTTGACAATTCATGAGATTGTTCATATTTAATGAGAACAATTAAACAAGAATTTTGTAAAAATTTAAGGTCTTTTGGAGTTCTAAGCCTCAAAGCTGGCTTTCATTTTCCTCTGCTTTAGGCTGTCTTGAGCACTCGGAGAAAGGCAGCCAAGGTTAATAAAAGTTTCCCATTTTAACACTGATTAGACATACAATTTAATACAGCTAGAAAAAGCAAAGAGAATGTTTTGTAAGAAAATGAAGTATGGGAATGCTTAAAAAACAGGACAAGTGTAGAAATACTTAAGATACAGTAAAGCTTTAGATTACTTTCAATATCAAAATGACTTGTAAACAGACAAGACTAGTTTGCCATTAAATTTTACCCATCTATTACTTCATACTTAAAAAACTTTTTCATTTAAGCAGCTGGTACTAAGACAGATTTAAGGTTGTAAATTTTTATGATTTTATTTTTTAAAGTTGTTGGCTTTTGGAATTAACTTTATACATAGGGAAATATATGTACTACCACACCCTCAGAGATTTTTACAGATTTAATAATGATTTAATAATATGCTAACAACACTCACACTTTGGAGTACAACTGAATTTAAACTAGGAGTAAAGAACAGAAAGGAACGTGTTCTTCTGAGATTCATGTGGGAGAGAGTGTGGCACCTGCACTTGGTGTTTGTCATTTCCAAGTCCAATTTGAACCGAGACTAAAAGAAGAGCGATGCATGAATGTGACAATTGCTGATACAACCTGTGTGGTCGTTTCAGCTCAAGGTCTTTTCCCTCTTCTTCACAGGATGGCACCTGGAGCATGAGGAAATCTCTATCCTCCCTTTGGGATTTGACTGATGGGAGGGGGGTGGACAGGGCTTTTTCAAGACCCCAAGGTCTCCTATAACTGAAAGCTCCTGGTTTCACTCCCTGTTCCCAATCCAAGCTGTAGAAACATGGACCTGCATGGGTGAAAGGTGAAATGATGCAAAAAGTTCAGCAGCAGAAAAGTACTGATGGTAAACTTTTACTAAAACGTCATCAAACCCTCATTAATCATCCAGCATGGACACAACAGTTCCACCACTGTGCTTGGTCCCAAAGGTGTTTGGGACACTGCTCCTTTACTTTTCCTGTGATGATCTATTTACATGGAGTGGACTGACTCAGGTATCAAAAAGCACATGTACTTCAAAACTGAATGTACATGATTCTGTATCAAAATATTTGAATGACTAACTGATAAAAGATAGTGAAAAGCCACCCTGAACCCCTGCCATGCTTCTGTGTTGTAATTCAGTATTATCTCTGAAGTGCTTGCTTGAAAGTGGTTTCTCTTTCATTCTGCCTGTTGCCAACAGCTTCCTCAGAAGAGTTTTCAACCAGGCCATCTGTAACCTCTGGCTGCAGCATTGCATCATTTGACACCAAAGCTGTCGCTTCAGTTCCTGATTCTTTTAGGAAAATTATGACAAATCAAAATGTTTAGCATTTTGTACTGTTTCTCCTGCTTGCAGTAAATGTACCACATGTATGAACTGGGCTTGTGTTACAGGAGAGGGAGTTGGACTAATTTAGAGCACATTTGACCATGTAATGCTGGGTCATTAACTCATAATTGAGGTTGCTCAGAAACCAGACTCATTCTGGCTGTAATTTGTCCTGCTGCTGTACAAGTCCTACCCACCAGAGCAGATTCTACACCTAGTCCTCTCACCTGTTACTTGGTATCTCACATTTGAACCCAGCATTTCAGAAGGTATTTCTGGATTACCTGGTTATGCTGTTAAAAAGATGAGATTTCCACAGTGAGGCTCCTGTGACCAGTTTAAGGTATCTTTTGCAAGGTAAGATGAACCGCATCTAGAATGGAGTATTTCTGTATCTTTGACTTGCCTTTTTCTCTACACAGACCTTAAAAAAACTGTGGCCAACTGATACTGGCTTTGTACTGGGGATATCTCAAATGAATCTCCCTTCTTTTGCCCCATTTTTGGGAGTGTTAAATTCTTTGCTGAGTTCAGCTGGCACTGGCACTGCATTCAGCTTTCTGAATAGCAAATGGGAGGGTTTTAATATTATTATAATAGTCAAAATAGTCAATTATTATTATAGTTAATAGTTAATTATTATTGTAGTCAAAATGAGATTTCAAGTGAGAATTTGTGGAACTGCCAAGTCTGAATACTTCACAGAGAGGTGGCTTATGTGCTTCATGTGCTCAAAGTATTACTTTACTTTTTATAAGAACCAATGGTTTCTCAGGAGAAAACTGTGAAGTTGCCTTGTTCTTTGGGGGTTTTTTGAGAGGTTTTGTCTTGTTTTTAATGATGTTCAGCCATAACTAAGCCCATTCCACCCACTAATTTTAAGGGTTTAAGGGTACACATATAACAACAATAACAATGAAAGAAAATAATTATTCTTTTCACAGTGTTATTTTAAACTGGACATTTCAAAATGGCAAGACTAGAAAAGAATCACAAAAATCCAACATCTCATAGCCTGGGTTCTAATTAAAATCCCTCCAAACCTCGAGACAGTCAGGACAGGAAGTCACTATCCCTGTAGTTTCAGGATGACTGATGAAAGACTTCAGACAAACCACAAGCAGCCACTGGATCAGTTGATGTGACCTTTTTTTTAGAGCAGCACAACTACAGCCCTAATGCTCCAGTGAAAAGATATTTTGTGAATTTAAAAACATCAAAAATGTCATTCCAGAGAGCTTTGGAATGAGACATTGAGTCTCTTTGCAACATTTAAAATAAGTCTCTCTTAAGTATTTTGATTGAGTCTTTCTTAAACATTTAAACATTAAGAATTTAGGTAAAAGAGTAGTTAGAATAGGAAGCAAACACAGCAGAATCTAAACAATGAGATTGATGACTAAGCAAATTCCTCAGGCCTGGGAATTGATTACTGGTTATCTGATGTTGTTCAGCTGGGCTGTAACAAGAATCTGCAGAGGAAGAAGCAAACAGTTATTGATGACCCCATTCAAAACCTGTTTTGGGAAAGGAACTGGGAGTTCTCCAAGGCCATATGTATTGTTAAAAACTAAGAAGGTAAAAAGGTCATAGCAAGGAAGAAGAGTTACTTCATCCAATGAAGGACCCCCCCTCATAATTATGAGACCACCGACCCATTTCCTAGAGAGAACTACGCATGCTTAATGACTTTTTGGCTAATTTCCATACAGAGCAGGAATGGGAGGGGTCCATGGTATTTGTATTTTGAATATTTAGAACTTTCATGGATAAATAGGCTTTGGATTGCTTTGTAATCTCGGAGCTGTGCTTTTGGAGCGATCCACACAGCTTCCCGGCGCTGGAATAAACATACCCTTTCTAACCCAAACGAGTTAGAGTCTTTGTCCGTTCCAGTTGGATAATCGATATTAGATCGACATCCATATTTTAATAAATCAGCAAGGTACAGAACACAGTTCCATGCAGAGTTTGACTGCCAATTAACTGGAAAGTTTCATCCACTGTTTTGCAGCTTGTAACAAGCTCAGAGAGGGGAAATGGGTTTTAATTTGACATGTCCGTAGTGTTGACCCTCTGACTTGGTCACAAATGACAGCACCAAAAATGGATCCTAACTCTTCCTGTGTGCATGCCTGAAATGAGTGGAATAATGAAGGATCTCTCAAGATGGAAATTGTATTCACCAAGCCAAGAAAAGCTTTCACATGGATTGGGATGCTTATTATAAGAAAAAGTGCTGGAAAAATACGCCTCATCAAAACCCTCATTTTCACCCTTAGTTTAATTAAGATTCCCTAATTCATTGCTGCCAAAACTACTGAAGAGATTTGGTGACTTGTTAGCATTGGCCAGAGAAGCTCAAAGGGATGTATCTCTACTCATGTAAATCAGCACTGTCAAAAAAGTCCTTATAGACCTCATTCCTTAGTCATTCCTGGTGAAAAGAGCTCAACAACAAAAAAGAACTGGCAAAGTGCTATAATACTCAGAAGACAGCAGTGAGGATGTGACCCTGTAACCCTTTAACTACAAGGTAACTGGAAATGATGTATTTTTGCTACTTTTCTTACCCTTTTTCTGATAATCAGCATGTAGCTCAGTCTCAGAATTCTCTTAGTCTTTAAAAATAAAGGTGATGCAGTCCAGGAGGGAGGCCTGAATCTGTAAGTTTGTGCTGTGCCTGTATGTAAATCTCAAATCTGTGTTTTCCTTCTTGGTGACTGCTTTGTGCTGAACTACATGATGATGCTAGAATTGACCACACTCAGGCCATGCTGCAGTAATGATAACCTGTCTTGCAGCTATTTAGTTATTTAACCCTGCATTTCATTGACCTCTCTTACATTAAATGCCTAAAAGGCAGCAGAGAAATGGGTCTGGCCCAGTGATTATTAGTGAAGATCAGGAAGAAAGCAAATGTCAAATACTGATTAGACAAGAGCAATGGCAACTACCAAGCATCAATTAAAAGGAAAGTGATGGTGCAATTGAAACTACAGATGTAAAATCCAGAACAGGGAGGAGGTGTACGTGTATGGTTTTTGGAAGGAGGTGGCTGCTTCCTTTTAAAATCTATTATCTACATTATAGTTGAATTAATCACTAATATGAAAAACAAGGAATGAATTTCCTGCATTCCTAGATGGAAGATCTCTAAGGAAAATCCTGACACAGTGGGAAGCCAGGTGCTGAATCAGATGGTGTTAGGCTTTCCTGGAACAGATCATGAAAGAGGGGTGAGCTGCCTGTAGAAGTGCCAATTCTCAGGGAGATACAGCAAGAGATCTTGACCACCTGTAGGTACTGAAGATTTCACGGTACTTGTAACTGTCACAAAATAAAAGGCAGCACCCTGGAAATGTTCCGTGAGGGGTAATTGATTTTGCCTCCCCAATTTTACACTCTACACCTCTAACTGAATACTTTTTCTTAAAATAGCGAATCTAATCAATCCTCAGGGCAAAACATTTATTTTGTCTCACTCTTGACAAACAAGTGTTTTGTTTGCATTTGCCTCTTACTTAAAGTCCCAGCTGCCAATAGTGAAATGATCTATAGAAATTAATAATTATTTCCCCTGTAAATGCACTGTACAGTATTTCTGTCATGGAAGAGTAGCCCTTATTCCAAGACAGAGATGGCTCTATTCCACTGATTAGGGACAAAAAATGCNCAGAGGGAGAACAGCTGACAGGAGGGATTTTTGTACATGTGCACTTACAGAATGCACATGCTGGATGCTGAATGTAAATTCAAGCTTGATAAAAGCTACTTTAAGGCTACTAATGGTGTTTCTGAGAACTACCATACTCCTTTTGAAAATTTTAAGTAGGAAGAGGCAGGACCAGCCAGCCTGTGAATGGAAGCAGCACCACCCTTAACTATGAATTTATCTGACACAGGACTTTGAGCAAAACACCTCTGATTTTTGTTTAGGTGGTTTGGGGGTGTTGGTGTGTCCCTCTCATGGGTCAACTATTCTGGTACCCCTGGGAGAGGCTATAACTGGGTTGGTGTATTCTTTGTGCTATATTATTCTGTGCTTTAGTGTGCTTATAAGCATTCCTCAAATTGTTCTTTTAACTGTTGTCTCTTTCTCCACCCTTTCCCCCCAGATTTCTGTATTCTTTTCTTTTCAAATCATGACAATGTTCTTCAGGCTTTCAGTGAGTGTCTGCCAATCCCAGCCTAAGTAAAAGGCTTTCTGTTCACGTGTATTTTACAACCATCTAGAAAATAGTTTGCTGGTGAATGCTTCTGTCAGGAATTCTGGGAAATAATTTTCTTTTATGAGTAAGGCTAGAAGGCATCCAGATTCAGAATATACACTGTTTACTGAAATAATTTGAGAAAGACACTTCTACCAAATTGTGTATCTTCTCTAGTTGATAGGAAGGACTCTGGCACATTGAATCATTTATTTAGATGAGTAGAAATGCTGAAAAGGGCACCTAACCATATGTTTTAGGTGCTTTTGGCATCACTGGGAATGCATCACAAATAATACCTTAAAATTACAGCAGTATAGTATGATATAAAGCACCTCAAGAAAGAAACACAATCTTAGTTACTCTAAATAATCTAGCAATTATTCGCACTTGGAATTCATCCTGTTTTTAAAATGTTGTGGGGGAGGGAAGGAGCCTTGCAACTTCTCCTTGTGTGGAATGTGTAAGCAGGATGCTGTGAGTTACAAAATGACACTTAAATACAGGTATCAGTTCACATTCAAAGCTTCAAAACCAAACTCTGTGGACGGGATTCACACGCAAACCTTGTTACTTGGCTGCCAGTACCAGAAAACTGTAATGTGTAGAAGTGGGGATTCAGACTCCTAACAGGCATTCAGAGGAAAGCCAAGACATTGGAAAGACTCTGGAGAAGGCAATTCCTATCTGCAGTGTGCTATAAAGCCAGTTTTAATAACTTACTTAGTTTAGCTTGCAGAGTGAAATCCTGTCCGTAACTTGAACTCCCTTGAGTCAGGGAAACTTGAAAGTAACAATGAAAGAACCGAATTTGTGCATTAAAATCCAAGAAGAGTGTTTTGCAATCTTACCGAGGAGTCCTTTTTCAGTTGTGGAGCTTCTGTCAGGAAGCAATCTTCAGACGCTCACAGCTTTAGAAGATGGAACCCCACTTTCAGCCACATGCGCACCACGGAAACTGACAGGACTGGTGGGTCTCACTGGCCTTGGCCTCTAAGTGGCCGTATCTCAGCTGCCCCAAAGACACTCAGGCATCGGGCTTTCCTTGCTGGGGAAAAGAGCTGCACGGAGTGGCCAGGCACCTGTGGCTGAAAGTGGGATTCTGCCTCCTAGAACTGCAAAAGAATGAGGATTTCTGCCAGATGAAAGCTGCCAGGAGCTATGGCTCTGGCTGACCTTGGACTCCTGGGGCCCACCTGAACTGCCCACAAAACACTGGCAGAACTGCTGGGTTGGGTGCAGTTGTAGGCGGTAATGGTTAGGGTGGTGGCTAGGGTAGTGGTCAGTGGTAGTGGTTAGAATAGTGGTTAAGAGTAGAGGTTAGGGCAGTTCTAAGGTCAGTGGTTAGGGTAGTGGTTAGGGGTAATGGCTAGCAGTAGTGGTTAGGGCAGTTTAAAATGGTAACTTATCTTTTAATAAATAGAGAAAAAAAAATATAAAAATTGATTTCCAAATACAACCCCATATCTACTGCTTTATGTGCAGGATCTTAGAGAATAAGAAATTCTAAATACAGCTATATAGGGTTTGAAAGCGCAAATATAACTTTTGTGTATATAAATTAAATAATAAAGGGCTTGAAAACGGGAGAAAATATTACCTCTATGAAGGCAATAGAAATAGCTCTGTGTATTCAAAGCTTTTTTTGTGTCACTGAAACACCGTCTGAGATCTTGGCTGGGACTTACATCGCTGCTGCCGCCTGGTGATAAGCACGAGGTACTACGCCTGTACACTATTTTTAATGACTCGGTAGTGTCACCTGCAGACTAAAAGCGGTACTGCAACTAAGAAATGCGTGGATACGCAGTGACTTGACGGTGGCCATGCATCTGCCATGGTTTTTTACACACAGTGCTGCCGCCCAGTAGGAAACATCCGGTACTGAGTCAGAGCGCTGCGGTGGCGCTTTCCGTGGCTGCCGCTGCCTCCCAACGGCCCTGGCGCATGTGCACTGCCCAGGAGCAGCTTGGCAGCACCAGGCACAGGTCCCAGCTGCTGTCGTAGTTCTTTGAGGAGATCATCCATTTCACAGTGTCAGCAAGTAAGTAGGTAAGTGTCAGGTTGTAAGCAGATATCTAAGTCAGAATAGAGAAGTCTGATATTGAAGTGTCAAAATACACAAGTCTAAACTCTAAATACATGTTTTGTATAAGCGTTCATATAAGTTAAACGGATACATGCCAATAGATCTCTAAGTATAAATAGGTATTCTGTATAGTAAGTGCACATAAACATAGTCTAAATAGATGAGTATATAAAAATTATATATGTATATATTTTTATATATTTTATATCTAGTCTATTTTAATATATTTTATATATCGTGTTTATATTAAATTTATTTACATGTTTTTAGTTATATAAAATAATTATATTAATATATTAAAGTGTTTTGGAGAAAGGTTTTGGTTTCTGGCAACATAAATCCAGGCAGATTTGTCTTTCCCAGAAGCCCCAAACTCTGAAGTTTCTTTCAGATACTGCCTGGGATTTATGCAGCTTTATCCAGAAACCAAAAGCCCCCACATTGTCATGGACAAAAGCAAAAGCAAAAATCACTAGGACAGCATTGTATAAAGGTTCAAACACACAGCTTTTCTCCCACAAAACTCAACTGAGCTGACTGAGATAACATACAGGTGATTCACTGGATTCTCTGGGTTACTATTAAGTCTTGCCAGATGTTTTTGATTAGGTTAAACTGCAGTTAATCTGTACCAAAAACCTGAAGCCATTAAGCACAATAAGCTGTGCTGCAAAACCTGGTGGCCTTCGTGTGTCCCTGCCTGTTCAGGTGTTCACCTGCTGTGGTGTCAGTACTTCCTGTCAGAGCAGCATCCAAAGACACAGAGATGAACACCGTGGAGGCATTTTGAAGCAGATGGACGGTACCAAGGCAGAGCTGCTTAGGGATGGCAGGTAGAAACTAAAGCCCTCACAGCTAAAGATGTCTGACCACAACAATCATCTTTTCTTTTCCTATGACAGCAGCTGTCCTCAATCATTCCTGCTGTTTGCAGGGAGTAAAAAATCACCCTGGGGATTTGCTTCTGGGAACAGCAATCCATTTCCTAATGGGAGTCAAAGGAGTGTCTGTGAGAAATGAGGATACTGCAGATGGAGTGATGGGAATGGGGAGTCTGTAGTGAATATTGTCAAGTGAGTCGCCTGATGTTCCTGTTCTAACGCTGTGTTGGCATCGAGTGACCTCATTCTGATGTGAACTGTCTTGCAATGTGTGCTGGAAATACAACACGGAATATTAAATACATGTGGGAAGCTTTGTGTTCTTCTTTTCACATAGGTTTTTATGCACTTGGAAACAGATTTTGGGATCTAGCAGTGAATTCAGTGAATTGTCCCAGCCAGAGACCTTTTTGCTGACTTAAAAGTCTTTTAAACCCCGGAACCACAGGGTTTATAGTATTTTACAATAGCAGAGTGAGACCCAATGCATTACCCCGTTCAGCAATGCAGCTGCCACAAGGGCTGGGTCAGGTAGGACAGCCCTTGCGGTCATGTGTTTTCCTCTCTTAGAGGAGGCTTTACCATGCAGGCTACAGTGAGGTTGTGAACTGCAATCCAGAGTATCTTCAGACTTCTGATGCTTGGGGCTGTGGTGTCCGGTGTGCAGAATACACTCCAATCTGTCTAACTTGGGTTTGGATGTACATTTCCAGAGTTACTCAGATTGGGAAAAGGCCAAGAGGGTAGTGGGAAGGGCTTACTCCCAGGCCTGGACACCCTCAAGGCTAGGGATGATTTTTAAATACTTCTTGTCCTTTGTTTCCCAGCCCAGGGCTAACTTCATCTTCCCTGAATTGGATGTGTATTTAGGGTGCCCAAAGGATCATTGCAAGCATAGCACTGGAAAAGTCAGGAATAATCAAAAGATGAGAGCAGCAAGTGGGAGGAAGCAGGAAGGACCATTTTTAGATTTGACCTTGGGTTCCAGTTCCTCACGGTGGGTCTGTGGTGCCCAAAGTACAAAAACAATAAATCCTGGAGTACCTGTTTGTTCACATCTTGAGCTAGGAAGAGACACATTGGACATAAAATTTCAGGGAAGCTGCACTTCCAATAGTGGCTGGAGCGAGAAGCAGTGGCAATTGTTCGCTGTCTGCTTTTTTGCAGTAATCATGCATGGGCGTGGACTCCGCACACAAGCTGGAGATGCAAAGTCGTTTATTGCGCAGCCCGAATTCCCTAAATACCAGCACACAACAGGATGTAACATCATATAAAAAGGAAAGATGTTCACCACAGTGTCCCCCAATCACCTGGGGTAGTGCACAGATATTGCCTATTATGGTAACAGGTAAACAATCCCCGAAGGTCACAAACTACAACCGTCACCTCTCACAGGTCCAGCCCTGTCCACAAACCACAATCCTCTCTCTGCCCATCCCCGGTGACCTGGACACAGTGCCAGGGTCACCTCCAGGCCAGGAAAGAGGCTCTCTCTCCGGCCTTCAGGGCCTATCTCTCTATCACCACATAGTGTAACCCAACACTTGTTCTCCACCTTCACCTCAGTTTCCTGGGGCCGCAGGTAATCACACATCACCTTTGCTTTTTCCAAGGTCTTTGCTGAAGTGTTTCTAAATGTGGCAGTGAGATTTTCTGTAGCTGGAATTTATTTCTGTTTCAGGAAGTGTGTCTCATTGTAGTCTGTGATTTAACAGTTCCCATGCGAGAATAATTGCAACAGAAGAAGGCAAATGAAGCCAAGAGCCTGGACTAGAATGCCCCAGGCCCCTGCCAAGCACAGGTCACAAAACTCCAAAAAAAAAAGCCGACAAAACCAAAACATCTCAACACACTGGGAGTAGCATAGAAGATACACAGAAGATAATGACCATTAACAATCATCAACTCCAAACATCACCCCTGGCATGGTCGGAGACACCTGGTCCGGAAAAGACTGATAAGAGAACCAAGGAATGAGGATCAAATTAGCATCAGTGGTGGAGAAATCCGTAACTAACAGGAAACCAAATACTAAGAACTGTGTAACTCGGGACCAATGAACGTTGAACCAATGAATTTCTATGTGTTTTGACTGTATAAAGTTTGGGAAGAACCTAGTGACATTCATGTGTCATGGAATGATTTTCTCTACACATCTGGGCAATGTGTGGATGAAATGATTTCTGTTGCACATCCTGGCCAGAATAAAGGAATGCCTTGATTCTCTAACACTAAAAATGTTGTTGGAGAGGGGGTTGTTTGTTTTTTCTCGCAGTTTTGGTGACA
>VZTH01008251.1:773428-785107 GCA_013397815.1 Aleadryas rufinucha | reverse complement strand
TTATTTTTATTTTAATTTTATTTATTTGGCAAATACTGAGTCCCAGTAATTCACTCTGCCTTTGCAGGTACTGTTTCCAGGTCTGCTCCCTGGGCTGTTCCCTGCATTTGTTGTGCCCCTGTCACTGCTGTGGGGCCAGGGGAGCTGGGTGCCTCACAAAGGCTGGGTACTTCCAATGGGAAATAGGGCGAGACCAAGCTCTGCTCCACAGACAGGGGAATAGGATGATGAAACATCTCTGCCTGAGCTGAAAGCTTGCTTGAAGCAAAGGCCCTTGAACAAGCTCCTGCCCGGTGCAAGCTTCAAGCTTTAGGGTTTCTAAGTGTCTACAATAAATCTGTTGCTAAATAGCATATAATTGACAACTGCATGTGAACTGTAGTCTTTCTCAGGCAAGGGACTTGCAGTGTGAGAATACACAAAATGCCTTAGAAATGTTTGAGAATTGATGACTGAAGCTTGTACTAATGAAAACTCAGGTTTTAGCAAAATGAAATTTTTTCTCAGAAATAGTTTGCTTTGCTCTATGTTATATGTAAAAGAGTATTTCTCCCCTTTCTTACCTCATTGGCCAAAATTGAGAACTGACTGTTTTCTGCCAAAAAATCAAGTTTCCTGTAAGGAACTCTTTCTTACCCCTGCAGTTTCTGACTGGCTTCGTGTGCATAACCTCCGTGACTCTAGTGTCTGGGTATAGCATCACACTTCCAGGAAACCAAACCAAATTCACATTTGACACAAATGACTCAGGAACTTAGAATAATATATTAAAGCATGCTGTCTGTGTAAGAAATGGGAATTGTTAAACCTATTTTTAAAGGAATAGTCTGTGATCTTTTTTCTTCCTGCAGCCTCAGACTTCCTTAAAATCTTTTGACATGCCTCAATTTTTTTTCAATCTTCTACTGCTAACCTCTGTGCAGGCTTTCAAGTGGATGCTGTCCAGAAATCCTATTACAATAAATTTACTGTATTAAAAAAATCTGAGGAGGAAATAAGATATGGTTATATTATTAAGTCTGACTGTTCACCACTGCCAGCTTTTCATCCAGCCCTTTGTTTATTGTCATCTTATCCTGCACTTAATCTCATTTAAAGCATAGGTGCTTTAGTACAAGGACCTTCCATTTTCTTTATTTTGAGTGCCTTCTGCATACATGACACTACATTTAAAGCAGACATTCTCTCTCTTAAAGTGCTTTCTACATCTATAATGCTGTAGAAATAAATGTTACAAAAGCTTAATCAAGACTTGCAAACCTAACCAAAATGTATTTCTGTGGCTCTTAGTCTCCTTTGTCATAAATAGCAAGGCCAACTTTCCTGTATTTTAGGAGAGATCAATTACCATATTTATCTAGAAATGCTGCCTAAAGGAATGGATTAGATACTAGCAAATCTGAATAAGAAATCAGCAGTATACTAGAGTGCATATCCCTAAAAAAATCTTGAGGATGTCTTGTTTTAACTGGAATTATCTTGGGATCTCTAATACCTGTTTGGGGAGCCACCATTTGGAGTCTTCTGGGTTGACAGTCTGCTCAGAGGACACCATGGGAGCAGCTCTCCCCAGAGCTGCAGTGCAGGGTCAGTGCTGACCTGGGGGCAGAGTGCTGCTGAGATACTTCACTTTACAACCTTGGGGCCTAAACACAAGGTTGCACCGAGTGAGCTGTGTGGCCACAGCCAAAGGGAATGGGACCACAATGGCAGCCAGCTAACCTTATTTTTATGATGTGGTCCTAGCTGTCCATCACTGCAGCTCCAAGCGGGGGGAAAAAAGTGTGCTTTAAATATTTTAAATGCTGCAGAAATAGAGAAAAAACCCTTACTTATTAGCAGTTGATTTTCATTTTGCTTGGGGGAAGGAGGCAGCACTGAAGTTCTGCTCCAAACACATTCTCCTTCCCCCATTATCCAGAAGACTGTTGTGCGAACCAGAATGAAGTGGGCTCTCCAGAAGAGTCCTGCGCTGATGGCTAGCGCCGTGGTAGGGCAGTGGTAGTCTTTTCATTTACTGGATGGCAGCTGTTCAGCAAAGCACTAAGTGTTTCAGCATTTTTTGAGACGTTTTCTGCTGTATCAGGTTCGTGCCACCTAGTGGTGACAGTCCCACCGTGTTGAGTCCTTTCGGCAACGCAGACAGTGGTTTTTACATCTTTTCATGAAAATAAAAAATAATCAGAGTATACTTTCTAAAGCACAGTGTCCTAGGTTATTAATCAGTACACTGGATCCTCTGGTAAGTTTTGTCTTTCATCTCCAAGCCACACATCAGCCCTTAGAAGACTGCAGATGATATCCTTGACTTTGGTGAAAGAAAATGCCAAAGGCATGTGTTAACATCTGTAAATTTGCCTGCCCACTCCAGCTGGCTCTGCCTGGGTCTTGAAGCCAGAGGCAATGCAGTAATAAAACAGAAGAATAGATGAGTGCTTCACTCGGGCAGTTCTCACTCATTGCCATTCCTTAATCTGCCCAAGTCATCATACAGTTGTCAACAGTCCATGCATTGCCCAGAAGCCCTGTAAGGTGTATCTGAAAGAATAACCATTTCTAAGTAGCTTTATTTACCTGATCTTTTCTTTCACTTTGATTTATGGTCATTGTTTTAACCCAGAATAGATAGACTTAGCAATCAGTTGTCAGCAAACCTGCAGTAAATTTTAAATTAGAATTCTTTAATTTGTCTTTGTTCAATGACATTTTCAGCCTTGCTTAAGCAAAGTACTTTTTAAGATTTGTCATCTTTTTGGGTAGACAATTTAATCCAGGGAGAAAGAAAAAAATAAAGCATCTATCCACATTGCAGCATTGGAGTTGTACCAGGAATGAATCTGGACCAGCAGATTTATTGACCAAAACACAACAGAAGAAATTGTTGACTTCAATCTTTCTGCACTGATTGAGCCACAGAACAGACTGCAGTTTTAATGAATAGACAGCAGTGGAAATTTTCTAGTATTGTGCATTCATGTATGGTTTAATGGATTCAGGCCAATACTGAAAAGAAAGTCAGCACTCAAGTCTTCAGAGAAACTGTCATGCCCTAAAATCTGCATTCTTCCCACTCAAAGATTCAACATGCCCTGGTGAGGAGGTGTCAGTTCCAGGGGTGCTCTGGTGGGGTGCTGTGACTCTGAAACCAACTTCTGGCTGAAAGTCGCTCGGCAGCCACTGCACCCTCACACACACACCCACACACAAGCGCACACAAGCACACACACACACACACACACACACACGCGCGCGCACACACACACCCCGGATAGCTTCTCGACAGGTCGGTGGCAAAGAGGCAAGGAAGGGTCTTTGTGTGCAGATCCACTGCAGCCTTTATTCCAGCATGCTCCCGTGACAGAGACGCAGAAAATGGGGGCAGTGACAAAGACGCTACCCATACAGAGTTCCATCTTAAATACGGGGGTTGGGAGAGCTGAGGGCATGGGGCAGTACATAGGTGGGGCTAAGGTATGGGGACGAATAGGAAACCAGTGAGGGAGGGACTAAGGGACAAGGGTGAACGGGGAAACAGGGAAGGGAGAACATTCTGGATTACAGCCATACAGGGTAGAAAGGAGCAGGGGAAGCCAATGGGCCAATAGGAGAGACAGAGCCAGGGTACATTTCTGTAACAGAACAGGGCATTGGGAGAGAGACCTTTTTAGTTACTTTAACCTGGGGAGAATTTCTCCACTTAGCTCCAGGGGGTTCTTATAATCCCTGTTGCCATGGGACACCTGTCTACAACAGGAGGTAGGAAGACATCTGAAACCCTGAATTGTTTTACTTCCCAGGAACACAGAAAAATGTGGTGCTTCTGCCACTCTTTTCTGGAAACTGTTAGATTAGCTTTAAATTAATAGTGGGATCACCTATGAGTTCTTCTGATAAGAAATGTTGATAAAAGCTCTTCCTAATATGTAACCTTTATTCTGGAACCTTGGAAGATGGTCCTGCTGTCTGTGCAATGTGTGGGCCCTGGTCTTGTTTTCGGCCATGCATCCTTTTTCCAAAAAGCCTTTCTGCCACTGGGATTACCCAAAGTGCCCAGGAAGAAAATAAAACTACTGAGTGTAGCAGAAATGATAGTATGCCAGTAAAGGCTTTTAGGGATTTAATTGGTGCTCCTTAAATAATCCAATTCAAAACACAATGAGAACTATGTTTGAGAGATGAGCCATGCATCTCAAGGAATGTAAGAAATGGATTAGAAAAGCATCATTTATTGAAGATTAAATATTTTATAGACAGAAAAAAAGCGATAAATATGGCTTCTTTAAGCTTCCTTAATACGATGCTTTCAGTGTACAGTGAGCACCAGGGCTGGAGCAAATGCAGATGTAAATTAGGAGGAAAAATCACGTGGAAGAGCTGCTGCATTAGAATTACATTTTAAAGTTGAAGTCAGGATAGATGCAGCATGTTATGACAGAAACCAACGTAACATCTTCTTTAACAGCAAACTGTTTATTTGAGGATGACTGTGTCTGGGAGGGAGCAGAGGAAAAAAAATCAAACATTAAATCTCAAATACTTTTTCTAAGTTTGAAAAAGCAACAACTTCACAGAGGCTGCCAGCATGATCCACACTTAAAGGAGAGACTGAAAAATGGAGAAAACCCCAAAAAATACCATTCTATAAACTCAGAATAACATATCAGCTGTGGTAATGCACTCAAGCTGGATTGACTTTGTGGATCCTGTTGCTAGTGTTCAATTAACATGCCAAATGATTTTTAGACATCTTTCTGGTATTATTTTTGCAAAGTTTAATTTCTGATAAGACCAGAACAGACTGAAAGTCCTGTTTCTGTTTTTGCTTTTTTTCAACAAAAATGTAAAATATTTGGAAAATTTGATACTTTTTAATTGGAAAATTTAATTTGTTTGTCATCAGGTGATTGCATATGGAATATTTAATGTCCAGATATTTTCCACCAGAGGAAAAACTGCAGGAAGTTAATGCCACACTGGAGACATGCCCTAGATCCTTTTCTCCAAACATAAGGTGGGATATAGTTTTCTGCTTGCCTCAGTGGCCCCAAAAGTTCTGCAAATGGGTGTTAGTCACAAACAGCTTGTCTTTACCATGCTGCTACACTGGACACTGTGTAGCCAGAGAGATATTTACGCATTAAAAAAAAACCCTAAGACCACTGGGATATTCTGAAAATGTTAACTCTCCTTTTTTTGTATATGCAAATCCAAACCCAGATGGAAACTTTCAGCGTAAGTCAGCCAAAAGAAAGAGTTTTTTCCTACATGTTTCTGTTTTTAAATGGGTATTTGCAAAGCTACCTACTACCTACATGGCTTGTCTCCTGCAGCTTTACATCCTGGTAGGGATGAAGGACTGCTTTGTCTGCTGAGAGAATTTCAACTTGGTTATGATAGTAGAAGTGGTGGAACACCTTCCTGAACTAACCTTTAAAAACAGTTAAGTATCACAACTGTTGGTTTTAATTCACTATGACATTGCTCTTTAGGCTAATGCTTTCACCATCCTTCTCTTCAGAATAAGATAATTTTTTTCTTCACATCAGGAATGCTGGTCCTTACGTCAACAGGACTTTCAAGACATGACAGTTACAACTATTATCTCTTCACCTGATATTGTCATTGAGGGTTAGATTCTGACAGCTCATTGCAATTGATGATGGTGACACCCAGCACATCTGCAGGTGGAGAGGTATATACATTTTGATCATAAAACCTTTTGCGGCTATTCCAGATTAAAAAACAATGAAGTTTATTCAGATTTTACCAGAACTGACAACTTATGGTTCTCATGAATGACATCAAACCATCACTCACATGGGCCAGGTTCAAGCCACTGACTAGAATGTAAAAGATTATAAGATATACTCCTTTTTAGATCTCTTAGCAGAGATGATCAGCCAATGGCCCTATATCTAGATCTGGTCTGTGGAAAGAAAAGGGATACCTTCAGCAGACTGTACCTCTGAGTTTGCTCCACTGATTTCAGTGGGAGCCACTTAGAAGAAAATTTCAGCATTTTGTTCCCAGGTACTGTCACAGAAAGAAAAACCCTAATGAAATTATCTTTGAAAGTATCATAGCAAGTCAGGTGTTTTGAAATTAATTCAAAGTATCATATTTAATTGCAGATATTCTCTGAAAGCTGTTAAGTACACAAAGCTCTGGTTTATCTGAAGTTGAAAAGGCATCCAAGACTAAATCGATTGAAACTTAACTTTTGGGNTTCGCCCGGCCGCTTCTCTCTGCTCTCCCAGGCCCAGTTTAAAGGCACAGGACTCATGTTTGGGCATAGAGCGATGGTAGGGGATACACATGACATGGTCACCCCAAGACAGGTACTGAGGCTGAGCAGCTGCGATAAGGACCAGATTGCTGGATGGGTGGCATTTTCCTTTTCAAGTGGTATTGGAAACTTTAGATTTTGACACAGATTGAAAGAAAATACTAGAAACCATCTTATTTGTGCAAACCAGCTGTAAAAACTGTGCCCATTTTATAAAGGTCCTGAGAAGATCCCACAACTGGGAGGTCTGGCTACCAGGGCTTGGGAATAACGCAGAGTCAGTGCAGCCAAGGCACAGGTCCCCAGGCAGTGCCATGGGGAGGCTACAGCTGGGATCCAGCCCTGTCCTGGGGGAGCTGCTGCCAGATGAGTCTTTACCTGGGAGACAGTGCTGCTGCCTGGCCTCAGCCCATCCCCCCATGTGGTGGTTTTCCTCTAGCTGGGAATGTGTGGAGTCAGGATCAACCACACAGGTCTTGCATTTCACAAACCTCATTAGCACGTCCCCAAAGAGGAACAGGCGCAACCAGGCCTCTCCCTGGGACCAGCAGGGGTAGGGCCAGGCTCAGCCTGTAACTCCACACCTGCGTCCCCTGCAGCCAACACAAAGACTGATGCTGTCTTCAGCCAGAGATGAGTAAGGCCCTCCAGGAACACCCTCAGCTTGCTCAGTTTCCCTGGTCGGCATTACCCGGAAGAAATAATTTTTTGAAGGAATTCAAGATATGTGTGTCACAGTGATGTCATATCTCCTATAAAAGGACTTCAGGATTTTTGCTAACTGCTGTTTACACAAGACATTATTAGAATGGTATCCCTGGGGGGCTGCAGATGGGGAAGGAGGTAGTAAACAGCTGCAGTGGTAAATATTAGATTTCTTTGTGCTCATATATATGTCAGACAGAAGTGAAGCTCAGACAATTAAGAAATTTCAGCTTTAGTAAGGACATGCTGACAAGATCATTAAGAGTTGATTTGTGTGGCACTGGATCACCTACCAGGCAGGAGCGCATGGTGGCACTTCTGGTGAATTATCCAGAGTACTGAGTTTGTTATTTATACTGGCTTTATATTGTCTGGGGGGAACTGGTGTGGTATGGATAGAATAGACTCAAACCAATAAAAACTGGAACACTTTTTTAGCACATTCAAATCACGTGCCTGCAGCACTTTGCGCCATAAGGCTGCAGTGTTTTGATGCAGTATTCAGTGCCCTAAAATATTCCTGTGTATTGCCTAACATAATTCCAACTGTAAAGCTGATCTGCAGTAACCAAAGGCTTACACAGGGTGTTCAGAAGCTCTTGTCCTCGTGAACAGCCACAACCATGTGTCAGAACCAGGTACACAGTCAAACAGACTTCTTGCAATACCTAAATATAGAAGATTTACAGATAAAGAGATTTACAGATACAGAAGAAATGTGTACACCAGCTGATGTGTGTGTGCCTAGGGCAGACAAAGGCCAGGAGAACAAGATTTTCATTCTGTTCTGCAGGGCTGTTGAAATAGACTTCTGTCTGTCCACCTCCTGAAGGATGCTGCCAAGAGCAGCAGGGAAGAGGGATAGCTGCTCACATCCTGATGCCAAAACATAAAGAACAATCTCCTTTGGACAGTGTGGCTAATTTGCCACACTCCCTTAATGAGTCTTCCTTTCTAAATGGCTATGAGTCAGCATCATGGAAGTGTGATTTCTTACTGATGTATGCATGTAGCAACAATAGTGTGATAGAAGATTATTGTTACAAACGGCATGCAGAGCAAAGTAAGAAATGAGAAGAAAAATGACAAAAATTTCACTTAAAGTTCAGGATATCTCTTACCAAAGGTTTTCTTAATACAACACAGGGAATTTTGTCTAAGAGATGGTCCTCTACAGTGACTATTAGCTTCTTTGCCTTTCCTTTTGAAGTTGAGCTGCATGACCTTGCCAACCCAGCTGAGCCTGCCACCAAAGCCATGGCACTCAAGGCCCATCTCATTCTTCCATTGTTAACAGTGCAGTTACCAATGCATCAGATCATCCTGGGATAATACTCACACATCCTGTCAACTCCCTGAGGGGTTGTCAGAACAAATTATTTATGCCAGCATTGCACAGTTTTGCTACTGCAGTGCACAGATCTTATGCACCTTTAAAAACAGAAAGGAGATTATTTCTACAAGTATGAACAGTCACATAGACTGGTAATGACTGAGTGCATAGAGCTGCACACGTATCCCAAAGTAATGCCCTGTATTCTCTACAGAAACAGAGATCACTGTTGTTTATACCTACAAAGTGGGTGCAAGCTTCTTTGCTGAAGGATGAGCAGCTGTGACTTCTCCGTGCTCTTCAGGCAAATATTAGATCAAAATGACACATGCTCTCCTACTTACTTTTTTCTTCTAATGTAAAAAATGAAGTTGGCCATGGTTGCCCTTGCATCACCTACACACATTTGAGATACTCTGTTCTGCTTCTGAACTGGAATTCTGCACTTTCTAAAAACTACCTTGTGCTTTTATAAAAAAACCCCAGACCCCTCATGATTAGCAGATACCAAACTATGGTTAGAAATCTCACTATTCTCACTTTAAAGAGGGAGGAATCACAGGCTAAGGATGCTGATTTCCAAAATGGTCTGATCTCAGACATTTGAAAGGTCTAAGATCACCCTGGGTTGCCATGGAGGTTGGCAGCCCTTGGTTATGGAAAGCCCTGCTGTATGTGTCTGGGCCTGGGGGTTAAAGATGAAGTTGTCAAAAGCAGCCATCACTTTTGACAGTGTTTTGCCCTAAGGCCATACAATGCACAAATAAGTAGATGGTAGGTTGAGAGTTGGATCTGCCTATCCATATTTCATGTTTATGACCTCTTTTACAGCTATGAAGAAGAACTATATAAGCTTTTCTGCTATTCAGAATGAAATTGTACCAGAGAGACAGACTACTTTAAGATGATAAGAGTTAATGTTTTTGCCAAGCTCAGGGACATGAAGCCAGGATATCTTCAAATCTAGACCCCTGTAAGCAACAAAACACTGCCCTTTAATGACTGCTGGATCAGCTCCGTCACTTGAAAATGGGATTGAAATGAGTTCTAAAATTAAAGTAGTTTTAACACAGCAGTTTCTAAATGGGTTGTAAAATAAGCTGGGACAAGTTTGCACATGAAACATTTGCTTTTAAGAGTAAAACCATGGGACCTGAGCCAGGCCAGCTGTGCTATTGCTCCTCCTTTACTCCTGTACCAGTGAGTGCCAGAGGCTACAGACTCTGAAGGTAGAAAACACGTTTCATTGCTCGTTTGATTCCCTCGGCTGACACATGGAGTAGAGTTGTCAGGCTTCACAGCAAGCTGCGTCTAGCCTTCTTTGGCTGGAGGGAGGGCTGCTGATACATCATGCTCTGAGTTTTGGCAGAAGACCCCACCAGTGTTAAACCAAAAGAAAGAGACTTCAAGTTACCAACTCTCTAAGCGAGAGTTGCCTGCGGTAGCCAAGTTTACAAGCAGTGACAGAAATAGGTCATAGGAAGGTCCCTATTTAGTTAGATGTAATAATTAGCTGTTCACAGGCTGAAGTTCAAGTGAAAGTTGCTCAATCCTTGAAGTCAAGACTCAAGAGTGCTGGGGTCAAGAGACAGAAAAGGTCAAAGATTAAAGTCTGGACATGAAGCAAGATGTGGTGAAATTAATGGGAAAACAAACAGCGTTAAAAAAAAAAAGGGTCACAAATTACTAATTTGAAATTGTACACATAAAAAAATCTAAAGAATTTTTGTATGTGGTTTACCAAAAGAAACTGCATCTTTTGATTAATTTGAAGAACAGCAACAAGATAATCTAAATCTGGAGTAAGAATAAGCAAGGCAAATTAAAATACTTATATTTGCTTATATTAAAAGTATTTATATTATAAATACTTATATTTATATAGGAAATAAAGGTGGAAGATGGTCAACCTCTCAAGTGTTACAGAAATGTGAAGTGACTTGAACTCAAAACTACTTAGATGTGTAATGGAGCAATACAAGCATTAAATGCTTATTTCTTCAAACAATAGATCCAATAAAGAATCCAGTCCAGTTACTGAGGGATGCGCATCTACATCAGTCCCTGCAAGTTTATGTTCCAGAAAACTGGAAACAATCCCTTCCTACTTTTCCAGGCTGTGAGTTTGTGAATGCAGTGCAACTTCTTCTACAGAGAATTTTTTTGTTTTCATTATTTATTTAATAATGTATTTATTCAACCTTCGCATGGAAATACTATTACCTGCCTAAGCATCTTAGTATTCTTACATCATATTGTCTTGAATAACTGTATGTTCAGCAGTGTGTATACATTGAACCTGAAGTGGCTGGTACACATCAGCAGTGATAAAAAACATGAGGTAAAGACACTAGTAGCTCAACGGTTGACATATTTATTAAAGTGCTTTCCCCACATAAGCTATTCCTATCTCTTAGCTATTATAAGGGCAAGATCTAAAATGCAACTTAAATCAGTCAGTGCGTAAAGAGGGATGTGAATTCCATTGTTTCAGGATAATTTATTTTGTTTTATTAAAAAAATAGAGCGATCTGAAGAACTATAATAATCTGCATATCAGGGCAGTGTGGTGCCCTACTATGTTTCTGCACTAAAGAATCAAATCCATCTCCAAATTCAGACAGCCCCAAAACATCTATAAAAGCACTGTTGTAGTTTGGTAATTGAAAAACACCCTAAAAACATACGGAAATTATGTTTGGGCTGGTTTCCATACATATCAAAGAGGAAAGATTCCTGGCAAACCTGGAATATATATTTTGAACATTGTATTTTTGCCAGCTGGCTTTTCACGTTCTGTAGAAGTTTGTGCATTACTTTAGAAAATGAACTGAACTAGACCTGATTGAACATTACGAAATAAATCACTGTAATAACAAAACAACTTTATATGGTGGACCTAGCAGTTTCAAGTGTAATCGGCAAGTAAATTATACCAAAATTATTGCCTTGATCTTGAAATTCATGAATAAATATGTGTGAAACTTGGAAACACTGTCAGTGTAACACCTTTCTTCTGTTTTCCTCGTCCGGTGTTCACATTGCAGAAGAACATTTTACTTTGCTCGCAAGCGTTTCCTTACAGTTAGGTGCTCTCTCCTGTCTCACATCGACAGTAAAAAATTGTTGCTCACCAGTTACACAGGGTCCCACCGGACCTAAACTCTGCTTGAGTGAGTGGGTCTGGCACTGACATTCCTCCCGTGCCTGGCAGGGCGCTTTGCAGAGGCAGAGGTGACAAAGCCGTCGCTCAGGAAGCTTTCACTGCTCCAAAGGCAACAGCGACCAGAACAGGCACTGCTAACAGGGAACACGGGGAGGGTCGGCAGCCAGGGGCAACAGGGAATGTAAACAC
>VZTH01008251.1:686344-772952 GCA_013397815.1 Aleadryas rufinucha | reverse complement strand
GGGCCCGGCAGGCCGGGCACGGCCCCGGGCCCAGGGGGCGGCAGGAGCGGGGCTGCGGCCGGTCCTGGGGTAGCGGGAAAGGGGAGGCCCCTGTGCTACGGCGCCGGCCAGTAAAGACAGAAGGAGTTCAGTCGTGCGGGTGACAGCGGGTCCAGGCTGTGTCTGTTCCTGAAACCATTCACTTAAAGACATAAGATACANACAGCCCCAAAACATCTATAAAAGCACTGTTGTAGTTTGGTAATTGAAAAACACCCTAAAAACATACGGAAATTATGTTTGGGCTGGTTTCCATACATATCAAAGAGGAAAGATTCCTGGCAAACCTGGAATATATATTTTGAACATTGTATTTTTGCCAGCTGGCTTTTCACGTTCTGTAGAAGTTTGTGCATTACTTTAGAAAATGAACTGAACTAGACCTGATTGAACATTACGAAATAAATCACTGTAATAACAAAACAACTTTATATGGTGGACCTAGCAGTTTCAAGTGTAATCGGCAAGTAAATTATACCAAAATTATTGCCTTGATCTTGAAATTCATGAATAAATATGTGTGAAACTTGGAAACACTGTCAGTGTAACACCTTTCTTCTGTTTTCCTCGTCCGGTGTTCACATTGCAGAAGAACATTTTACTTTGCTCGCAAGCGTTTCCTTACAGTTAGGTGCTCTCTCCTGTCTCACATCGACAGTAAAAAATTGTTGCTCACCAGTTACACAGGGTCCCACCGGACCTAAACTCTGCTTGAGTGAGTGGGTCTGGCACTGACATTCCTCCCGTGCCTGGCAGGGCGCTTTGCAGAGGCAGAGGTGACAAAGCCGTCGCTCAGGAAGCTTTCACTGCTCCAAAGGCAACAGCGACCAGAACAGGCACTGCTAACAGGGAACACGGGGAGGGTCGGCAGCCAGGGGCAACAGGGAATGTAAACACACCGCCCGGGCCGTTCTTGGGCGGTACGTCTGTCTGCGCTTTTCTTTTTACAACCCTCTCCGTTCTTTTCGACGTGATACAGTCAAAAACAGTCAGGATGGAGATTAGCAGGGGGAAGGCAGTCGGAAAAGCGACCCCCGAGGGAAGAACTGAACAACAAGGCGGATTAGCATCTCCTGACCGGGTGGCGAGGTCGGGTGAGGTGGCGAAGGCGGACCGGCAACTGGCACGCCATCGCAGAGGCTCCAGAAAGGTAGGAAACTTGGTTTTTTCCTTTCTCGAAACGCTGTTTTTGTACCAATATAAAGCTACATGCGTGGACACGCGATTTTTTTGGTAACAAGGCGCCCAAGATCGCCCCGGCCTTGCGATGCATTAGCACCGGGTGCCTCTCCGTCGTGCTTCTCCAGAAACGCAGCGCTGGCCGCACAGCACCGTTACCCTGCCACGGGCCGGGAAGCAGTCTTTTAATGTGGACAACATGGCGACAACAGCCCGCCGGAGCATCGCTTCGAGCGGAGGCGGAGACCGCCCGGCCAACATGGCCCCTAGGGCAGGGCCGGCAGGGGAAGCGGCGCGGCCGGGCACTCCCCGCCTTTTTGGTTTTGTTTTTTTAAAGTTTTATATTATTTTTTTGGTGCATGAAATATTTCCACGTTTTCTCAGCAGTACTTTTTGTTCTCCGATGGGGGTGGGTTTGGAAGATGCAGAGCAGCCTGCCAGCTTAGCTCGTCCTGCAGCAGCGTATTGGTGTTTTCCCCCCTCGGAGATCTGTTACCGGCAGGATCAATGAAGCAGGATATGCACAGGTGGCTTGACAGACTCCTCTTTGTTTGCTGTAGGGACTGAGTGAGTACAAGAGGAACTTCAAATGGAGAAGCCCAGAGTTTGGTAGCCCGTCCCAACAGCAGAAATCCTTGTGGGCAGGACTTCGGTCGGATCAGTTCGGTAAGTGCCCCTGAAAAAAGCTCCCTTGGTTGCAGGCAAGGCCCGGAAAGGTTTGCTGTGATGAGTGCATGACCACAGTGAACTGGTGGTGTTCACAGTTCGTACACTTTGTAATTAAATTGAAAGTATAGTCTTGGTCATCATCTAGAGTGTGTTTTTGGACTCCATATTATTTATGGCTACGCTGAAACTTTCTTTTCAATTAGTGCTATTTATATAAACCTTGGAAAAAACGTAGTTTTTGACGTGCAGCGTAAGCCAAGATCCAGACATGAAATGCAGGTGCAGTGTTAACCCATATAAGGTGTGTAGAGGATGGTATTGGGTTATCTGAGATGTATGGAAATAGTAAATAAAATTCTCTTTTTAAGGGGAGACTAACTTGTGGCAAAGTTTGATAAAGTAAAATTGTTATGAACCTAACAGGTACAGCTAACTGAAAGAGAAAATCAACCACTGAATCAAAAACCTTGTGGTACTGTAGTGTAGGATTTAAGGATTGTAGACATTATCATGGCAGGGAAATGTGGGGATAGAAGGCAGAAGAAAAAGGAAATAGCATTTGGATTGAAGGGCCTGTAAGGAGTTGAGGAAGAGGAGTAAGCTGAAGAGTGATGACAACTGCAGTGCTTTGAAAAGGAGTAGTAAAAAATAGTAATTATTGTAGTGGCACAAGGCAGACTAAAAAAAATTGTGCAGTTCACTGCAACTGCAGTATTCAGTCTGTGTAATTAGAGTACAATGCATTAATTCCTACAATAATGAGTGTTCTAAATTATGGTCTTATAATTAGGAACTGACTACTGGTAGTATGGGTTTTTTTTAGTCAAGGTGCTAGACATCTAAATAAATAATTTAATCTTGCTAAAGATTATGCTTCATATACATATTACTGCTTTATTCCATTACTGCAAAATACATCTTTCTTTGACCTTGTTTTCCCTAGCACTTGGGTCTGTGTATGGGTACCTCTTACTGAGGACTGTAATTGTCACTAATTCTGAAAGGCTTAAACATCTGAGCATGTAAACTTCTTTTTAAAATGGCAACCTATGCTTATTTTACAGTCAAACTAAACTGCAAATTTTACAAGCCTTGCAATAAGCTCATGAGTTAGCAATGCAGCAGTTTCTCCTCTTTCTCACATTGTAATGGTGGTTTTGTGCATGCTTGAGTTGTTTTTCTACATATTTGTGTTAATTTTCATTCCCACCTCTTTTCTGGCCATTTAAGCACCCACATCTGTAAATGTCACTCTTGGTACCTCATAGGATTTGCAGATTGTTACTGATAATTTACTTATAGTTCTTTCTGTTGAATCACATAATTGGCAATTTTAGGAATCACTTGGAGCATTACAGCAAAAAGTTGACAGCTGCAGGTTCTTGGAATACCTTTCTGCGACTTTTCTGGTGTTTTACCACTGTAATGATTTTCCTATCCTACGTGTGTAGTCAGACATACGGACGTTCTATATACCTTTCACCATAGGTTGTTCTCGCTTTCTACATTGCTTCTTCACGGGATGGGAATGTCTCTCTGTGGAAGATACTTCTTTTGGCCAGTTAGGAGCTTTCACTAATTTTTTCCATTGCAGTTGAGCACTTTGAAGTGGATTATGATTTCCCTCTTCAAATGTGTTCCTTCAATAGTCTTCTTAAAATGGTAGGGTAATTTTATTTTCACCTGCCTGTGTAAAACCCAGCAATTCTTAAAATAACTTGGTACCTGGGTTTGTTACAAAATATTTTTCTATTTTTGGAAATGTTTTTGTGTTCATACTGCAAAAGTTGTCAGTTATCTGAGATGGTCTTAAACTGCAGGTGGATAGAGATCTGTCACAATCAGAGGGAACCTGTTGAGCAAGGTATGTTGTGCTTGTGTAATGAGAAGTGCTTGGAGCATACTTTCTCCCCACAGGTTGGTTATTCTGTATCTGTGCAAACCATGTTCTTTTCGCTGGCTGTGTTAGTTTTGTTGTTGCTCCGCTCCCAGAATCAATTTGCACAGGATTGTCCTGTGGACATTTTTGCTTTATAGGGTTTAATCCAACAGGGTTCTGGAGCACCATGTTCCTGTCTGTTTAGTGGAAGGAAAGTAATTTGCAGAGAAGAAAGAACACAGAATTTCACAGCCATGCTCATAATTCATAGTATGTCACTGCTCCAAGATACTAAAACCATGCTTTCTGGTAATCAGTTGTATGATAAACTTTCAGTTTATTCTTGTTATAGAGTGATATTATGTCTTCAGTGAATGTTTTTGTTAAATCTAATACGGCTTTTTCTCAGGAATCACGAGAGAACCAAAATTCATTTCCAAGAGAAGGGTACCTTACCATAATCCACAGATTTCGAAGTCCCTTGAATGGACAGCAGATTGTGATTTGAACGACCCACTGGAAACTGAAGCTGCAGAGTTGCACACTGACCAGAACAACAATAATGTGGATCAGGAAAAACTTGAAACACCAGAAGGACCCAGACTCTCCCCAAAAGTTCAGACACGTGTAGTAGATTCTATTGGTGAACCAGATCTTGCCCTTGCAGAGAACAACATGAAGGAATCACCCTCTGAAGCTCCACCAAATCAAAATGAAGCATTTTCATCTCCAAAAAAGCAATCAGAAAAAATGGGTAATGGGGTAAGGGAATAGTTTTTTTTTTTAATTGACCAGTCTAAAAATTACTAATGGTAATTTCGCATACATGCTCTCTCTTGTTGAACTCTTTCCTTAATTTTGTATTTTGATACTCTGTTGTAGCTTCTTTGTTGGGAGAACAGTATGCTTGAGAACAGAGATGAGATTTTGGTGCTACTTAATCCAATAGGAATTTGCTCTTCATGTGTTATCACTACTGATTTCAATTAAACAAAGACTTAGCCAATAATATATAGACTTTTTGGGGTTGTTGACTCTAATGAGAAAACGTACTTTGCATTCGTTTTGTTCTTGAAAACATTGTTTTGAAAGTGTGTATTGAAAGATGTGTGACTAGCAAAACATTGTAGGAAAGGGAACAATCGTTCTTTTTTTCTTTTTTTTTTTTCTACATTGTCAGTTTCACAGAGCCCTTCAGAGGAAAGCAGACATAAATATTCCACCTTTAAAAACTTTCCCCAGAAATTCTGAGTATCAAAGCCAGTTTGTCTGGAAGAGTCCTCATGAAAAGTCACCAATACTTGCAGCTGAACAGGTAACTTTATAGAATCTAAAAAGCAAATTAATACTTTCTTTTATGTATTAGCAAAGTTTTCCTTTCAAAAAGATTTCCTTTTTTTGCTCGTTTGGTGGGCAAATGACAACCTTTAATGTTGTTGCATGATTTTTTTTTTCTTTCTCCCTATATAGAAGTGTAGTATAACTGGATTTGTTTTCATGTAATTCTTTGTTTTGGTCAGGCCTAATTATTTGTTCTCCTTAGGCCTTGTATTTCATTCTTTCTAACAGGACCATGTTCTTCTGTTTGCATTAATTCATATTTGTTGCCCCAGTTTCTTATTCTCAGTCTATATCTCTGTGCACATACACTTCTAAGCCATAAAGTGTGTCTCTCTAGTGTTTTATTCTTTCATGACAACAGCTTATATCTAAAGTGGAGTCTTCTGGTTTTAAGATACTCTTGTGATGTTTTAATACATCTCATGAGCTTTTGGGCTTTGTAGGGTTGAAAATGCTTTTATTTCTAGCAAGACCTCAAAGAGTAACTGAATGTGAGACTGCTTTGTGTTTTCAATTAACTGTTACTGGGATCAGGACCTAGGATCAGTCTTTTGGTCGTTCCACAGTGTGAAATAGGCACTTCTGCATTTGTCTTCTCTTTCTTTACTAGAAGCATATGCATTGGTGGGGTTACTAGAGATGGTGTGCTCTTTTTATCCTCAGGTGGCAGATTTGTTCAGTAACAGCTTTCAGATGCAATAAATGTTGATAACTAAGATAATCACTATCCTGTCTTTTTCTGTTGGAGTATCAAGCAGGTGGATTTACTGCAGGATGTTTCCCAGC
Source organism: Aleadryas rufinucha (assembly GCA_013397815.1). Classification (NCBI taxonomy): domain Eukaryota; kingdom Metazoa; phylum Chordata; class Aves; order Passeriformes; genus Aleadryas; species Aleadryas rufinucha. The sequence goes on along the minus strand of VZTH01008251.1, from coordinate 767,059 downwards.
AGCCGCTCATCCGATGAAAACTCGCTGAAATACGTGACAGTAGTATAGAGTAGCCAGAGGACCTTTTGAGGAAGAGACAGATCCCAGAAAGTCACCTTATGGAAAAAATCAGAGAATTCTGCTTGATTCTCTGTGCAATCAGTTTGATAATTTCATTATTAATGCTTGTGAACGTTGGTTTTTTTTCAGAAGAAAGACTTTTTTTCACAGCTTATACAGAATAAGAAGCAGTGAGACTTAAGTCTGTAGGCACTATACATCCAGGGATAAGTAGAACTTAGGGAAAATTTAATGATGAAAGTTATCCATATTAACAAATTGATATTCTTCACTGTTGATATGACTGAGAATATACCTTAATACTGACAATCCCTTTCCCTTGAAGAGATTCTGTGAAAATATCAAAGTTATCCAAGTTAGGTTATAAGTCAGACCTAAATTCTCATAGCAAATCTATGGAAAATGCATGCTTTTCACGTATGGCACAGTCTTGAAATTTGGAACCCCATGAGAAGATAATACATGACATCATATTATGCAAATTCTCTGCCTTGGTTTATAATACTATATTAGTTGAAAGAGAGTGGATTTTAATTTGTGCAAGCTCTAAGCATCCAGCTCTAAAACTCAGAGCAGTTTTCTGTTACTTACAGACAGGACATGTACTGAGGGCTCATGGAAGTTTTATGGCATGCCTTTAAAAAACCATGATCCTCCGTACAGCTCTGAAAGTGAACAAAAAATAGCCAAATAAACAAAACCTCTGGTGGTTAACTTCAATAAGAACAGTGTTTGATCACAGGTTTAACTGTGTCTGACTTGGTCACTTCTAAATGTATTTAAATTTCTCTTGAATTTCTCCTAAAAGTTCATTAATCTACACGTGCTCTATTGGTACAGATGACTGTCAGTCTGTTTATATGTGAGTGTATTTGTGTGAATAAATTAACAGATTTTGAAAGGTAAGGTAGCCTTAAGGTAAACAAATCACACCTTTTTTTTCTTTGTTTTGTTTTCTCCCTGCCACACAGCTTATTTGCAACACAAGGAAATCTGTAACTCCGGTTAAATCTCTTGCAATTACGTCTGAAACTGCTTATGAGAGAAATTCCAAAGGGTCTCCTCTTCTCAAGAGTCCACAAGAGAGAGGTGGTTCAGAAGAGAAAGAACTGCTGATGTGTGAACAAGTAAATACTTCCCTGAAAGAAAAGCTCAGTAGTACTTCTGCAGTTTTGATCTATTCTATAAGGGGGTGGGTTTAGGTTGAAATTATTCAGTGTTGCTAGTGACACTGTATTCAGTAGTGGTTTTGCTGTAAAAGACTGAAAATAATACTGTACCGCTCTGCTCTTTGGGGGTTCTGTAGTCTCTGTAGTGCATTTTTTTCAGTTTAAAGTTTTAAATTTCTGAATTTTTAAGTGGTTTTATTTATTTAGGTTGTTTTTTTTTTTGTTGTTCCCAATTGACACTTTGTTTTTAGTCATTAGGATAGTTTCTGCAATCTAAATCTGTGATTTATACTCTGATTGGTACCAGTGTTGTGTCTTGGTGTGCAGTAGGGCTAGATGGGAGGTCTGGAACTTTTTGAATGTCACAAATCAGAGATAGTGAATTTTCTCCCTACAGTGGCAAACAGTATCTCTGTAGTCTTTCTGTGTCACCTGACTTTGCTTTCACTGGGCATACATCTTCCTTTTTTGCCTTTCTGAGTCAGCTCCCTTAGGACCTGTTCCATAAAACTGTCATTCTGGTTTTTTAGGAATCTTCTGGCCTGGGTTGTACCAGCTGTGTGATCCTCCCAGTAGTCTAAGTCTCCTCACTACCCATCTCTGTTGCTGATAGAACAGAAAGGGCCATTGTCAGGCAGGGTGTTCATTAGAACCACTGCTGAGCAAAAGGTGTACTTAACATGCAGTGCCTTGGCTTAGTTTAAGCCATTGGTACTTCTGAGGGCATTGTTGGCTTGGAGGTTTTATCATTTAAAACTCAGACCTGCCCAGTTCTTTAGATCCCATATGGGGATGAGAAATTTTATGTCTGCTTTTGCCTCTTTAAGTAGGTATAAAGAAAGCTTGAAAAGTCTGAGGCTTTCAGGAAGCATTTTTCTGGTTTAAATACTGGAATTTCAGGTTGTTTTTTGAGAACAGCTAATAAGTAAGAGAAGTCATGAGAAGGGAATTTTTGTGAACGTGTCTAAAAATCTGGTTGTTTATACCAATACCTCTTCTCTGATGAATATCTTGAAAAAGTTTTGGGGGGATTTTGGTGGGCTTTTTTTTTTTAAATTGAATTTGAACAATATCAGTGAAGATCTCTAAGAGAATCAGAAGTTATGCATTGGATTTCCAAAAGAATAAAATAATCAGGAAAAACAAAATCTTTGGTGTAAACCCCAAACAAATAAAACTAAACATTTGTAAAACAGAATAAAAAATTTTAAAATTTGCCTTTTGGACTCGGGTTAGAATGCACAGGTATCGTATTATTTTATTTCTGTGTTTCACATCAAATTAATTTTGTAAAGTGGACAGAATGGATCATCTAGCCAACAGAATGTTGCACTCAACTTTGGCATTTTGCTAGTTTATTTTTGTGTTAACAAAAGAATGTGGTATTCTTGTTTGTATTAAATATCCAAAACAGCTAACACTAAAAATAAAATTAATTATTTGCAAGAGCTTGATGTCAAAAGAAATATGAGGGTTTTCAGATTGTTAGCTAATGTGGTATTTTTAAAATTATCTTTGCCTTAGAGTAAGAGGGAAGAACCGTTTCAAAAACCAGCAGAAGATGCAGCCAAACAAGGGAAATCAGAACAGAAACATCCTAAACAAAATAATAAGCAACATATCAGTCCAAAGCCCCTCACTTTACATACAAGTCGTGGGTATGTATAAAATAGGAAAACCTAGACTAGTGAATAGGTGTGCAGCAGCCTAGTATTTAGAATGATGGACTACGGACCTTGAAGCACACCATGCTGCAGTTGCAGGGGCAAATGCCCCTTGCAGGGCTGAGATTGAGCTTCTTGTGGGTACATCTAAACCTGGTGTTAATTTCTATCTTCTCTGGGCAGTGGCAGTAGAAGCTTTGTAACCACTCTGTTCGGTTGAACCTTGTGATGCAATAATAGTAGTGTTAGTAAATTTAATATGAATTAAATTAAATCAGTGCAGTGCTGCTGCTAAACTTTCAACAAGTGCTTTGGAAGTCATAGTCACCTTTCAAACCCGCTCTGTCTACTGTGCCCACTCCACATCTTGAAACTTTGATGATTGTACTTCATGTCTGCTTATTCTGGTCTGTAAGACCTTGTGTGCCTGAGAAACAAAAGCAAACACATGAGGTAAAGGGAAGTAAAGGAATCTGTCCCATTTAGAGTAATCTGACAAGCATGAAAACGAAGTGAATTCCTATGTTATTGAGTGCTATTGAAGTATCTTTTTTTTTTTCTGCCACATGCCTACATTGCAGGAATTGAACTCATATTTTCATTTCATACACGTGAGATATGTCAAGAGAAATAAAAGCCAAGAAGTAGGCTTTAAAATGCTTAGATTAATCCATCTCACCTGTGTTTGTGCTTAATGTATGCCCCAGCAATTGCTGTCATTCTTTGTGGCAGTGTTAAGGCATTACATTGAATTTGGGAGAGGAGACTTGCCTGGGTATGAATGCTGTTCGATATTGAGAGTTGATTACAAAATGATCACCCAAAATTCTCTGAAATAAAATTGCTATATGGAAAAGTGAGTGAATATAGTGTAGCTAAAACCTTTAACTGTTTGGTTTTCATACTCTTTGCAGTGGACTGTAGTCAATTTTGCAGTAAGGAATGTGGAAAATTCTTGATAATTTGCTGGGGCTCTTTTCATCTAAGGGCAAACTTCTGCCTCTTATGCCTTCAGTGTAGTAGCACAAGACACAATTTTCTTAAAAAATCACTGAGCAAATAGCTGTCAAAATGTGCAAGTTTTCAATATGCAGACAGGATTGTTACTTGTGTGCAAGTTGTGTTGCATGGCCTGCTTTTGCAGCAGACTGACTAGGATAGAGGCACAGCAGTGTTGTGGTTTTTGTGCTAATCCATTAGTTTTGCAACCAAAAGTGAAGGAATTCTGTCAGTTTTAAAGAAAGGGATGTATTGAAAGAAATTTTGAGTATAAAGAGTTTTTTGACCTTGGTATTTTTGTTTTTAACGAGGTTCATTTTGTTCTCTGACTTCAGGCTTTTATGACCTATTTCTGAAGAAGGATTGAAAAATAGAGCTTTTTCACCCAGTGCTGAATATATTAGAATTAAGTTGGTAATGTTCTGAAGCATGGTTGAATCCAAAAATGTCTTTAGATTTAAGCTGATACATCCATAGTTGAGTTCTTAAGGACTGGAAGTACTACTTATTGCCTGCTATAGGTTAGATGATGTTAATTTTTCTGTCTTTGTATGTGTGTGGCAGAAGGGAAAAATGAACCCGTCTTTTCAAGTACTGAGGCCTTTTGAAGATCAAAGCCAGTAGGACATAGTCAGATGAATTATACTGACCAGTGTTCTGGCAGTCAGATGTTTCTAGCCCCAGCAGCTCACCCCACCCATATGCAGAGCACCTTTAAAGTGGAGTTCATAGAAGGAAATGTCTCAGACACATTAATGCCAAACCAGGCATTTTTACTTAAATATACCTTCATCAGTGACTTAAATCAAGGTCCCGCACTTTGCATTAAAGTAATTGAGGCTGATGTGTGTATTATGTTCTGCTGATTGGCTTGTCAGGGCAAAAGCTTCTGGTGGAAGTGTTGTGAGGAAAAAACAACAGGAGTAACTGAAGGACCACCAACTGTGAATGGGTATTTTTCACAGCTTTCCTAGCTATGTTGGTTTAAGTTGTTTGTGCATGTTTGTTTTCCATCTCACTGGCATTTAGGTGCAAGTGTATTTATGCTTGTTGATGTAACTTTAAAAGGGCTCTTAAAGAGTATTCTGGATATCAAACTTTACTCTTTTTTTCTCTCCTGATTTTTGATTTCTTAGGAAGATGAACACTGAATATAGGTCAAAATTTTTGTCTCCAGCCCAGTATTACTACAAAGACGGAGTTTGGTCTCGTATTAAGAGTAAAGCCCACAACCAGGTGAGTATTCTTAGAAAATCTGAAACCTGAGTATGCTTTGTATTTTGATTTTTAGATGCAAAAACTTTGAGTTGTGTTATTTAGAAGATACAGTTTTGAGTTTGTAATGCTAAGGACTCAAGCTCCCAAAGGTGAGTATACAAAGACAATTAGATTCTGACAAGTCTGTATAATACATAGAAAAAAAAAGAGATGGTGAGAAAAAAATATATTAATGTGGCATCCAAAGTGAGGGAGGAGTTTTGTTTCCCTTACAATCAGGATCATTCAGAACGAAGTCTCTTATGACAGGTAATCTTATTCTTGATGTTCAGCCCAGTTTTAACAAGCAGAAGTGTTCAAAATACAGAGTTGAATGATAGGAAATTGCAAGGGAATAAAAAGGAAAAGGACAACATATGTATCAGCCTAGGCTGGCTTGATAGTCAGGCTCAGTTCATTAGCTTACCATGCTGAATCCATTCAAAGCAGTCAGCTGAATTCAGTCATACACAATATAAAATTGAGAGTTCTTCTTGCAAGTTTCAGTCAATCTCTGTATTTTCTTGTAGTTTATTCAGAAACTGCAATCCATATTATACTGTATAGGCAGTCACTTGACAGAACTGTGAAAAGGCTGAGTAGCTTCAAGACCACAACATTTCATAGCATTATTAAGTGTGATTTCCTGAGTTAGTCAAGGAAATCAAAACCATTAATAGTGTGCTGAGAAACTGCTAGAGCTTGCTCTGCAACTCTGATTGCACTGACTTGACTTAGTCTTCTCCCAGCTGATAGAGGGAGCCTTTGTGAGACACTGTGCTGCTACCTGTGCGGCAAATATTTGGAAATGTGAGTTTCCTCATCAGTTGGGTCCACGGTGATGTGGAAGGTAGAACTAGAGCAAATGGTTCTAGGGTGCTGGGCTTTGAGAATTTTAAAATAAGGTTCTCTGAGAATTGTAGGGGTAGTCTGGTAGCTTTCAGTTCTGTGTTTTCTTGCTAGATTTAATCTAGCAAGTAATTTTCCTTTTAGCAAAAAGAAATATTTATAGAATACATACAAAATAAGCAATGAGAGATGGGTCGCAATATTTAAAGTACATTAAAGTATGAGATGATTCATAATCAGATTTCCTGTATGTGTGCATGAGATAATCCATTCTGTATAAACAGCCTCAAGAGGATGTTAGAGGACTGAAAAGAAGCAATATTTTAATTTTTATATGCATTGATATATGCATTAGATTTACTTTAAGGTTGCAAGATGTTGTGAACTATTGCATGCAGCCTAAGTGGTATACTGAATGTTTCTGTAGAATATTATGTAATTTTTCTGGCATGTAATACTTTGATTTGTTGATATTGCGTTGTGAAACATTCAAACCAGTAAGGAGCAGTGCTCAGCTTCAAGAGCAATTGGCTGGTAGGCAACTAAAAGGTGGGCAACTAAAGATGCATTGCCTTGGGATATAGTGTGTTTGTGGCACAGCCAGCTGGGAGGAGTCACTGCAGTACAGCTGGGGGAAGGAATGAGGAGACTGCAAATGGAGGATGGATGTTCACCTTTACATGTGGTATTTAATTAGAATGTATGAAAAACCAAGGATTTCCCATGCTGTCAAGATGTGTTTTGAGTGCATCAGACTTTTCCACAGAGATTTTCTTGCTGAAAAGGGAATTGCAGGAAACTAGAAAGAAGTTGCTTGACAGTAGGCATGAAGAATTAAAAAAAAGAATTATTATGTTTTTTGAGGTCTTCTAAGTAAGGATTTGTTCTCATAGCTGGAAGAGCCAAATAAATTTGGAGACTGTAATAGCATACTTTATTAATGATGAGTGTGCTTTGATTACGTACACATTTTCATGTGTGCATACCTACATTAGATCCTAGTATGAGTTCATGTAGAAGAGACTTATAATTGCAATTACTGGAATTTCTCCTGTCTCTGTTAGACTTCAAATCACATGTGTGTGAGTATATGTTGTGTTTTAACCCCAGGAGAGAACTGTGCCCCACATAACCAGTTGTTCACTCCCCCACAGTGGGGTGGGGGAGAAAACCAGAAGGGTAAAATTGACAAAATTCCTGAGTTGAGATAAGGACGGTTTAATAGGTAAAGCCAAAGCCATGCATGCAAGCAAGGCAAGAGAAGGAATTCATGTGCATACAGACTGGGAAACGAGATGCTAGAGAGCAGTGCCTTGGGACCAGGGGGTCCTGGTCAAGGGAAAGTTGAACGTGAGTCAGCAGTGCCCTGGCAGCCAGGAGGGCCTCCCGTGGCCTGGGGGGCATCAGGCACAGCATCGCCAGCCGGGCAAGGGAGGGGATTGTCCCGCTCTGCTCTGCACTGGGGCAGCCTCACCTCGAGTGCTGGGGGCAGTTTTGGGTGCCACAATATATGAAAGATACAAACCTATTAGAGATTGTCCAAAGGAGGGCAACAAAGATGGTGAACGGCCTTGAGGGGAAGCCATATGAGGAGCAGCTGAGGTTGCTTGGTCTGTTGAGCCTGGAGAACAGGAGACTGAGGGGAGATCTTACATCTACAGCTCCTCACAAGAGGGAACAGAGGGGCAAACACTGATCTCTTCTCTGTGGTGCCCAGTGACGGGAATCAAGGAAATGTCATGAAGCTGTGTCAGGGGAGGTTCAGGTTGGATATTAGGAAAAGTTTCTTCACCCAGAGGGTGGTTGGGTAATGGAACAGGCTCCCCAGGGAAGTGGCCACAGCACCAAACCTGTCAGAGTTCAAGAAGCATTTGGATGATGCTCTCAGGCACATGGTGTGTCCTGTGCAGGACCAAGAGTTGGACTTTAGTAATCCCTGTGGAGCCCTTCCAGCTTGGGATAGTCTATGATTCTGTGACATAGTAGGACTGAATAACCTATTTCATTCATAGTGACATAAAAAAGAATCCAGACATTTGAGAAATGTTAACAGCATATTAATGAAGGTATGCATAACTTGAAAAAGAGTGCCCAGTACATTGGTTTTGTTGTAAAATAACAGAGGTACTTTGGCCATTCACAGTATAGGTTGCCCAACAATCCTTTTGGTTTCCACATGATTCCATATCTTTTCTCATACTAATAAAAATAAATGTTCCTCAAAAGTGTATCCAACCTCTGCATCTGGTGGGTTGTTGAGACTCACCCCTATGAAAGGTGCCTACAGAGCATTTCTTGCTTAGCATAAGTGATTAGATGATAAACTCCAGCTGATCCATTCTCATTTTCTCTCTTAGTTGGGACTGCACGTGGGTGACTTTGTGTCCAAAGCAGACTTTCTGAAGTTGTGAGTCCAAACAGGCAAATGCTGTAATGGAATCCTGGTGTGACCTTAGCCATAGTGATTACTTGGAGGCTGCTTCTCTGCAATTTATTATAAAGGGTGCTTTTCAGCAGTCAAACAATAAAAAGAAATCTCTTCCAAGTATGCTTTTGAAAAATTAATGTGGGCAATTCATAGTCACAGTAGGACTCTCTAGGGCCTATGTCCTGCTGAGTTAATGCTGCCTGCTGAGTCATTGGAGGAGATGGTTGTCCTTTGTACTTCTTCACAATTCACTGGAGACTTAGTATTCTTCCTCCCCCTGCAGTATCCTGTTGCTCTGGATTTACATTTCTTCTGTTCTGGCTATCATAATTAATTTTTTATTCTTCTGGTTAAAGTGAGTAATCCAGTAAATCACTTGCACTTTAAATTCTCTTTTGAAAATGACGAGCATATATTTTTAATGGGCTATTCTTTGGAAGTTTAGTAGGTCAAATTGTGGGATGTTAGCTGGATATCCATCTGCTGCATCCAGTTACTTTTGATGGGATTAGCTGAATTTAGCCCACTAACTCTGTTCCTTGCAGGAGGAATGATGTGAAATTTATCATGAAGGAAGAATAAAAAAGCAAAGCTATGAAAATGTGGTAGAGGAAATGTCAGTATTACTTTCCTGCTCTTTGATAAAATACTCATTTCCTGTGGACCATTTTTTAGTAAATCAGAATTCACACGATATCACAAAATTATTTTTAATAATTTAAACATAAACTTCTTGGTTTTGCTTTTTCTCCCTGCACTTTTAATTGTTTTTGGGTGAAGGACACAAGACAGCAAGTGTTTAAATGGTCTTAACTGTAAAAATGGTGGTGTAACCCCCTTTGAAGAGGTGGGTTATCACTTTTATTCTTTTGGAGTGAAACTGACACCTGAACAGTTTTGTATCTCATTCTTACAGTTACTGATAGCCTAGAAGGAATAATTTCGATATTATGTCTTACATACCATTGCACCCAGAGTTCTTGTATTAATCTTAACTTTTTACTAATATTTATGTATCTAGAGAGAGTTTCAGTGTTAGCAGCATAGAAACTCAGCATTACACATGCACATAGATCTGTTGGTTTGAATTATAAATTAGTGGGGAATGTATTTTTGAGTGTTGATGTTTAGAAATCTAAATTAATTTCCCGAGTCTTTGCAAAAAAACTGGTGGCATGCCGGTGCTGACTGTACTTGTGTGAGAGCTTTTTATTGAATCTCAGGGAGGCAGCATAGAGCTGTGTTGACAGGTTTTTAGTATTTAATTTCTTACTTAGACTGAAGTAAAGTTGCAAGGGTGATAATAACAATATCACCCTTGAGTGTTGACAGGAAAAATAAGAAATTTAAAAATAACTCTGTATTCTTCTCTTTAGGCATCTCAAAACACCCTAAATTCCATGTGGTATATGGAGGTTGGTTGCATCAAAGTTCCTCTTTCAGTGTTTGGAGCACTGTGTCTGAGCGCTGATGGAAAAACTAGAATCCAGCACTAAACGTATTCACAGTTGCCGCATAAATTTTTGTGCTCATGGAATGAATAATTGACAATTTCGCTTTGGCTTCATGGCTCAAACATGCTTACTGAATATATGCTTCCTGAATATATTATTTTTGCTCTGCTCTTCTTACATTTACTGTGGCATGCAATGTTTGTGCTGTGGCTGGCCCTGTATTATGAGTAAACTTGCCTTTCTCTTCTAGCTGCCAGTAGCTAATGCAAATATTTATAGTAGCCTAATAGTGAAATTTAAACACGTGTGCAACTTGCAAAACCTTCATGTGTAGGTGAGAGAGCTTCGAGAAAGAGCGAAGGCTTACAGGCAACGAGTAGAGGGAACACACTTCTCCCGATACCATTTCAATCAGATCCTGTCTGATAATAACAGTCTTTGGGATGTGTCCTCAACTTCCAGTTCAGAAGAAGGAATCAGCAACAACATCAGAGCACTAGATCTTGCGGGGTAAGGTCATCACTCCTGCCTGTTACTTTGCAGTTTTGAAACAGAGCAAAATGCTGAATATAGGCTTAGCCTAGCTGTGTAATCTTGAATGTTTGACTGCATTCAAGATACAATTGGACAGGGTGCTCAATAATCACCTAGGCTCCTTTTCCTCATGAAGGGTTGGACTGGTTGGTCTTTTGAGGACCATTCCAACCTGGGCTGTTCTACTATTCTGTGATATGTAAATTCTCTGGAACAGATGAGGGAGTTTTACCTTTTCATGGATATGTCAGTTGATATGTGCTCAAATTGAAAAGAAGGCACAGTCCACTCTTGTAAAAGAAGAGAAAGTTACTCCTTTATAACTCTCCACAAATGCATACTTGGTGTGGCAACCTTAGTCTCATGAAGTCCGGAAGAATTTTGCTCTGAGTCATACTGAGGTACTGTCCTTTCCACTGGAATGATACGAAATATGTTATCAATGTTCTTGTCAAGATTAACTAATTTTGTGGTTGAGTCTGCTTAGTTCAGAGGTGAAGACTTAGGAACTGGAATGGTGTACATCCATTTTCTCTTTTCTTTGAAGGCTGTCAGAACTGGCAGATATTAAATCCCTTGCTAGGACAATTCAGAATTAATGTGTTAGTAAAAGGTGATCTGATATTTAAAAACAGTGCCCTGGATGCCTGTGTAGTCCTCTGTAGACTGCTGCATGTGCAGTCCTTTCTTATGTATGTGAGACAGATCTGCCCTTTTTGCATGACTAGCTCTAATAAGGGTGTGGTGATGACATGTAAAATAATATTTATTACACTATAATATGTGATACTAAGTATGGTGTAAATTTTTTGGTTTACTGGTTTGTTTTCTCCTGTGAAATACAGATCTTCTTACTGATCTCATTTCTATGCACTGGGCTAATTTGCACTGATTTCTGTCGCTAGCTGAGAGTTTAAGACTTTCAAAAGTTGTGCCTGAAGAAGAGTTTTCTAGACTGCTTGACTTGCAAAATTACACTGTCAGACAGTCCCTTGTACGGAAATAGGTTTTTTTGAGCACTTCTCATCATCTAACTTGTTGTTTAAATTGAAAATACAGCCCTAATTTACATTGCAATTTTGGAAATGGTAATACAGAAAGAGTTTTCATAAAATCTAGTTTGAAAATGGGATGTGCTTAAGCATCAATTAAAACTTCATTGGCAATTTAACCATTCATCATCTCAACTGTACCACTTTTTAATGTCTGAGCTGTACTTCTTGCAAAGAACTGAACTGGATGAATGTGTTCTGTGTAGACACGTATATCATGCAAATCAGTGATACAAAACGCTGTGTACTTTCTTACCCAGTGTTTCTGAAAAAGAGGCTGCACCAAGCCCTGAAGTGCTACAGCAACTTGACTCCAGACAACAACCACATCAGGACAGCACAAAGAAAGACGTGTCAGATGCTTTAACTGTTCCAGTCAAAAGACGTTTAGCTTGGGATGAACAAGAAGGTACTGAAGAAAGGGAAAATCAACAATCAACAGAAGAGAAAGAGGAAGAAAAGCCAGATGAACAGGCTGCAGTCATGGCCCAGCAATTAGCAGAAAACAGTAAGGATGCTAAAGAAGATAAGAAAACTGAAGGGTAAAATGGAACATTTTTTTTGATGTATGTATGTGTGTGTGTGTGTGTATTTCCTTTAGCAGGTCAGAAATTTGTAGGTTAAATAGTTTTTGTTTTTAAATCAGATTCATTTAAGAGAGTGTAAATTGGTTTGACAGTATTTCTGTTTTCAACAGTGTGATAAGGAATGAGAAGGTTTAAGACATTGATCTGGTTGACAGAAGTGGATCTGTCATTAAAAATACTGCATCTCTAACTTGCAAGACAGAAGTTTGTAGACTCATGAATGATTCCAATGTTTTTCTCCAAAACTATGGAATTTGCAGTATGGGCCTCTTAGAACAGACTGTTCACTACGCAGCAGCCAAGTTTAGTGAAAATTAAAACTCACAGTTTGCTTCAAGCTGACAGCATAGGATTGATAGGACAGGATACATGCTAATATTGTACTTAGGCATCTGTTTTTCTTAAAAAAATCCATGGACAAAGATAAAGGACTTAGGAGAAAAAAATAACTAATATCCAGTAATCACCGATGATTGTGTTACTAAACATGGGTGGGAAAAACCTGGAGGGGTACTTAAAAATAAGGAGAGATCAGCTCAGTGCGTGCATAGTACTGTATTTGACATTTGAGAGATCCAAATTGTATTTAGTTTCAGAAGTCTCTGGCTTTTTACTGTGCAAGTTTTGCATACCTTTTTTTTGTAGAACAATATTTTAGTTTGATAGACATTTAATTCTGAATAGTTTTGACCCTTGTAACCATGTCAGCTACCCATTTTATATTCCTCATTGCATTTTATCTTTGATGTTGCAGCACTAATCAAAGGTAAGAAACTATAACTGTCTCTGTTGGGATAATATCATGTATGCAAACCCAGGCAAAGAAAAATTTGGATGTTAAACTCTAACAGATACTAAATGCATGCTTTCAAAACCATCATCTGGAAGCCTTCCTAAGTTTCTATTTAATTCTAGACATTATCTAGTTCATAGATGTGTCTGACATTGTCAATTTTGTGTTGTCTTGCAGTGGGGTTCTGTGTGTTCTGGGATGTGCACTAGACTCAGCCATGCAGAGCAGGTTAATGCTTGCATGTTACCCCTTCTTGTGAGCTAGAAATGAGGAATTCTTTGCCTAGATGTGTTTGTCATGCACTGATAGGATCAGGTTCCTCCACATTGTGGGTGTGCTGCCACCTCCTTTTGAAATGCACCTGGAGGCAGAAGACTGAAGTGATAGTGCTGATGTATGTTATATATACATATAAAATGTATGATATATATATCTATCATATTACGATGTATATTTAATGACCTGGGGGCTATAGCATTTACATAAATGTGGTATATTTGGCTTCAGTTCCACCACAATGACTGAAGAATGTCAAACCCACACTCCCATCTCCAAGGTAGCAACCATGTTCAAAGTTTTTCTTGGTTCAAAGTTTTCCAGCCCTCTTGTTGAGCCTCTGTATTGTGCAGCAATACATTCAGGATTTGTTGGGACAGACAGAGCCTGGATTTATAGCTTGAGACTCTTTAAAATACAGGAACTGAGGCTTAAGGGCTGGAATCCAGGACTCCCCTTTGCAAGCAGATGTTTTAGCTACAGGCTGTTGGCGTATTAAGGCCTTAACTGTCTTACCGTAGGCTTCATTGTAGGAGTGGATCAGAAACAGAAAGCTTGAGTGCAAGACTCGAGTCCTTGCTTAGCTAATCCTTTAATCATTACTCTTTTTTTTTTTTAGTGAGAATGCCTTAGTACTGAACACATCTGCAGCTGTGTCAGGTTCTTCTGTATCCTCAAGGAGAGGCAGCAGGCGTCCTACTCTGAAGCTGAGAGCTCTCGGAGGAACTCCGAAGACTCATGATCGCACTCTCCCAGCTGTTGGTAAAAAGACTTCTAAATGCAGTCTTTCAAGAACTAAAGAAAAAATACATAACTGAATGAATTTATTACTTAATAATTATTATTCATGTTATTTCATGTAATAAGGCATTTTTCATCTTTTCCAATACAATAGGAGCTACTGTTCCAGTGTCTTCTTCTAAATTCAAATCTTCATCTTCACCTCAGAAAAACTTAGCAACAAACCCTTCAAAAAAAAGGTCTTTCCAGGTGAGCCAGAAAACAGACTTACCATTATGAATTTTAGGAATGTGCTTTTTAAGTAATAATGAATAATTTATTTAAGAAACCTTTTCCTTGAGTGATTTGCTGTCTTAAAATTTGTCTGTGTCAGTGACTAAAAAGGGCACGTCTGAATAAATAGTTCTTTTGGGGTGTAAAGCAAAGGAGTTGAGACTACTGAAGTGAGATTAGAAGTGTGCTTCACTTTTTTTTTTTTTTGCTAAATGCATGGGGTCTGTTTACAGAAAAATAAAAAGGTTGACAGTGGATTTCCCCTTAATGGTATTGTAGCCATTGACATCACAATGGCACAACTCCACATTGCCTGAGTTGGAAGAAATTCAATAGGGAGAGGTTGGGTGCTTATGTAAAAGATAGGTTAATGTGCCGTAACAATTTCACTCTACTTTTCCTTTACTTTTGTGTTTGCAGCTTGCATAGTTACTAAAAGAAAAATAGAAACGTTTAGGAGTTGTTGTCCTCAATTTTTTGATAGTTTTTTGTCAAGTTGTGCTTGGTCTGTATTCTACAAAGAGAGCTACCATTTAACTGCATACATGCTCTGTAGTAAGTTCTGTAATAGAAGCAGACACAATTGCATGAGAAGTTGGTTATGTTGTTGTAAAATCTAAAACATCACAGTTTTAGAAAATAAGCTCTTGGTTTGACCTGATTAGATTACTTTCAGTCCATGTTAAACACATGTTATTAGGAACAGATTTTCTTTACGCTGTCTCACAAGCTTGGAATACTTTTTCTTTTAGTACTTTCCTGAGAAGTATAACAGTGTAAAGTCAACATTTGCTGCATATGTGAGGATCTGTACTGGAAGGCTGTATATGAGATGTTGTGGTTTTGTGCTTTTTTTGATCCTTCCTTTTTTTTTTCTTTCTATTATGTTGTAGCCTGATGGGAAAATGGAAGCCACTTCACGCTTTAACTCTCCACCTGCTGGGCTGGGAACTGTGGATCCTCTGCCACTTAGGCAGGATCAGTGGCCTCTTAACAGGGTTGCTGATGAGCAAGTTCCTCTTGCTTCAGCCCATCAAGAGCAGTCCTCTGCAACTTCTGTGCTAAAATCAGCAAAAAGCTGCTCTGTGCCTTGCTGGAGTCCCTCTCATCGTATTCAAGGGACTCTTAAGGATCCAGAATTCCAGCATAATGGTGAGTTTTGTTTATTCAGTGTATGTTAGAGTGATGCAGGATGTAGATGACTGCTGTGCAGTGCTCAGGCCAAGAGATGCTGAGCTTGCTGCCTTACAGTTTCTACAAAGAATGTGCTGTTTGTAAACAAAAGCTTTTCTGCTATATGGTTGGTTAGTCTTGCTGAGGAAACGTGCACAACATCCACCTTCGTTTCAAATTCCACTAATATCACTCTATTACAGTAGTTTGTTGTCTGATTTTGCCTTACTAATTTCAATAAATACTGCTCATGAGAGTAATTTGGTTTAGCATGAACAGCTCTAAATTTTAGTATTTAAGCTGCAGCTGGGTGCTGTGACACTTTTCCAGCTGCAATTTCTAACTGCAGTGTGTAATTGGGACATTTATGGTGTAGTATTATTTTGCAAGAGTTGTGGATTTCTGAGAGATAAGCTCCTTAAAATTATTTCTGCAGGATATGGAAACAAAAAAGCTATCTGTAGAAGGTTTATTGGATATTGAGAAAAACCTTTTCTTGGCTGAGGAGGGATTTGTACTGAAGCATTTCAAAAGTTTTTAACAATGTTTAAGGGTACTGGGGATGTAAATTTGATAAAGAAAAGACTCCTTGTCCTCTTAATCTCCATTCCACGAAGACCTTCTATAGGCACTTAAGGTCCCACAATTCTTGGTCCTTTGATTGTAGAGATCAGCTAAAAAGTAGTATTTCCATTGTAGAATGGAGCAAGTAGTTGTCAGGTTAAGTGGGAAGGTGAAATGCAGAGAATTTCCTCAGAAAGATTAGAATTGGTGCTGGGTTCTATTTCTGCACCTTGAGTGCAGTTCATTAAGTAACTTGTAGCATGTACCAAAGAGTAATGTCTCAAGAAGAATACAGTGGAGCTTCTTAGGGTAAAGGAGTCTGGTAGAATTTTTGTTATGTGTGCTATTTATAAGACTCTTGTTTTGGAAATAATGTTACAATATTTTTAAGTGTTCTAAATGAAATACTATCCTTAGTTTATTTTGAAATGATTCAAAACTGTGCCTTTTGGCTTTTTGTCTTAGGGAATCTTGGCAATCCAAAAGTGAGAACTTTACAGTTGCCCCTTCGGGAAAGAAACTGGAATGATGAAGGTATTTCTTGTCCCAAAGTATTATTGTATATCGTGTATGTAACCTAAATAAATTTTAACTTTTGCATGAATGTGAGAGGTTTCTGAATGCAGTAAGTAATACTGGTTTATGTGTTTGCCTGAATAACTACAGCATATTTTCATCAAAATAATTTGAACATGTTCAACCTAGTTATCTGAAGTATGAATATGAAGGTATAGGGTAATACGAATAAACCATTAAATGTGGCTGAAACTTAATAGACCATTGTGGCTCTTGATATGGTTACTATAGCTTGCTTAGTTCCACAGTTAAAATTGTTTCCTGCCCACACATTTTTAAGCCTTTGTGTTGATAGCAACTAAAGGAAACTGCAACACAGCCCATATTGCAGTTGGAGTAACTTTGGTTGCAACTTAAAAGGTACCACAAACTTTAAGATAAAGGCTTTGTGTGTGGGACTTTAGCCCCAGAGGTGCAACATAAAATGATCCCTCTGACTTTAATTTTCCCACCTGTCCTCTGCTCAGTGTGTTAGGGGTTCTTACGGCATCCTGCTATTCTGATTGCTGTTTTGGCCTTTTTTAATGTTTATTTTAAAGTTAGTCTGGGAGAGCAGGCATTGCACAGCTGCATCTTCTTGGCCTTTTTGTGGGCAGACACAAATAAACTCTTTCAGTAGCATTAGTCAACCAAAGGCACTGTATCTGCTATACACTTTTTCTTAGTGTGGTGTCTGAGGTTGAGCCTGGTGTGGTGCTGTGCTAGTTGCAATCACCTGTGTTTGGTTCAGCTCGCAGTATGGGCAGAGCAGGTTTATATCTGATTGCACTTTATTTATAGCTATACCCCAGAACAACCAAAAGCTTGTTTCTGTACCCCTTGGTGCTTCTTTGCTCCTTGGGTTTTAACCAAGGTTCCGACTGATTCTCTGTTTTACTCACTGCAGTTGGCTGAAAAATATGTGGGTGGTGCAGATGGCTCAGCCAAGCTTCAGTGCAACTACATAAAACAGGCAAAATCCTGTAGTACTCTGCAGCTTCCCACCAGCTTGCTGCACACAGATTAAATGCTGTAGCTGCTGTTTCTTTTTTATTTTTCCCTATGAGCTGAGTGGTGATGTATGAACTTGCAGAAACGGGTGAAATGTGCCAGCTCACAGATATTTTGTATGTCCATATTTGTTCATAAGCATATGAACCTGGGAGCTGTTCCAATGACATGTCTTATTTGCAGAAGTGTAGTTAGCAGTTTTCTTATACATGGGAATATAGTTATTATACATAGTGTGTGAGCCTGTTACAGGCTATTAGGATCACTGTATTTTAAGAATTTAGAAACTCTACTGAAAGGTTAATTCAAACACTGACAGAATACTGATACTGTTTGGATTGAGTTGAGGAATTTTTTCTTGGAATTTTTTTTTTTTGTTCGTGAGGGGTCTGGAAACTAGTAATACAGTTCTTTCTAATCCATTGCAGGAGAATGGGTGTCATCTAGATCATTTTTCATAGAGAGCATCTTGACAGACCTGTAGCAACATTTTGATGCTGTTAAAGAATTACAATGTGCTTTATCAGGCAAGCAACATCAAGACTGATTAATTTTAGGAGTTATACTGTGTGTGAGGTGGACCCTGTATTCAAAAAGAAGACCCTTCAAAAGTATGTTTCTAAAGCCTACTTCTTGTCTTTGTGGTAAACTTCTGTTTTCTTCAAAAGACCCGTTACTTTCAGCAGCTTTTGGCACACTAGCTGGATTTGGCACGCTAGCTGGATTTGGCACAGAAGGACTCTTTTTGGCAACATGGGTTCTGATATTTTAGTCAAGCTATTCTAAGGTTGTCTGCTTTGCTTGAAGCAGTGGGTTGCTTTCAAGAATATGTCATTACCAGAGTCTAGTCTATATAGATTTCAGTGGCAGAGGAACAATTTCTGAGGCCTGCTGACACAGGAGAGTAAAGATCAAGATGACTTGGAAAATTGGGCAATTCCCAGGTGAATACATTCCCAGGGATCTCATTCTGGAGTTTTTCAAGAGATGGCCATGTAACTCTCTTAAACTTAACTAACTAGAGGCTTCCTTGTGAGGTTCTTCTCCAGCATGTCAGTTGCCAAGTAATTGAACTGAAGTGTATTGTGGTACTGTTTTAGCATCCATCATGAAAGAGGACATAAAAATATTCAAAAAATGTCAGCTGTGTTTGAATATGTATTTTTAATTGTCCTATTTACTTTTTCTCTTCTTGCTTTCCCCACAGATGACAGGTTGTCCCTGATTTCTGCTCGCTCAGCAGCATCTAGCTCTCTAGCGTCTCAGATACTGGAACGAGCTCAGAAGAGGAAGGATTTCTGGGGCAAGACATAGTCTCTCCTACCTGTTGTCTAGAAACTATTCTGTAAAATGATGTATTTTGTATAGTTTGTAGTGTACATTTTAAAAGATTGTGATTGTAGGTTTCACACAGCATCCTTTCACTTACCATTGATGTGGCCCAAGTTTTAGGACTTGCCATCCCGGTTGAAAATTAAATATTTAAACTGATGATGCTGAAAATTAATGTTTTTTGTATCTGGGAGATCTTAATTCACTATGTCACAACAGCCATGTGAGGTTTTACTTTTTTTACAGTGGCACCTTTTGACACAGATAATTATATTTTTAAGAAACCCATGTGTTACTTTTCAAGATATTCTGCTGCAGTCTTGCAGTATGACCTGGAACAGTATTCAAAGGCAATGCCATTGTTCACCAAATACCTCAGTTGCTTTATTTTATCGAGTTATTTTAAGGGCAGCTGTGGTATATGTGTTTATGTTACTGTATGAATTGTCAGCATAACACAGCGCTGTAACAAAAAGTTACTTTTCCTACTTACTTCTTTTAACCTTTTACCAAAAAATTCTAATTTCTTAATGACACTAACATAGAACATACAGGAAGTTAAGAAAAGGACACAAAGCACTAGGGTTTGTTCATTGTCCACAGGTTTTTGGCCAGGATGACTATCAAGAGTTCAGTGTGTACAGTACTGCAGTTTGTCAGTTATACTGATATGAATGCTTGTCTTGTAGACTAAGACCCATGTTTAGTGTTAATTTCAGCTTCTCTAGAAAAAGCAAACTCAGCCAACTTAACCAGTGGTGTTCCCCAGCTCCACTTCAAACTCAGGTATTTAGGAGTATTGATCTCTTTAAGTAAACTCAAAAGAATGTTATTTTCTTGACTTTGATATTTTAATTACCTCTTATCTTAGTTTCCTGTTTTGGGGAGACTGATACCATTCTGATTGTCACAGTGAAGAGTGTGATTTATGCTGACATCTCATTTTATCTTTCCAAGTGATGCAGACAAGTTAAAAAGAAGTAGAGGAAATAGGTGGCTAGCAAGCAGTTTCGTTCTTTGTTTGGCCTCAGGTTTTAATACTACTTAATTTGAAAATTTTATATAAGAACAATTTGAAATTTGTGCACACTCGATTGCATTTTGATTTTGTATGCAATTATGTATGCATATTACTGAAAATAAAAATGGTTGTTTGCTTTGTTTCTCTTTAAGTTATGCTGGATAATTTGGCAGAGCCTATTACATTGGCACATCATTGTTTAGTTCTCTCTTTAACCTCTTCAGTTAGAATATCTGTGGACTTAAGAAAGATGTTACCTCAGATCTGATCTTCAGAAAGAGTAATTTATTGAAGCTAGATATGTTGACACTAGAAATCATAACTGACTACAGATATTTTAAATGGTGACTCGAAGCAGATGGGTGCTACACAGGCTGGAAAGGCTGCAATGCCCAAAGGGTCAGTCCCCAGCTAATGATGTAATGAGTGAGTGAATTCGTGCTATCCGGTACTGATGATGTTAGAAAAGAGTGTTCCCTTCTTCCAGAAATTGTATGTTACAGTAGCTTCCTACCGGTGGAGTTGTCTGAAACAAATCAAGGTATTTTATTTTATCTCAAGGACTTCTGGGATTGTTCTGTAATGTGTAAGTTATAATTGGTCATAAACTTTATACTGAAATGAAAATGTGCAACAGTGTTTATGAAAATTTCCACTTTTCCTCTGAAATTATAGTTTTATAGTGGAAAACAATGGCTAAAAGGGGAAATATTTTAGTTTGTTTGTTGCTGTGATGTGGGTGCATTAATTTTGCTGTCTATCTACATTATTCATATTCAACATGTTCCCCTTGTTTTCCTGGCCAAGACCTCTCATCATCCATTATTTCTCTGTGATACCTGTTAATTGACTTTTATGAACTGTGTCCTCTTTCTTTGTTTTTCTATGTTTGCCTGGGTTTCTTGGCTATCTGACAGCTCTGTCAAGAGTTTTTGTGCAGGTCTGATTTTGAGACCTGTAAGTCATAGACATTATAATACCCTTTGTGCCAGCTTTGCTTACAGTGTCTGTACTGGTACAGGTGAGTGTGGTACATCTTAGGTAGCTCTGAGTTTGTTAGTTGTGTGCAGTATGGTGCATGTATATTGATTTCTGCCAGGGAGAGAGTAGGGAGGGAGTAGGTAAAGGAGGGAGACATTTTTGTTGCATGGGGGTACACACCAATTTAGGTATTAGAATGAAAGTTCCTGGTGTCCCACACATCACTGGACATTATTTCTCGTCTGAACAGCTTTTAGCATTTGCCTGAAATGTTCTAATTGAACTTACTTTTAGACAGAAGTATTTAAAGGGAAGTGTAGACAAAATACCAGGTTTTGAGTTGCGCTACTGCTGAAGTGCGTTCTGTAGCCTACAAGGCAGATGTAAATTCTTTATGCCTGCTCTCTGCTATTGTTTATCTTGTTCAAGAGGGATTTTGGTTTTTTTGAATTATTTCAGCCCAGCCTTCAAACATATTTCCTGTTGTGTTTTCAAGCAAGCTGAACATGGAAAAAATGTTCAAAAGTGCACCCTTTATTAATAGTTACAAGTGTGTGCTGTGCAGTGAATGTGTATTGTTTTCTGTCAAGGAAACCTTAGAAGCCTTGAAAGTGGAGAGACTAAGTAGATAAATAATGAGGAAGGCAGTTGCCCATAGGATATGTATCTCAGGAATAAACAAGTTTGTGAGCTTGTCAACTTAAGGTCAAGATTTACAAAACCGGTGCGTTAATAACTGACCCAGTCAGTAGGTGTTGAATTGAATGTCTTCAGCTGCTGTTCCCAGCTTGTCGCCAGCTGGTCAAGGGAGGTGAGGGAAGACCTCACTGCAGTCTGCAACTTCCTTGTGAGAGGAAGAGGACGCGCAGACAGTGACCTCTTCAATGTAGTGACCAGTGACAGGATTTGGAATGGCCTGAAATTCTGTCAGGGGAGGTTTGGGTTGGATATCGGGAAAAGGTTCTTCACCCAGAGGGTGATTGGGCACTGGAACAGGCTCCCCAGGGAAGTGGCCACAACACCAAACCTGTCAGAGTTCATGAAGCATTTGGACAGTGCTCTTGGGCACGTGGTGTGACTCTTCTGAATGGTCCTGTGCAGGGCCAGGAGTTGAACTCGGTGATCCTTGGGGTCCCTTCCAGCTCAGCTTACTCTGTGATTCTCTGACTGGTTTTGCATATACAGTCTGGATTAAGTCACAAAGCCACTCAGTAAGTAAGCTTCTAGTGATACCTAAGCCACTATGTTGTGTAGGGATTTTTCAGCCTTTTTGGATTAATAGATCCACATCTACTGTATTGCTGATGGATTCCTATGTAGTGAGCAACAACCTTCCAAAACCAGGTTTGGCTTCACCAATGTCTTGAAGGTAGCTGGAGTTCCTTCTGCACCCAAGGGCTACAGCCCAAAACCCAGTGTGTGTTGCAATAAGGTGAAAGAAGTGAAATTATTTACCAGCCACCAGCTTTCTCCTTCATGCGAAAATTCTTGGAGCCCAGGTACTAATACATTCTCCTTGTCTGACTTGTGGTGTCATTGTTTTCTGGCAGATAACAGTGGAAGAAAAGTGTCGCTGTTGAGCGCTAGCCAAGTGCAAGAACCAAACTGGATCGGGTGAGGCGGAATTCTGATTTTATTATTTAATTCTAAAACTTATATAGACTTTTAAAAGTTTCTCCGGATTGGGTCAATTCAAAACCTCCCCCTAGGCCCATACGCCAGGTAGAACTGTCCATCTTTGCAGAGACAGTTTCAATCACATCCAAACCTTATCTTTATTTATAGAACACAGGGAGAAGAAGAGAAACATTCCCATGGGAAAGAATCTGTGCTACCACAGAAAAGGGGATTTCCAAATCCATAATACTCAATGAGCAAATCTAGTATTTGAAGATGGGGTAGGAAGCACAGCTTCTTTGAGCAATTTAGTGTGTGCTTATTTCCGTGATGCCATATTGATTCATTCTGTCTTCCTGTTCTGCAAGGCTGAGTTGACACCTAACGTTCTAGTGTCACAGGAATTCTTAACCATCTGGTAAAATTTGTCAGCAAAGAGCCCCATCACCATTTGATGCAAGTGGAAATTTTGCTGTGACCTTGTTGACCAATTTTAGTGTAGCTTGAAGAAAAATTGTTTCCTTATCTAGATGCACACAAATATGTGATAAAGGAAACTAGCCAGACAGTAATTTTAATTGTAAGTGGCCTGAAATTAATGTCCTGATTCTAGCAGTTATTCAGACCTTTGCAGACCTGAGCCTAGGGAAGAGAGAGTAGCATGGTGGAGCTGTTCCTAACTTTTAGGTGTGCAGTCATTTCTTCGGTTGTCTGTGCAGTGGAACCCAGTGGGAAAGTGTTAATCACAATAGCAGTGATCACACCAAAAGCAAAACCTGAAGAGCAGTCAGTGGATGGTAGGTAGTAAGAAAACTCCAGTTTCATGGAAATTCCAAGTTTTGGTTTGCTTTTTGATTCAATTTTTCTGTTGTATCAAAGAAGGACATCTGGAGTTCCATGTAGAAATGTGAATTAACTTCCTGTATGTACTAGTATTGCCTACAGTTCATCTGTGTCGGATGTGGGCTGACCTTGTGAGGTTTCTCTTTCACAGGCTGTATCCTAGAGAAGCCCATGGAGTGACTGAGGAAGCCTGAACTTGGCATGTCAAATGTGCTGTGCCTGGGAAACGGAAGGATGGCGCTTGGTGGTCCTGTGTGGTGTCATGTTGGGGTGGAGGATTGAGAACTGCACGAGATTGGTGTGAAGAGTGACAGTCCTTTGGGAAAGCAAGCAAGGCCTGTTTCGTGTACAGCTTTCACACCCTCTGTTGGATTGCTTGTTGCATTCACAGGGCTGGATTAAAAGTGTAAGAGCAAGAGCAGTCATTTGCAAAGAGCTTGCTCTGTGCAGGGAGAGTTGGGTGGTACAGTCGGGGCAGCAGATCCTGCTTAGTGTAAATGGTTCTACAGTGGAGGGGGAAGAGGACAACTCAAGCTTCTTACTCCCCACTTTCTTCAGAGGTTGTGATAAAGTCTTCTAGTAAAACATGTCAGCTTTGTAAATGTGACTAACTTACACTTATGTCAGGTAACCTTATGCCAAGGTAACTAAGGTATTTTAACTGTGTTTAAATCTGATCTACACATATACTGTATGTGTCTCTGTGTATGTACAGATATGTGTGTGTGCTTGAACAGAGTTGTTTTTTCCATAGTAGCTAATATGGGGCTCTGTTTTGAAATTATGCTGAAGATAATGTTGATAATACAGAGGTGTTTTCTTTATTGCTGGGCACATGGTCAAGACCTTTTCTGCTCCTCACCCTACTCCATTAACACGTAGGCTAGGGGTGCACAAGGAGTTGGGAGAGGACACAACCAGGGCAGCTGACACCAACTGACTCAGGGGATATCCCACACCATGTGGTGTCATGCTCACCCTATAAAGCTGGGGAAGAGGAAGGAAGTGGGGGGACATTCTGAGTGATGGTGTTTCTCTTCCCAAGTAACCATTATGCATGATGGAGCCCTGTTTTCCTGGGGCTGAACACTTCCTTTCCCATGGGAACTGGTGAATGAATTTTGCTTTGCTTGGATGTGGCTTTTGCTTTACCTATTAAACTGTCTTTATCTCAACCCACAGGTTTTCTTACTTTTACTCTTCTGATTCTCTTCCCCATCCCATTCCAGTGGGAAGTGAGTGAGTGTCTGTGTGGGGCTTAGTTCTGGCTGTGATTAAATCACAACTCTGTGTGTGTGTGTGTGTGTGTGTGTGTGTGTGTGTGTGTGTGTGTGTGTGTATGTGTATATATATATATATATATACACATGTATAATTTTTTTTAAAACTCAAGGTGTCTTTGTCTAATACTGTCATGTGCTGGGATGTCTCCAAAGCACCTACTTTAGGATGTGAATTAGAATAGGAATGGCTGGCAGGATCCAGAAAGCATGTACTTTTGGATTTCTCCCTTCCTAGGTCCCTTTCTGGTTACGGGGTTGTTGTGACGCATATGCTTATCTACAGGTGCACCCTTTTCTGGAGAACTGGATGCCCAGGTCTTGCTGCAAGGTTGTCCTTGTGGACTGGGGAAACCTGCTGAGGCTCAGTGCTTCCCCAGCTACAGTGGGCCTGTGAGTTCCCAGAATAGTGCTCTCGTGAGGAGTGCATATTTGTGTTTCCATTGGGAAGCTGGCTCCAGCTGTTTGTGTATTTTAGCTTACACGATGCGTGGCTGAAAACAGATAACCCAGGAAAACAGCATCATAATTCCTATGCTGCAGCTATTTTTTCTGGCCCCATAAATCTCACATTGTTAACAATAGCTCCACTGCAAGAGGAAACTCGTTGACTCACGGAACTCTCTTGGGAGATCGGCAGTAGCATAACCCCGGTCTGGGGAAGGGCTGGGGCAGAAGCTCTTGGCTTCCTAGGGATGGAAGCTGTTGGCTTCCTGGGGATACAAGTTAGAAGACTGCTGTTAGCGACATGAGAACTGTCACCTTCTGTAATGGCTCTGTTATGCTGAATAACTGAGCTGCCAGGGGCTCACTCTCAGGAGATGCTGAGCTCCAGTCTCAGTGGAAGTGCTGGTGTATGGGCAGTGTCTGGGCACAAGTACTTCACCTTAAATAAGATTGCTTCCCTTCAAAATGGATTTATTTAATTACCCTGTTACATGTTAAAACTGCTGGCACTTGGTCAACCAAGGTGCTGGGGCTTGGATTATAAGCCAGTTTGCAAAATTCTGTTCCCAATTAGAGTGGTTTTCTTTGAGATACACTATGTCATTAATTCCACTTCATCATGTTACTGAGTCACGGCTGTGCAACCACACCACGCATTAACAGGAAGCTCAGAAGTTTCAGTTCACCTGATCTGATGGTTCAGAAGACATGGTTGGATACATGTAGGTCACTATACAAAGTGACAGAGTCTTACAATATTTAAGTGACTTTACATGCTGAATTAAGAGTTGCTGTCTGGTGGAAGGGATAATAGTGGTGCCTTTGGTGCTGTGAGGCTGTGTGCACTGACATGGTCTCAATTCTCTTTTCTCCCATCTGTGTGAACTGAGTATTGGCTGCTATTGATAAGTCTTAATAAGACTTCTGTTTATGCTTTACTGATGTTGACAGGAGTTTTCTGAAGAGGCGAGACCGCTGGACTAACATCTATTGCAGTTCCATTGAGACTGGTTTTTGGTTTTTTGTTTTTGTATTAATTAATTAATCCTTTTGGGACTCAGTAAAAGTTACTGCATCAGTGGTCTTGGTAATAACATGGTATTAACATGTTAAGAACATTAGTAGCAGCAATATGGTGGTGTCTCAACGTATCTCTGAGTTGCTTTCTCTTGTATCTCCACTGTATAAATGTTTCTGAGGTGTGAATAAAGTTATTTAAAGCAAGAAGGTTTGGGTTTTTTTTTTTTTGTTTTTTGTGTGTGTGTGTGGTGGGGGGTTGTGTTGTTTTTTTGTTGGTTTTGGTNTTTTTTTTTGTTTTGGTTTTTGTTTTTTTTTTTTTTTTTTTTTGTCCCAGAATGAAATTTAAAATTGAACATCCTTCCTCTTGGATGTTTTATGATATGAAATACCAGTTTTATGGTATAGCATCCTATAGTTAGGAGACCCAAAAATTATGTCACAGAAGCAAGTGAAGGTCAGCGACAAAGATCTGTGATGAAACATCAGATATAAAAGCCAAAGTGTTACTGTCAGAGGAAATGTGTTACTCTGTGTTACAAAAATGTTACAACCAGGAAAGGTAGGAAATCGCATGTGGTATGCAAAACCCCTGAGTCAGCAGTGCCTGTACTGAGAGCTGACTCCAGAGTCTTTTTCAATCACCTGATATTCCAAGGCTAAGCAATTTTATTAATGCTCTTTATTCTTCTTCCTAAGGATGCACAATTTCTTACATGACATTAAACCTATCATTAAAAAAAGAAAAAAACCAAACAAAAATATAACAGTCGAATGCTACATGTTCTCTCCCAGTCTCTGCATTGGTACCATTTCCTCTGTAGAAATGGAATTCCTTCTGCCATTCCTAATGATCAAGCCCAGAAGACACTTGCCTGTGTACTAGCATGTTTCCATAAGGAATGGCTCGGTTACAGAAAAGCTTATTTTCAGAGAGCAGACTAAAAAAAGACTTTACTGGAGCTTGAGCTGAAACGATTTTATAGTCTACTTTAATCTTTGGAAGTTTGAAAGTCTGGGCAAAAGCAGAGGAAAACTGAGATAAAATGGAGCTGACAGCTGACTGCTTCACAAATGAGCTGGAGCAAAATGAGGGGATGATTGTGATCTGAAACCTGAGATTGAGAGCTCAGTTTTAGGTGTTACATGACCTATGGCCCATTCATACAAATGTTTAAGGGGGGAAAATTTCATTGCCAAATAAAAGATCCAAGACGATGATACACAGGCTCCCTTTTTCACATGCCTGCTCTTGACAGTATTTCTAGCCCAGTGGCCAGTCCTGACATTTCCAATAATGCAGTATAATCCTGGCTAATTGAAAATTTCCTAAAGCCCAGGACAATTCCTGCCTGCTGGTATGTTGCTGCTGATACATAGCAGCTGAATATCAAAGTACATTATTGGTTGTTCATCTGTGACCTCATTCAAAGTCAGAAGGAAGTGTCTGTGGCTTTAGAGGCAGATGTGATGTAGAGTTCCAGTCCTCCTCAAAAAATCCTCTGTCATCAATATGGGTCAAGAAGTCATTGTCGAGAATATTTACCACTATGATTTCCTAATGAATTAGGGAAGTTCCACGTAATTAGATTTTAAAAGTTTATAGGTGAGTTCAGTGATAGGATAGACACTTAACTCTTGGGACAGTACCAGGGTGGAAAGGTGACCTGTGAATAATTTCAAAATAATTTCCTTAATTAATTATACTTGGAAAAAATACAGAGAGTACTTTATAGAAGATTAAAGGTCTTTGGTAGTTTTTAATTAAAATGAAAGCAGAGCAGATATATTTTCTTGTAAGAATTTTGTACTTTAAACAGTGCTACTAGCCTTAAACATTAAAAATATCATTAAAGCTATTTTAAAAAGTCATGAAATAAGAAAGGGAAATTACTTCCCCCTCATTCTTCAGATGCGTTTTGTCCAGTTTACTCTTTCTCCACGAGGAAAGACCCACCAGTGATGGTTTCATCCAGAGAACCACATTTAAAATGAAAGGCAGCTTTCCTTCCACTGTTGTCTCCTGCTGTGCAGTTCAGGGTAGCCCATTTGGGAAGAGGACTCTAACCAAGCAATTTCCCTGAGGTTCATCCTCAGTGCTGGTTCAAGACCTTGTTTTTCAGAAGTCTATTGTATTTCCTCCTCAAACAAGAATAAAAATAAACCCTTCCACAACTGTAGCAGAAAATACAGAGCTGAAGTCTCTCTCTGGACTTCAGCTGGGGACTGGAGTAAGATCCAGTGCTGGTGTGGGTTTTTAGCTCCATCTTTCCGTGGGATGTATTGCTGGATGTTTATCTCCCATCTGGGATGTGGTGAGCTAGTGAAAAGAGGTGGTAACTGTGGCTAGTGTTTATTCAATGCCATCTCATAACAGAAACACAAGACCCTGGGAATGGGAGGCGTATGTCCACTTCCAAAGAAATTTTCCGGATGTGTTACAAGGAATAACTGAAGCCATGGCTGTGGCTGCACCATAGCTCTGTCGTACATCCAGGACCAACAGTCCTAGGAAGAGGCCAGGAATGAACTGACGAGCATGGGAACCACACAGTCTGCTCGTGTTAGTGTCTGGTAACATCTTGGCTGTTTGCTTTTGGGCTGGACCATACTCAGAGTAAGCTAGAGGGATGAAGGAGTTTTGTCTCACAGCTGCTAACAAAAGGGTAAATAATGCAAAAGCTTTAGGAATGTAATAAAAAGGGAATTTGCAAAACACAGATTAATGAATTTGAAATATGCATTTCAGCATCTCAGTGTCTGGAAAATGGCAAGGTAAACTAAACAACTGAATTGGTTGTTGGCACAACCAACTGGTGGCACAACCAAAAAGTAGCATGTCTGAGAAAGATGGCTAACAATACAGATGGGAAGCTAACTTAAGGTTTTCTGTGAAAATAGGTATGTCCCAGTGTATGGTTTCAAATAAAAGAGCAGGAAGACAGAAGAGATCCTGTAATGACTGCATTAAAAAAGGCAGAAGAAAGATTCAGCATCTAATTCCTCATTCATCTGCCTGTTGTTTAAATATCCATCAGGACATGTGGGATGTTAGAGATGAGGTGTGCTCCTCACAGTAGTTTGAACTGATGAGCGTGGTACAGCTACTACTTACTCAGGCCGTGCACCCTTTCCATGGGACTGGAGCCACAAAAAGAGGGCAGGCAAGCTGGATATGTGTCTGATGAGTAAGTGACCAAAGGGATGGAGAAGGAACATCTACCAGAAGGACAAGAGGACAAGGGATCTGAACCAGGGAAGGTCTGAATGCCTGTCCGCAGCTCCTGTTCTGGGCGTGGAACTTCAGTTCTAATGGATGAGCTGATGGAGAAACCTCAGTTAGAAGCAGACTTTGGTTATCAGACTGTGTTTAGCACCTGGGTAGGAGTTAGTGGAAATGCATTTCAGGGAAAGTCAATCCTTCAAAGCAGCCTATCTGTCGGGATTCTCCCAGTTTGGTCTTTAATGTCTGTCTTTTGGTGAAGTAAAACTCAGCCTTTCATCTTCTCATTAACCTGTACCCCCACTGGGACTATTAGCTTGGCAAATGAAACATATGTGGAAAAGATTTTAGAAATATATTCTCGAGTAGCTTTGTGGTACATTTGGGTGTGAACTAGACTGTTGATATCCTGGGTCCAGACTCGCTTTCTGCTGCCTGCTGCAGTAAAGATGCTTTTGGAGGCTGGTCATGGGAATGGGTACCTGAGAGGGGCATGGAAAAGGAGGTGGTGATGATGGCTCTGGGGCACAGCTTCAAGGGCATGGATCTGTGCAGAGCTGATGTGGCAGGTGTCTAAGGGCAACTGAGGCAGGACTGAGGCATGGAGAGATGAATTCACTCTGCAGATGCATCAGAGGAGGCTGAAGAATAAACCTCATGTCACTCAGCCTTTAACTGCTTCCTTTTGGGTGTAAGAAAAAGATCTGGCCATTCCAGACCATGGGGTAAGGTTGATAATGGCTCTTGTCCTGAGAACCTGAGCCACAAGGGATGGAGCCCAGCCACACAGATGCCCACTCTCAGAGTTCTCAGGTGTTCACTCTCAGAGGCAGAGCTGAAGCCTCGGTTTTCCAAATCTGATTTCTCCTGTTTGTCACCTGTGTACCTCGTGGGTATTAGACAACCAGGAGTTTACATTTGTACCAGTTCTGTGTTCTCATGCATTACTGTCTACAGATGGGTTGCAAATTACTCTCTAAAGAGTGCAGTTTCCCTTTAGCACACTGCATGATATTTCAGACTGAAGGTGCAGTACTGCCTTCATGTTAGCAGAAGAGCCTTAGGAACATGGAAATCACCTGGATAACTAAGTACATGACCACAGCTCTGGTCATTATACCTGATTACAGCCTTAAATGCGGATAATATTTTTGAAAAAGAGAATCTGGAAATCAAGCATGTGATAAATGTAATGTTGGTCCTACACAGTTTCTGGTCTCTCAGAGAGGATTGCACAGTGATGTACAGGTAGCCAGTGACTCCAGTGGGCCACAGTGTGGGAAAGGGTATTTTCAGGGTAGGAGCCACAGGTGGTCAGTGCTTAGGTTCTGATACAGTCTCTGATCACTCGTGTGTACCAGTCAGCAACAGTGAAACCACTCTTGTATCACAGGAGATGAAAAAAAAATTAGGTAAGTTATGTTTTCTGTCATCAAACTGTCAATCAATAAGTGCATTATAACTGGGACAGGAGGCACAAACTCACAAAATTCTCAAATATTTTTATGCAAAAAGAATTCAGGATTCCTACCCTGGTAAAAGCCCCTGCTTTGCCCCACATTAATATTTGGGTTTTTTTAATAGGAAACTAAAGATTATGAAGGCCTTGAAGTTGTATTTGTGGGTTTTGAAGTGGTTAGGTAGTTCTCAGAAGAGGATACTGGAAAGTAAGAGACTTGCTGATGTCATTTTTATTTCACCACCAGTACCCCCAAAAAAAAAAGCTGAGAGAGATGTTGGTGGCCCTATATAAGGTGCAACTCACCTCCTGCAGAGCACATCAAGAATCGCAGCAAAGGTAAGGCTTGCAGCCGTTGTGCTGCTCTCACTTTGCTTCACCTGCTCTCCTTGGTGCTAACGCTGCCTTCTCTCACATCAGAGCTCAGAGCTGTATCTGCAGCCTGCTGGGACGGACGATTTCACATCGTGAGCCATGGCCTCCCTGCAGACCTTGTCCAAGAGCTTCCCAGGATGGGTTTTCTTCTGCTGCTGTTGCTGTCTCCCTCTTCTTCTCACCAGCTCTCTGCCTCTGAAAGGGGCTTCCACTGCCCATCATGCCTGCAGGCTCAGGAAGATCAACTTCCAGCAGCCCTACATCAGGAACCGCACCTACACTTTGGCTAAAACGGTACAGTCATCCACATGTTCTTCATGGTGGGATCTGAGATCCTGCTCCTCTGTTAGTGCCCTGGCTTCTAGCCTTTGGCATTCCTCTCTCTTTCCCATGCTTTCCTCCAGAAAAAAAACAAAAGTGCATTTGCAGTCAAGGCTGAGTTTGGGTGTGTGGAGCAGTCTATTGCCTGCTGGCTGTGTAGCCAGGGGAAGATATTGCCTCTCCACCTCCTGCTTCCCAGGGGAAAGGCAGCCCCTGGAACAGCACAGCTTCTTCTCTTCAAGCAGCTGCTGCCAAAGTGGGCAAATTGTGAAATATGAGATTAAATTTCTCCGTTTTCCCAGTCCATTTGGAGCTGGGCCGTGACAGCAGTCACAGCCAGGCAGACGCTCAGGCATCTGAGCTCTGCTAGGGCAGGTTTCTTGGCTGCTCTTGCCGTGGGTGGGTGTCCCTGGGGGTACACTGTCGAGGGCTGCAGCACCTCCCAGCAGTGCTGCGGGCAACCATGAGGTCAGCCACCTGCAGCATCTGGTTTAGTCATCATAACCACGACGACTTCTGATGTTTAAGTGGAGGACATGAATTCAGACTTCAGCTTATTTATTTTCCTGCGATACTGACCTTGAATCCCACCCAGCTGAGGGGAGAAACAGACACAATGTCCAAGCTTATCTACCTGGAACAGACTGTGGTGTCCATTCCCTCATTTCACCTGCACTTTCATTACTGACGAAAACTTTAGGGTTTATTATTCATTTTTAGGTAAGGTTCCCATCACCACCTGACACTTCCTTCTTTTCCTTTCAGGCCAGTGCCTCTGACAAGGACACGGACAACAGATTGATTGGGCAGCAGCTCTTTGTCAACATCAGGGTAAGCTTTACACGAGGAGTCTGCTCTTTGCATCCCTCTGCAGCACTCAGTGATCTCTTGCCTTGATTTAACATGACCTTTTACTTTCATACATAGGAAAACAACCGCTGCTACCTGATGAAGAGGGTTGTGGAGTTCGTAGTAAAAGATGTTCTCCTCACTGAAGTCAAGAACCAGTACCCTCACGTTGAGGAGGTGGCACAATTCTTGGCATCCCTGACCTCGGAGCTGAGCAGTTGTGTGAGTAACACTGGGTTTCTTTCCCTCTGACTCTTATTGCTGCTCCTGAATCTCAGAACACTACAAGCAGTGGCAAAAGGCAGTGGTACAAAAGGAAACCTCAGATCAAAGATATGAAAGTCAGAGTTAATAGAAGGGTGTGAAAAAGGAGAAAAAGTACATCGTTGCACATAGCTGTCAGTCTTATGTCTGGATGTTTTCTTTCTTTTAGAAATTTTCAGGAAAGAAAGAGCACATTGAAAAGAACCTGGAACAAATGAAGAACAAGATGGAACAGGTACGTTTTTTCCAAACATTTAAAAAGAGCAGTTTCAAACCCCAGTCATTTAGTTGGATTAAGGCTGACCTAATTATGAAACAAACTCTGGAGATTATTTAGGAGGTGAAGCCTAAAAGGGCATTAAATAGGGGATTAGTGATATTTCCCCTTCCAGCCCTCCCTCACTTGTCCTGTTAGCTCTCTGCACGTGTTATGGTAATTAAACCTTCAAAAGCTAGGCTGCAGGAAACTTATATGTTAGTCTACATTGGAATGAGCTAGTTTATATTTTAAGATATAATGACTAACAGAACTATGTGAGAGAATTAGGAAAGTAAATTCTTGATTCAGTTTTTGTGACAATCCTAATTTCAATTTTCTGAAAAGTAACTAGTTGCTAAGATTTGCATTCTGCTCTTTTCTAGCTAGGAGAAAATGGAAAGACTAAAGCCATTGGAGAGCTGGATTTACTGTTTGACTACACGGAAAATGCCTGTGCTGATGCCCCAAAAAAGGGAGGCAACAAGAAGAAAAACTGAAAAAATTCTGAATCATGCTTGAAGAGATGTCTCTGCAGATCTCTTGCAATAACAGATCTCTTGCAATAACTCAAATTGATTAGCTGCAACTATGTCCATTCCCCCCAGAGGCAGTGTATTTTTCACTTGTGTCAAAACTAGCAAACTAAGTGAGCAGAGACAGGATGCATATTGTTGCCTTCTTTGAAAATGAAAACTCCAGGACACTGCCTCTCCATTGCAACACAGGGCATTAGTTATTTACAAAAAGCACCGTTCTGTTCTCCTCATCTCCATAGGAATGAGGCAACCATTTCTGTCTTTTATGTACTGAAATTTGACACCTATGAATCAGCTTTGATCAAGGTAATGATAAGTTGCCAGGATGTTTTGAGCCTCCTGGTTGGAAATCTCTCTTGTATATGTTGCCCCCTTCTGACCTTTGCCTGAAAAGTTGGTATTTCAGACTGGTTCAGAAATAATTTTTGTCATTTGTATTTAATGGTAACTTATTTTAAGGTAATAATTATACAATACTTTTATTTATATAGATTAATTGAAAAATATCCAAGGAAATGTATTTATGAAGCTTTACCAGAAATTAACACTGCTGTGTGATATTTATATGCAGATGGAATGTTTTATAAATGCTTGCACCTTAATTTATTATAATAAATATTTTGGTCCTCAGATATTGCCATTTGCAGAGCTTTTGTCTTTTCTTCAAACACAAGGGAGATGATACACACTGCACCTGTGGCGCTGCTGAACTAGTGGCTGTATTCTTGTATCCAGAAAGGATGCAAGCTCTCTCTGGGGCTATGCTTCTTCACCACAAGCCTGCAATTTCGACTTCTCACAGGCCAGGGCTTAGTGGGGAGCATGTCAGTCAGCCTTTTTTGTAGGGGATGGTGGGAAAAATGGCATCACTCCTGAAAGTGCTTGGTTTGGTTCACTGGTTCTGCCTCTATACACTCAGAGACAAGGTCCCCCTTGAACAGCTGCTGGTGAAAAGTCCCAAACTGTTCCCATGGGTCAGATGACATGGAGACAAACAGGCAGCAGCTGCTAATGAAAACTCAGAGCTCTGCATTCCCACTGCCCATCCATAGCACACTGAGCACAAATGGTGTTCTGCAGCATCAGGGATCTGAGAGTCCTTCAGAAGAGAATGTTTGGTGCCTATTCTCAACACAAACTCCAAGAGAGAAAAAAACCCCAAGCCCCTGAAACACAATTTAACCTGTCATTATCATGTCATGTCCTTCAGCAGTGTCTCCTGGGCAGAGACAAAAGAGTTGCTCTGGTGTAGACAGACAAATCGGTGACTGGACCAAGGTTAAAGGGGTGAAAAGCATCCAAATAATCAAAAAGCCAGAGGAAATATGTAATAGCAGATTTCAGCAACTGCTGAAGTCTTCTTGAGCAAGGCGTTGCCATTTATTTATCAGGGCAACAAGTATCCTGTCCACATTTAAAAAATGTTGCTCCTGAACTAGAGCAATTTAAAGATGCGTTTAAAAGCATCCATCCGTACCTATTTCGAACACGATTTATGTGAACTGAAATCATAACACATTCATGTGGGAAATCACATATTAGACTGGCATATGATCCATTTGGGTGATGGATGCCTGCTACCTGTCGAACGAGGTGTATTCAACATGGTTTACTTTTCTCCACACTTTCATTTGCATATCACAACATATGATTTACATGCCTGTTCATAGTCAAGGTAGAAGTGACCCATTAGTGACAGGCAGCCAGGATCTGCTACCACATAACAGTTTCAGGGATTTAACCTTTATTATATATTCAGTTGGATATATATTTCCTTTCTTGTGGGATAAGGAATGATGTTGTCAAGAGCTGTTGGCCAACATCCTTTCTCTTATCACTCAAATGTGTGAGAGCTGACAGCAAAGGGAGGGAGTTTAAACACCAAATGAGCAGTTCACTTCACTGACCTTTGATATACACAGTCTTTCCATGAACTACATCTGTCTCCCTTTACAGTCAGTGGAGGGTAAGAGGAATTATACAGGTGCCATTTCTCTGGTCTACATTAGAGGTTTATAAAGATTGTGACTTTGGGCAGGATAACATGACTTTGCCCTAAAAGTACCTGTTTTGTTCCTTAATTATAAATAGAGGCCATAAGCCACATGCATGCTGTTCCTTATTGATAGAATCTCTTCACAAACAGATAAATAACTTATTTCCTTCTTCTACTTCCTTTAGGTCTCTTCGACATCATTCTCAGCTCATTGAGCTGCCCTACCCAGAAATGTCAAATCAGATTCTCAAGTTTTCCACACCGGGGCTAAAGCCAGATTAAAACCCATTTGTCCACAAAAATGTAAAAATGAAGTAAACTAATTATTAACTTCTCCAACTCTAAAAGCCACCAGCTGGAAGACTCTACCACAGAAACCTCATGAGCTGGAGCCCTGGAAATGCCACACAGCAAACTTTGCAGAATTTCCTTTTCAGTTTTCTTGCAGGGTATGTATGACTTGTGGGTGTATGAAGGATGGTGGTGATGGTCAGTTTTGAACAGACAAAGGAACTAGAAATTGGAGTAGGTTTCCCTTACAACAGGAGGAAATGTCTGGGACAAACCATTACTGACCAAAAGAAAATAAAAATACAATTTCAGTTAGGCAACCTGGGTTTTATTCAGTTAATAGTTCCAGCTCAAAAAAGGAAAATCCTGCTGAAATGTTTCGTTCTGACATTTTCTAAATAATTAGTGTTTTGGTTTTATGTGCACTTCTTTCAAAGGTTGAAAAGAGATTTGAAAGCAAAATGAGCTGTTTCATTTTGAGTTGGACAAGTGCTTTGGCCCTACCCACAATGAATTATTTTGGTTTAATTTTTCAGTTGGGTCACCAAAGAGAAGCTCCATTATTCACGCAATTCTGATTTCCGTTGCCCTGTTTTCCTTTCCATTTTCTGCCTCCAAGTCATGGACTATTTGTAATTCCCAGAGGTCCTCGACTAGCAACCTTAGGGAAAGCACATGCTCCACATCCTTCACTGAGGACACCTGCACTGTAGGGGCTGCAGGACCTCTTCCTGAGCAAAAATTCACAGACTATGCTACTGTCAAATTTGCATTTCATTGACTCTTCCTTCCCTTCTCTTACATTAGGTGACCAGAACAGGTGCTTTTTTTCCTGCACATAATTATAACGCATTTATAAAACTGCCTCTGAAATGTCATATTGTGCAGAGAGAGGAACCCAAATCATGAACAGAAGTTTCCACATCCTGCTGAGTAAGTAGTGGTGACAGTTTAAGAAACATGTCTTAAATACATTGGCTGGAGTGTTAGTTAGGAGATTTACATATTCAAAGTATGAATATACACTCCCCAAGTGACCTAGAATAAAAGACGGTTGATATCTCCAATTTGCTGCTGGAAGTATATTCTAGGCAATGCAAAATGTTGAAGCTATCCTGTTCATAAAAAAGTGGCATGTGATTATGTCAGCTTGTGCTTTAAAGCACAGTTAGCTTAACAATTAGCTGCTCTGAAGAAGGTATGGACTGCACTGAACATCAGTAAATGCCTGACAAACTTTTCAGTAACAGTCATCATCAGTAAGGATGTTTGTGAAATCAGTGTCAGAAATGGCCTGCTAATGTGAAGCAAGACAGGCAGAAATATTAGAGTCAATCTCAGGCTTATGTATGATACTTCCAGGAACAAGGTAATGATCATGGAAAGAAGGAAAAACCTACAGTGCAATTCTGTGGGACCCAGAATATTTTTGGCAGGCCACTACCCAAAAATATGTTACATAAAGTAACATATTTAGGATGGAAAGTAATGCAGCCTCCCAGGGGATCCAGACCAGGATTCTGTGCCTTTCAAGAATTTGTTTGAAAGCCTAATTTGGGTGAGGTAAACTACAAAATACAGACTATGCTGAGGCTGATGGCACTTCTGATTCATGGCACATATCCATTTTCCATTTGTGACACCTTTTTCATGGTTAACACAAAGCTGCAGACACTATCAGATTAACTGTATGAACTTCACCACTAACAAAAGTGCTAAACAACAATGTAAGTGAAAAGATTTCTTCTCAAGTCTAGGAAACCACTCTCTCTGTTAACCTTTAAATTACAAATCCCTGGCCAAATTCTTATATGTCAGTTTCTAAAATTTAATTTGAAATTCAATGATGAATGGTTTGAAAAGATTCCTACATCTTTCCTTCCCTAAGGAGAAATTAAAATAAAAATTATATTGAGAAGAACCATTTATCCTCAGCAAACTAACTCATGGGACCCAAATGTAAACATTTTTTCAGTAAGAAAGATTAAAGCAGAGCATTTAATATTTCCAGGATCTGGCCATTTTTCTTATCCAAGTTTGAATTACAAAAAATAAAAGGGCAGATCTTCTAAATGAAAAGTATTTTCTCATCAGCTCAGGGCATCATGGATAAAAATATTTTGAAAAAACCAGACTCATAAATACGTCTTTAACTAGCTTACTTGAAACTGTTGTATGGTTGTTTCTTCAAGAACCAGTAAGGCTTTCCTCGTGGAAATGGTAGACCTAGTTTCAAATGACGGAATGAAAAGTGAAGTTGTTCCCCAAAAGCTGCAAAATTGTACCAATTTAAAGTTCATTTTGTTCTACAGGTTTTTTCCAAAAGAAAGATTTCTGACTCCTGCTGCACATTTAAATAATAGTGATGATGCTCCTTAAGATGTGAAAAGAATGGGGCAATCATGCATCTGTGTAATGTCTAAAAGCTGTGCAATCATGAAGATTGACTTTCTGATTAGGCCTTGTGATGTAAGAGCTCCCCAATGGATTAATCCTGTACCTGGTCCTGCTCCAAAGAAGGTAGAAAGAAAACTCCTATTGACTTCAAAGTATGTAATATTAGGCTTGTAGTTTGTGTATTTATCAGGTTAATTATATTACCAAAAAAACCCCGAGAAAAAAAGGAAGGTTTCAACAGAGATGCTAAAATGGAAATGATGAATTGGACTGTTTTTATTAAAGACTTGCCCACAAAAATCTAGTGTATTAACACTTATTTGGGAAGCAGAGGTTCCAAAATAAAGTTTAGATTCTGCTTGTCTTTGCAGTGACCTTGTATTTATTGTTTGTCTAAAAATATCCAGGCCTTGTCTTAGGTTAATACTTCTTATGAAACATGTCTGTAAAGTTTCTGGTTTGACTAGCTTTTCTCCTTCAATAGTTATCCTTTATGATGTGACTCCTGAAACAGGGGAAGAAATTTCAGATTATCTCTTTTTCATATTTTGTCACCAAATAAATACATTGTGTGACTGAGATTTTAGGTAGATATTACCAGATTTAGGGATTATCAACTCTGAGGCTTATTTTTACTTTGGTAGCCCAAAAATAGAGAGTGCTTGTTTGTCAAAGACAGCATTTGGCAAAAAAATATTATTATTTTGTAGTCATTAACATGAACATCAACACCGTGTTCATTTCTCCTGTAGGTAATAGAGGTTTGATTAAGTTTAGAAAAGTATCTTGGCTCTTGATGGGAACCACGTGTGGCTCAGAAAATGCAAGACAGTTACTTGCACATGAGATACCTGGTTTCACTTGATGTGTGAGCTTGAAGCCTCCAAAACAGGGAGCTGCTCAGCGCTGTCATTGTGCTCTCATTTTAATATCTGCCAATGATTCAGTTCTTACATGACATGGATTTCTGAGCAACGACTGGGAACTCAAAACAAATCAGTGACCAAGACTCTGATCCTGCAAATTGCTGAAACACCACATACTCTCCTCATTTTGATAGTAGCCTTGTATGAGTCATCTGCCCTAGCTTTGGTGCCAGAAAAGCAGCTAGCAAAAGCTGAGATGCTGCCCACAGGCACTCGCAGAGCCCATCTCTAGCCCTGCCTGCAGCAAGGGTGTCAGGCAGAGGAGAGCCTGGTCCCTCCATCAGCCCCCCATAACGAGAGCAGCCTCAGACGTCCAGCCTCGGGTGGGCTGTGGCTGGCCCTTACAAATTCCAGGCATGGACTTCAGGGTGTTGTGTAGCTCATGGGTCAAGCTAAGGGCGAGCAAAAGAACAAGAATCAAGCAGCTTTTTCTGTGCCATTTTACTCTGGAAACCTTTTGGCAGTAAGAATGTAACTGCCTTAGATTTCAATTTTCATTTCCTAACTGTTTTCCAATGGTACTTGCAGTTACAGACTTCATTTTCTGTTGGTAATCCAGTGATGCTGGAAATGAATAAATAACAGAGAACGATTTTTAGGGGAAGTGAATATGTGAGGTTTCTCTGAAAATAGGAAGACAGGAGAAGCTCATTTTTTCTACACCACTGAAGAGTAAACCAGAGAATTTCTTAGACCTGCAGTATGAAGTTTTGCCTTACACCACAGAGTTAGGCTTATACCATAACCTTATTATCAGAACTGAGATAAGAGATTGATAAATTATCTCCTGTTCCTTGCTGTGTGGTTACAGGAGCATATGATAAATGAAATGTTTGCTTTTCCAAAGTGACAGATTAGTAAAAATAAACTTTTATATGTTCAGAGATTTGGGCAAACATTTCAGACCTGGAATACTTTGCAGGGCTTGCCTGAGAGTTTTGAATCATGCTGGCTGAAGATCAAGGCAACAAATGAGATTTTTATGGAGCTGCTGAGCTGAATGAAGTGAAATCTGGTACAAAAATGCTTTTTCTCAAGAAAAAGAATTCTCATGTGTAAAAATTTGCTTTCAAATAATCTAACCCAACCTGGAAGTGTGAGGAAACCTTTTTCAAACCATGAAGAGTGTATTTGGAACAGATAAAAGCTTCTTAACAAATGGGTACCAGCGCTGAAAATTTTTAGAGATGGAGAAAGAAGTAATTAAAATCAAGGCTGCCATGTGATTTTTCCAGCCCACACAGTGAGTTATAGAACTAACCTCTTGCTGGTGATCTAAGTAATACAAATAATCAGAAAAATTATGGCAAAGGATTTTTTTGTTTTTTCTTTGTAGTAAATGGTAGCTCTGAAGATTTAGGTAAGCCTGAAATGTCTCTTTAATTGGATTTTTAAAATGTTTTTCTGCTTTTCTACGCAAGAGTGATTTTCTCCTGGAAACTCAAAAATTGGTAAGCCCAGCACTGATATTAAATTGTAAAAAAAACCCAAAAAAGGTGTCCATTCGTTGTTCTCTGGAAACAATATTTTAGAAAATTAAAAGTAGCTATTTTCATATGGAGAACACTAAGAACTTACTAATTAGTTTTGCTTCACTCCTACAAGCATATTTGATTATTTAAACTTCTGTCACAGTTACAATATTAACTGGAGGTATAAGAGTTTGCAAAGTCAGTGCTCAGATCTCTAACTGTAATTTTGCACATAAGGATTCTCTGAAAGCTCTACTAAATCTACAAATATTAAGAGATGGAATATTTCTGTTTTGTTCAAGAAGATCTTAAAGAAGACATCTGTTAAAAATTTCTGTAATTTAAAGTGTTGTGCATGTGTTTACATATTGTGCTACATACTAAGTAAAAAATAGACCCTGAAAACAGGCTAAAGAGTGAAATTCTAAACAAGCAAGTTATCTGAAGTTGGATATAACCAGTATTCTACTTTTTTCTTAGGTTTCTAAAATAAATTTCTTAAGTTTCTAAAATAAAGTTTTTCCTGTCATTTTAATTGGGAAAATCATCAAAAGTTTCCTGATCTAAAGTGAAAATCTCAATGCATATTTTGACAACTGTGGTGTGTCTCTTTCTTTCTAGTTATATTTTGTGATATTTTATTTTTCTATAACTTTTAGGAGTCTTTACAATGCAATCTCTATTTTATAAATCCTGCCAACAAGAAACTCAGATTTTACAGCACCATCAGGTACTTCTCTAGTGGCCTGTGCCATAGGATTCTAGATGCTTTGGAACCTGTCATAAGTAAATCATTATTTGGCTCCTGTATCTTTTCTAGCAAAAAAGTGCCAGATGTGACCATATCCGATAATTAAATAAGTAAAATTTCCCCCCCAAATACCTCTACTGATGAGGTTCATTGAAAGCACCGCTTCACAAAGGAGAAGGATACAGAGTGGAATGTCCGGAGCCATGACGGTGCTGTTGAATGGAAGCTGGGGAGATGGTTCTCTGGCAGCAGCTTCTGACTGAAGGGATCGAGGATGCTTCTGAGGGAAAGAAAACAGAGGGAAGCACACTTACTGCCAAAAGGTTTAAGTTCACTGGAGAGAGAATGGCACTTCCAAACAGAAAACCAGCCTGGGAAATAATTTTGTTGTCTGCTGCACTGTTTCTTCTCTTGCTTTTGTTCTCTGGTCCTTCACTGGAGAGTCAAGCTGGCAGATGTCCTATGGGAGAGTCCAACAGAGTCCCACCCTGGCCAGGATTTTGGAACAAATCTCACTTGTGAGAGAGTTGACCTGAGAGATGACTTGGCAAGTTTTTCACATTTTCTTGTGCAGGAGGTTTTTTTGTTGTTCAAAATTGCCAGGCTAAAGCTAAGATTCGGCTTTCAGTAAACAGAAAAACTTTAGCTCCAAACCAAATGGATGACTTCAGTTCTTTACTGAAACTAAGGAAATCCACTGCAAGCAAAGATATCCTACATAGTTTTTGGTTTGATTTGATTGGTTTTGTTTGGTTGTTCAGTTGTTTGTTTGTTGTTTTTTTGTGGTTTTTTTGATGAAAGACTATTCTTGCCAACAAAAGTAAAATATAATGATTTTTCTTATTGTGCTTCAATTTATTGCCTGCCATTAGTATGGGCATATCAGCTGAGAGAATGAAAGCCAGTGTTTCATCCCAGCTCCCAGGTGGTGTTACTCATAGAGCTATATGGGCAGCCTGTTCTGGCATTGCCAAGATGCTCAGGAATGTCCTGGTTTAAGACAACAGAGAGGAACAATAACCTTTAAAATTTTTTGAAAAAAAAAGAAAGAATGAAAGTTAAAAAAGATCATGGGGAGAGAGAAAACTGAGAAAATGGTGCACAAAAGTAGAAGGAGGAAAAACTTTCCAGGATAAGAGTTGTGCCATGCAAACTGACACACTTCTACCAGCCTAGAAGCTATGGACATCCTCCTCCACCAGGACCAGACCCAGGTTTCCATGAGATTGGCTTTTTCCTTTCGTAATTTTAGTACAACCTTTTTATAAAGCCATGATGACATTACAAGAGAAAGCAGGTCACAGACTTTTTAAGAGAAAACAAGGAGTTTGGAATAGCCACCTGCCCATGTGGGCAGGCTGAGCTGCTATTGCCAAGCACATCTGTACACTCTGCAGAAATACTGCTGCACAGGGATTTCCTATTGTGAGTTTGGTGGTGGCAAACAAATGTTTTCTGAAGAGTTTGGGGACTGAATCACTGTTGCTAAGTGAGATCACTCAACTGGTTGATGGGAACAATGTGAACATGCTCAAACATTTTTACAAATCTGTTTCTTTCATAATCTCTGTTCTCAAAGGCAAGACTACATGAATGTGACTAGTAAAGGCTACATACATAAAGGTTTTATGTCAAATTCAGCTCCTTGTCCAGCCAGGAAGTGATTACTAATTTTTAACTACATAACTGGACACTTGAGACATATCTTGAGTTATTCAGGTAGCACTGAGCATTCTTTTGAAGCAGTAAATAGTTGGCTATAAAAACTGCTACTGCTTAGAAAACTATTTGTTTGTTTGTTGT
This sequence comes from Aleadryas rufinucha, assembly GCA_013397815.1. NCBI lineage: Eukaryota > Metazoa > Chordata > Aves > Passeriformes > Aleadryas > Aleadryas rufinucha. The sequence goes on along the minus strand of VZTH01008251.1, from coordinate 724,160 downwards.
CTATTCCTGTGCACTAATGCAAAATTTTAGTTTTAGTACCCTTGTGGTTTCAAAATGGACACTGAGTATACTCTGTAATCTGTCTCTGAAAAGACTGAATGTACTGAACCTTCCTATCAGATTTCTGAAGTAAAACTAGCTTGATGGACAATTGTCAGCCATCTGTCACCAAACTGAAACACCAAAGCAGGCCAGTAGCACAGGGAGATCCACCACTTGATCCAGTCCTGAGGATGACAGAGGATTGACAGCATGTTTTATAGCAATTCACATTTGAAGCTTATTCAAAAGTTGTTACACATAAAGTGCAAAGGGGTGCAAATGCCCAGGGAAAATGTAATTGCGTTTGGAGTTCTTTTGGCTTGGTTTGGTTTGGTTTGGTTTAGTTTGCCTTCTTCATCTGCGTTTGAGCCTGATTTCTGCTTTACTTAATACCTTAAAATTTTTATGAGGTTCATGTAAGGCATAGAGTGAAAAACTTCTGAGGGAATTGGATTTGTGGACCTGGTGGTGAAGTACCACAGAGATAATTAAGGGACTGAAGCGTCTTTCATCTGAGGAGAGGCAGTGAGAATTGGGACTGCTCGGGTTGGGGAAGAGCCAAGGAGATCTCACCAATGTGTGCAAATGCCTGAAAAGAGGAAGTAAAGAAGAGAGCCAGGCTCCCCTTAGCAGTGCCCAGTGACAGGGCAAGAGACAACAGCCACAAATTAAAATCCCTGAAATTCCACCTGAACATAAGACAGTTTTCTGCTGTAACCAAAAATTCACACAGGTTGACCAGAGAGTTTGTGAAGTCTTATCTTCAGAGATATTGAAAACCTGACTAGACACAGACCCGGGCAAGCAGCTGTAGGTGGCCCTTCTTGAACAGGAGTATTGGACAAGATGACTTCCAGAGGTCACTTTCAGCCTAAATCTTTGTTGCTCTTCAGCAAAGGCAGTTGAGGGGCACCCAGACAGGCACCATGAAATGCAGGTGAACAAATATAGGGATTCTGTGTGCAAGGATGGGAGAGTCACCAGACTGACATCCAGTGTTTTTAGTTTTCTTTGCACTGCCCTTATTTCATTTATGCAGGTTTATTTTTCCCAAGCAGGGCAGTGTGCATATAATATGTAAGCTGAAGCTGCTAGTACCATCTGTTTGTGCTATTCTGTTGTTTCCCTGATATTTATGACTACTGAGGCTACTGGTAGTGGATTGCTGGGTTCCTGTGCTCTGGGTCTGCATAGGTAATTCAGGTACCCTTGTTTGAAAAATTGGCTCATAATAGTTCTGTATTTGTACAAAATCTATAGCAGCTCCAGGGGTTCCTATTATCCTAATAGAAGGTCACAACAAACAGAGTTTAAACACTGGTGGATATTTAGGGCTTACCTATGTCTTCATTACAACCATTTTTAGAAAATTACAGACTCAGTTTTCAATGTTAGGAGTTTCTCTTCTCCAAACTTCTCTCTCCAAGGGAGGTACTAGGCTATCTCAACTTTTTATGTCCTAACAGTAGTGTTGTCACCCTCAATTTTTGTAAAATCTCTCTAAACTTCTTTGTTGTTTATCAAATCATGTTTCTGAGGACAAGTACCACACCTCTTAATGTAGACCTCTTATTTCGCAGAAGACCAAAGTGAATAAAGCAGGATAAGGAAACAAAAGAAATAGTAGAGAATACTCTTAAGAGAAAGCATAACATTAGCAGCAGTTAAGCAAATATGAGTAATGTAATGTTCATAGGAAGTACACGACATTTAATTCTAGTTATACTAACAGGAAATGAAATAAACAGAAATTGTGAAAAGTGAGAAGATTCATAAGTAAGACACTAGACGAGGCTTTTTGTGGATGGAGATCAAAAACCATTTAAGCTGCAAAACAACCAGTACATATGATTGTTCCTTTACATGGACTAACAGAACTTTGCAGCAGTGGTAGATATATGTGCTTGTTCTCCATAGATCAAGAGAATTTAATGTTAATAATATCTACTAAGCTCATGTAGATCAAGACAATTCCATGGCTCACAATAAGGCAGGGAAGAAAGGATCTTCCTCAGGCTATTGTTCTCATGCACACACATGGAGCATAGGTCATACACAGCCTTCTTTGAAACTTAGTCCCTACACAGGGTAAATCAGGCAAGATTTTCTTATCTAATAAGCTGACTACTCTGGTGGTTTTTCTTACACTTTTTTCTTAGTTATTTTCTTTCTTGTTCATTCTAATGGTCTTTACTCATATTATATAGATGTTACACAGGAACTTTGCTTGTGTTATCAGAATTGCATTGTTCCTGAAGTATTTGCTGATGGTGTACATCTAAAATTTTCCATTAGAGAGAGAGCCCATTTCCTCTGGGGGCAGACTCCTTGAACTTCTCTGGTTTCCAGCCTATGCATGGAAGCCAACATGCTTTGTGGTGTGCTTTGCTGTTGGCCTCAGACTGTCTCTGGACGCATCAGTTCCACTGCCCATACAAAGCTTTGCAGGTATTTTCTATCTTCTTTGCTAAAAGGGTTGGCCCCGGAATTTGTTTTTTCTTCTGCTTCTTATAACTTTTAAAATACTGAGTAATATTGGTTCTTTGGTACTCTGTATTATTCATACCATAGTTATATCTGAGTGCCTAAGTAGCACTGAAATACAGAGTACAAAGCGCTACACAAGACCCAGAAAGAAAAGACAATCTTTGTTCTGAACAAGTAACACATGAAAAAATTGTAGAATATTGGCTATTTTTTGACTAGAAATTAAATCATCATATCAAAAATTGTGGAAGTGTAATTGATTTTACAGGATTGGTTATTAAATGGTAGCCCCCATTCTTTTGTGAAAGGAGTGATAGGAAAGCCCTACTTTATTTTTGTTTATTTTTTAAAGTATGGCTACCTTGCTCTTGCATCCATCTGCATCCTTTTATACCACCCAGTTGAAAAGTTAGCCAATTCAGTAAGACATTTACTGATTCATGTCCAGAGATGTCTAGAACCCAATGAAAAGGTGTCACTGCTACAGCTCTGTAAGTACGGTGATAGTTCACAGAAGAGACAAAATGAAACTTGTGGGCTTAAGGGTTTTCCAGCAACATTAGAAGTTTTAGAGATGTTGAGCATTATTGATTTTCATATGAAAAGCCATTACAGACCGGCTACATGACCCATTTATTCCATTTAGAGGAAAACTGTTGACCAAGGAGTACCACACCTTTGGGAACCCAAGGCAGTTTTGCATTCTGACTGTATTGCTTTCAACCAAGATCCTCTTCTAGGAACAAACTAGCAGTAAGAGGCTAATCTGCTGTCCACGCACCATGTGTGCTGAGGTTCAGTGCACCTCATCTGGCAAGTCTGACCAGCATTTAGAGTGTTTAGAGACAGACCCCAGTTCAAACAAGCACTAAAATGCACATAAGGCCTCAGGTCACCATCATCTCCACTTTCCAAACGTCTAAGATAGACTCCCCTTGTTGGTTCTTTTTGTCTCCGGGCCCCATCAGCACTCCAGTGCTGGTGAAGCTACTGTGACATGTAGATGGTTCTGTGGAAAAATGCATTTCCCAGAGCTGTTACAGGTGGGATCCTTGAAGCTGAATGTGAACCCAGTTTGGCCTAGAGGCTGCATGCGTGCTTGTCTGTGTAAATGGTCAGTGGGATCAAGGCTGGAGTGAGTTCATTACCCAGCTTGTCTCACTTTTCTTCCTCCCAGAGCTGACACGTGTCCAGGCACAGGCACGTTTGTGGCACCATAGAGGGACGAACAGCTCTGCCGCTGGATCTGACAGATCATGGTCACTTTGAGGCATTGCAGTTTAAACCACTTTCCCTGATCTCTTTAAAGTCTTCTGTGTTTCTTTTGAAACGTTAAAGGAGTAAAAAACTCTGTCCTTTATGAATATTTCAAGGCCTTGCTTTTACTTCCAAAAAAATGGTATCAAGGAAATATTTTGCTTATCCAAAACCTGCTTTCTTTGTCTTCTCGCACACACCTCAGCCAGTTCCAGGATCTTGACATTTGACCTAAAACCATCCTTGGCTTAACAGCCTCACATTGTTGGTGTTACTTCATGATTCCCAAGTCTATCCTTGGAGTGATGTTCTTGCATGTCTGGAGTAGTACCTGAGAAACCCGCAATATTTGGCTGTCTTGGAAACAGGCCAGAGACACAGATTGCCCAATCTCTGTTCGACCACCTTTGTAGAAGAGTGATATCTGATTCTACCATTTTACTTTTACCACCACTGTGATGTCTGTACTGGGGTCTTGTACATTATTTCCCAGCTCCCGTGGCTCTCAGTGGGGTTTTAAAGTGACTTGATAGCCAAGGATGCCCTGATCCTTTCACAGAGCCCTCCTTGGAGTCCTCCCTTTCATGCTAAACAACCTACTGCTCCTACTGGGGCAAAGTGCCCAGGGAAAAGACCACAGAATTTAAAAGAGGCAGCAAACACCTTTGCTATTAGATGCTATACCCTGGAAAAAATACTCTTCTCAAAAACTGAACAGGGAAGTTTTAAACACCCTGCAATCCAGATTCCTTATAGATAACAGATTTTCTAATCTTTTCAGGGTAAATTAGGAAAGATTTTTTTACCTCTCTGGGCCATTACCTTTCAGAAAACTGCTGCCATAAGATTTTCTGGAAAAGTAAAAAAAAACCCCAAACACGCATTTGGCATACTTTGTTATGAAATTAAACTAATGCTCAACTACCTTTTCCTCACCTGACCACCACTTAAATGAAAGAAGACTTCTCACATGATAGGGAAGTTCTTCTTTCTTGGAAACCTTGACCCTGTTGCCAGTAAATATGGAGATATCGTTTAGAAAAACGTCACAGATGATTGTGGTCAAATTTGTTGAAAGTGGAGCAAGATGTATAAAAAAGCACAGCAAAAATACCAATCAGCCACCACATGAGCAATAGGTTATCTACGTGAGCATCTCGGGGAAGAAGCTACTTTGAGGGTTAACAAAATTAGGTTAACCTCTGTCATCTAACCAGTCTGGCTGCATCACACATGTTGCTGTGACTGTAGAGGCTCGAAGATTTGGGAGCAAAGATGAAAGTATGTTCTATTTTCAGATCTGGGCATTTTTTATTTCTGCTTTGTCTTTTTGCTGTGGAAGGCAAAAAGTTACCTACAGGAAAACATACCTGCCGAAAAGGACTCCTCTCCCAGGTGACAGAGAATCTGTATATCAAGGCAACTAGTTTAAAATCATCTGTTCCTGTAAGTTGATCCCAGTAATTGAAAAAGTTTATTTTATTTATAGATGCTTCTTTATTAGTTTAATTACTAAGCTTCTGGAAACTTTAATAAGTTGAATGTTCTCTACGGTCCTTAGAGACAGGGTGATGCAGCTACTTCTTTTGTAAAAGTGGGGAAAAATTATGCATAGAAAATGCATAGAGAGGCTGGATGAGTTTGCCATGAAAGAAATTTGTAGTTAGGCTAGGACTGGAATACAGGTTTACTGAGTCCTCGTCCTACATCTGAAGAAGACGATGAAGATTAATATTATTGTTACTAAGTTTTGTACAAACCAGACTTGATATTGTCTCCCTTCCTCTGTTTGGGTTAATTAATACTAGCACATTATGTTTTACAGAAGGATCTCATCAAGACCACGAGACTGCTTAAAAAGACTACAAAAATGCTGTTTATGGTAAGACTTATACTACTGGTTTTCCATTTTCTTACTTTGATTTTCCTTTGGTCAATAGAAACAGGAATATGTCATCAAAAGCAATGACAGCCGATGTAAAAATCATTTGTGTTTAATTGGGAAAGACATTTATGAAAGCCACTTGCTTAATAAAGTCTTCCGCTTAGAGGAAGAGTGTTATTTCTGTCACATAGAAAGGGGTATTCCCCTGGGACATGAAGGGACAGTTGATCATGGTATGGGGAGAAATAGGTGGATTTGGAAAGCCTGCCTGGAGGCACTTCTTTCTAGGCAGCTGTAGTCATGCTGTGCCACGGAAGTTGGGATGGGGGTGTTTGTTGGTCAGGGAGGAGTGTGCTTGTGGTAGCACTCACTCCTCCTATGAGCCCTGGCTGCATGTGAGCGTCCCAGCAATGCCTTCAGGCACCAGCCCTCACAGGAGGGCCAGAGCCACCGCCACCGTCCTGCAGCTGAAGCACCTTCTGTTGAGGGTGTGCAGTACCATGGATAGCCCGAGGATGATGCAGAGAGCTGAGACACCCAAGGAGCTGCTTTGAGCTTAGACCTCTGCAGGTGCACTGGAAGAGGGACATCAGAGTTCCCAGTGCAATTCAGCGTGGGAGTGAGAAACAAACCTAGGGGTGCCTACTTGTAAGTGACTGTAAGCCTGTGAGATATTTTAGTTTTCTTCACACAGAGATCTAGTCAGCAGGGCCAACTGAGTTGGTTTATCCTTAAGATAAAGTATAGCATATACCTTAAGTGTAGACCTACTGGCCTTTGATGTCCCTTGGATTTCACCAATTACCTTGGGAGTGAAGGGTCCTCACTTGGCTGTGGGACCCACATGCAGGCACCCACATTTGAGTGGCCTAATCTGCAGCTGCATTACCCTCCTGACAGGAATCTCACACCTGATACTTCATTCCATTGCCTAAAATAGGCATATAGGCATACAGTCATTTGAAATATCTTTAGGTGTCCAAGAGAACCCACAGGTCAGGCAGATATGACACAGAGCTGACAGGATGACTGGTCTTTTCTGGAGCAGCAGTTGGGCCGGATACCCTACAGCATATCAAATGCCATGGGACACTGATGTGGAGGAATGGAAAAATGACACCCACAATGACCAAGATGGTCTGACTTAACTCCCCAATTTATCTTCCATTCATTCTTTGTATGTTAAGTACATTTGTTGCTGTCACTTCTGCTCATGGTTGGTCTTACCAATACTCCTGTGCCTGCCAGCACAGCACTCCTGCTTTTCTTTCAGAAAGCAGAGTTAGATTGAGCTGTGTAAAACAAAAGGAAGCAGGTCAATGGGATACTAAAATTCATAAAAATGGTTTCATTGATTGCACACTTTCTAAACATGCACGTTTTCATGAGGATGAAATTTTAGGCCAAAGTTGACTTGTGAGGTTTTCATTTGTCAAATAACTATTTGATTTGTTTTCAGACAAACTGCAGTGTTCGAGATCAGCTCCTCTCCTTCTATGTGAAAAATGTCTTCTGTCGTCTTGAGGTAGGAAGTGACAAGTTGTACTTTATTAGTGCCTTCCAGGTCCTGCAAGCAAACCTGGATGCCTGTGTGAGTATACTCCTGAGAGCTAAACTAACTTTGTCCATCTGAAAAGTTCGGGAAGGGCTCAGCCTCAGTTTTTCAACAGATGTAGAGGGAGAGGGTGATTCAGTCATGGTGTGTCCCATGCTACAGGGAACCCAACTTGACAAGGGCTTCCCCACTAGGCCCAGGGAAGTTTAACACCGTTCATTCCCTCCCAGAGTGATCTTGTGGTGAGTGTGCAAGGTGGTGGAGATCCCATGGAGACAAGCCACTTCCCTACTGATGATGTCACCTTGTGCTGCCCTCTCATCACCAAAGATGCAAAGAGACAGGGTGATCACAGGGAGAAATGCGGCTCCTCAGGTTTCTGTAATATAACAGTGGTAATGCTTTCCTTCTTCAACAGCATACACTCTGCATGTATGTAATCTTTACATACATGTCATCTTTGCTCCTCCATACTGAATTTTGAAAGAACTGGTGGTGCTGCATGAGTAAGCAGGGACCACAATTATGAAGCCCGTGGGAGCAGTTCCCATGTATCAGCTGTGCTCACAGTCAGAGCAGGTTGTCAGAGAGTGATGCTGACCACTGGCAAAATGTCTCCAGGTGCCCCAGAGAAGTGGCACTTTTACCAACTCTAAGTAACAACAAGACACAGTTAAAGCACACTTTTGCCTGTGCAAATATACTTACTAACATACCAGCTAGGATGCTGAGAAGATGCCACTACTTGTTGGTCATTTCTCATTTAATTTTTAAGGGTAAACAAACACCCTGTTGGGTATGCCTTAAAAGTAAATATCCTGTGGATATTTTTTTTTTCTCTCCTAAACCTGTAGTCTTCACAAATCACAGAGTCTCAGAAAGTGGAGCCTGACTTAGGGTGAAATATAGCCATGGATATCCAGGCAAACATCTATAGTGATTTGAAAAAGTGAGAGCAGGATGGCAAGTCAATGAATTAATGAATTAAATTAATTGAAACTTTGTCTAATCTGAACTGCATAGTAGCATGAAAGAGAAGGACAGTGGTTCTATGTGCACAAAATACTTGCAATGCAAAACCAAATAGCTTCAGTGATCTCTTTGCAGAGTTATTGGTCAGAACTCAACTGGGATATTTGCATAATGTAAAAAGATTCAAATCTCAATGGGAGAAAACTCCACCAGCTTTCAGGTTCTGTATTTAAAACGATGTTAAACAGTTGCAATTTACAGCTGTTATTCACAGCAGTCTGCTGTGATCATACTGCTGAGTTTATTTGTGTCTGTCAAAATTCCAGATAATGCTATAATTCCAGAATGCGATCATATAATTTCAGATGGTATAATATGCTTTATAGAGATTTCATTCTTGTCTGGAAAAGCAATCACATTCTATACAAGTGCCAGTACACACTGAGGAGTTTAGACTGTCAGCTGTGACTGAATTCAGAATATCCAGTGACTGTAGCTTGCTAGATATCTCAGTAATTAATTTGTTTCTGTGCTCTATGGAGACAAAATGCTGCAGATTTCTCAGAGCTCCTGCATTGTTTTTCATAATTAGTGCCAGTGTTTTACCCAAAAGAAGTCTAAACATAACCACTTACATTTTTGGGTTTCAAAAAGTGCTGGTAAGAGAGATAAGACTTTCCCTGCTAGTAGAAAAACAGCAGCTCTTTGAGAAATGATAGCTTGCCATGATTTTCTAGGAGACAGCTCATTTCTGGAAACTAACTGTTTTTGAAATGTTTATATTAATTCAAACACAGCAATACAAAACCATGTGAAAGAATAATAGAAGTTGTGAATAGAGTGAATAATGGGTCCTTTGCTAATACCAAACTCGAGATTTCTTCGTCACATTATTCCTCAATAAATGAACACTCATTCATCCATGTACATAAGCTTTTTAGTTGTTATTATCTAGTTGAGCTATCAGATGTTTATCAGAAGGGATTTCCACCATGACAACATACTTACATAATTAATTTGTTACCTTTCAAGAATGAAGTTCTCTATACAACTAAAGGAAACAGTGATACCTTTTAATACATATTCACTCTGTATTCTTTCACAAACTTGAGCTGTAATTCAGCCAGCTAGAGGCATGTGTGCTACCTAAAAATCCTAACAATATTTGCCTGCCAACCACTTCCGAAGACTCTATACTATGATATTATGATTCTCACCCTGCCAGTTCTTGGTTTTGTCCAAACAAGGAAGCATTAATATTTTCCAATGATACAGGGGCCCGAGTTCAGTTTTTTAGAAATACATAAGTTTGAAAATCTCTAAACTAATTTTTTGCAGTAAAGTCAGACTTTTTCATTTAGACTATGACTGCAAGGTAAAGGGAACAGACATTTTTCCTTGGATACTCGGAGCATCCACCTGCAGCACCACTGACCTCATTACTTGCTGGAGTGCCCTGGTCAGCATTGCTGAGAGCAGTGCGAAGTTGCTTCTGAGATTGGACTTATGTTCCTACATCAGTAGCAGATTGTGGAAGTGTTTTCTCATATTTGAATGGAGTGCAGAAGGACAATATATTCCCTGCAGAGCCTTTAATATTTCTTTATCATTTTAGGCAGAGCTTGTAGAGCTCAAGCTGAGTTTGAGTACTGTTTGCAATACTCAAACTTGCTGGCTAGCTCATTTAGTTACTTGCAGTATATGCAGGAAGATAAGGGTTTGTAATGTGTATCACCACTAAAGCCAACACACTCATTTAAGGTCAGTTCTGCTACCAAATAGGATTTTGTGGAAATATGCATCATACAAGACGGAAATCACAAAAACCAAAGAAACCAAAAACAACAACAACAACAAAAGAAGTCCAGGTCAGAAAGAAGTGCCCTGGTTAGAAGATTTTTAAAAAATTACTTTTATTTACCCTCTTTTAAAGATTTGCTTTTTTTTTTCCACTTTCATCATGCGAGGTGACTTTGGGAAGCATGAAAGGTAACCTGAAAATATCTGTACTCCTTTTTAAAGTATTGTGTGTGTGATACAAAAGGACTAAGCATTCATTTCAGTGGAGTCATTTCCTTCCATGAGTTGAGGTGAGGACCTTTACCTTTTTTGTTTTCAAACGTGGTTGCCCTTGTTCATAGATGGGAAAACATCAGTTTTTCAATTTTTTTTTCTCTGAAAGAATGTATCTTTCCCTTTGAAAACTCAGGTAGATGAGGATCAGCAAGCCATGTTGCTCAGAAAGCTTAGTCTGGCAGCTCTAAAAACAGCCAGCTGAAAGAGCTTAGATGGCCAGTGCTGAGTGGCCAGAGATAGACAGTAAGGAGAGAACTAAGCCCTCCAGCCTGTAATTAGTCAGACAGTGGAGAAATGGACAGGGAAACAGAGAAAAACATAAATTAACTTTATAAACGTTTGAAGGTCTTGTAGAAATGTGCAAAATTGCTTCCTGTACTTTGCAATGGTCTTTGGTCCTTAGCCTTGCCTTCTCTCAGGTTCAGAGTTTCTGAGGGTTTAGAGTTAAAGGGCCTTGAACCTTAGAGCTAGGCTACAACGTGCAAAAGGTGTAATGGCAACTTAAGTAAAGACTCCTGAGATAAATAGAAAGGGTTTAATGAGAAAACTTAGAGGTAGTCATAGTACCAGTTTTGTGCGTTGTGAACTCAACTTGGCAAGAAACGCGCAGGTAAAAGAACACATTCGAAGTATTGGGAGATGCTGAAATAATGCTGAGATCACACATTTTACTGGTAGCCCTACAGTGCCACACTGTGGGCTGGACTCTTCCTCATCACTACATCTTTATATCAGCATCTTTGGGTTTTTTTCATCCTTCAGCTTCCGTGTGCTCCATCCACAAGGTTAACTTCTGCAGTCAAAAAGTTAAAGAGAATGTTTCTCAAGGTAAGAACAGGAGGTGCTGGCTTCCCAGTGCACTGTTCAACGGCTGTAGCTAGATTCTTTTCTAATGCCTTTATCTTCTCAACAGCTTGGAGATAAGGGAATCTACAAGGCCATCCATGAGCTGGACATTCTCCTTCCCTGGATTCAGGCGTACATACAAACCATCATATGAAGAATGAGGAGGTGACAGACAACGTGCTGCTTCTGTGCTAAGAACAGATCAATACCCAAAAGGCCTGAAAATGAACTGAGAGCTGGATGTACAATGTGTCTGGCAGTAACTCTGTCCCACGGAAGGACACTCTCTGTAACACAGTGCCATAAAGAGGGGTTTTCATAAGCTTTCACGGTTAGCCTGGCACTGCAGCTTTGCCTGGTCTGCCTCTGGAGCAGTTACAGCAGCCTGCTGTGCCTCCCATCCTGCCTGCCTGCCTGCTTGCTGCCTTGCAGGCAGCCCCCAAACACGCCGTGCCAGCAGAGCGTGGAATCTGCTACCCTGCGGACCAGACACAATGTCCCATGTGCTGTGGGCATGAGCTAGCCACAGCTTGTGCCACCCTGTGTGAGTACAGTTCAAAGCAACAAGCATCACTTTGGAAAATCCCACCCCTAAGCTATATTTCTTTTGGGGTTTATGGTTGTAGATATATAACTGTATACACAAGCCAATCTACATGTAAATAGGAAAAGTAATTATATACTGATTATCTTTATTATTAATTTAAGGTAATAATTGACCCCTAATAAAAATGCACAATTAATGTAAAAGCTTTGTTTTAGGACCCATGCATGACCTTTAGATGTCACATAATCTGCATAAGATCAGACATTCAGAAAACACAATAAATGGATTGCTTTGACTAGGATTGTAAAATGATTTGTGAGAGGTTTATGGAAGTTGATGGTAGAGGTTTCCAAAATGTCTTTCAACTACATCACAGTCCCACCATCCTGTGGAGTCAATCAGCTTGCAGTGTCATGACAAATGTCTAACTAATACAAGGGGGTTGCTATGAAAAAAATGGGTTTTTTTTCAGCTGAAGACAAAATAGTTAATTAGAGGGATAGTGGAAAATTTGATGTCATGGTCTTTTTTGAGCATGTAATTTAATTTTTAGTTAACTCAGTGTCCCTTTTCATGGATTTTTTCACACAGCTCACCCATTTGTTTTTGAAATTCAGGTTTGCTTTCAGTTTTAGTGCTTTAGTTGTTTCAGTTTTTCAGTGTTTTTTGTCCAAACTCTGGTGTATGGAATAGAAAATTGACCATGGGCATGGCCTCCCCAGCCTTCATCAGACATAACTGTCCAATACTTGCTGCTGGCAGGGAGCAGTAGCTGGGATCTGGGAGCCCTGTGTCTGTGGGTGTTGGAGGGATTGCTGCTTCTCTGCCTCAGAAGGGAGACAGCGACACCTGCAAACAGAAAAACTGGCACGTTTAATTGGGAAGATCCATGGGCAATGGTTTCAGGTGATTCAGGTTGCCAAAGGCTTTTCTTGTGGAAATTTTGCACATCCAGTCAGTGGGTGACACATGAAGGCATGAAGAGACAGACGAGCTTTGAAAAGGGCAAGGAACTCCTCCTCTGCCACGCTGCGTTCCTGGGGTCAGCCCTGCAGTGGGTCTGGGCAGCCAGCAGACCTCCCGCAGCAGGGTTTGAGGTCAGGCTGCAGCAAGGCTCAGCCTCCATTCATCTGACTAGGAAATCAAGTTATTTTATGACATAAAAGCTTAGGATTTGCATATTTCAGCCCTCATTTCCCTATGGCTTGGGACACTTCGTGGATTCTTAGGTGCCTTGTCTATAAAATCAGAGTACCTCTGGGCATGATGCATCCCTTCATACGGTAATGAAAATCACATTTTCAAACCAATTAAACACTCCAGAATGAAAGGCAAAATACAGCATCTGCAAAATAAAGGACTTGACGTAATGCAAAAATGTTGTGGTAAGTGATACATGCCATATAAAGGCTACCTAACGACAAATGCTGCTTTGAATCTTCACAAAAACATAGCAAAATAATTGGTATTAAAAAATATTCAACTGTCAATTCAAAGTAATAAGTATGGACAAAAGCTTGCTGCCTTTTACAACTGCACAAGTGAAGGAGTGCATTTTAATTTTACAGATGAGACTCTAGGTGTCACTCTTAGAAAACAAGACTCGTGTTAGTCCCAGTTAACTGCTGACTTCAGTTGATGGAGAAAGTGTTGGAGCATATTTCATAAGTAGTTTCCTTGGATGGAAACTGAAATAGATATGCAGTTGGGTTAGAAAGACTGAATTATTTAAATTCAATTGCCACAAATGTAGAATTGAAGTAAAAAACACAGGGTTAGAACAACGGGTATATAGCCAAAAACTGATCGAATATGAATTCAGTCTCTAGTTTTACTACAGAATTCTGATGTGACTATAGACAAGTTCCTTTATTAAGGTACTGTTCTCCTTTGACAAGTGGAAAAACTGTCTGTCAATTGTTTGTTCAAGTTAATTTATCATTGCTTAGTGTACAGAAATCCTCAAAAGGAAATTATTTCCCACGTAGTTAATTGCTGTCACTGTTGCTTAGTGTGGCTTGTCTTATCACAGTGTTTTGATCTTTTTGAAGCAGTGACTCTCATAACATGGAAAAAAAGATATTTTAGGGCAGTTACTGCAAAAGCAAGAATGAAAAATATGCGTCTGTGCATTAAAGTTGTCACTAGATCACAACTTCTTTAAAAACACTGATCTAGTGGAAAGTAGCAGCTGCACATGCAGTTTTGGTGTTATGTAAATAGTACAGCAACGGTCAGCGAAGACAATTTCCATCACAGACAAGATAATGTACAATTTTCTGGTTTCCCTGAAGTGTTTTTTTTCTCTGAAGTGCAAAATCTTCAGAGCAGAGGTTATCACTTAATAAATAATTTCTGCTGTAGGCTTACCCATCTACAGCAAATACCTGATCTCATCTGCAGCCCTGGTGTTAAAATGTAGTCATAGATTCATGGAATCATAGCATCATAGAATGGTGCAGGTTGGAAAAGACCTTTCAGATCATTGACTCCAGCCATTAACTCAGCACTGCCAAGTCCACCATAAAACCATGTCCCCAGGTGCCAGATCCACAAGTCTTTTACCTGCCTCCAGGGGTGGTGACTCAACCACTTCCCTGGGCAGTTTGTTCTGGTGCTTGACTCTTCCAGAGAAGAATATTTCCTAATCTCCAATCTAAACAACTCCTGGCAAATGCTGGGATAGTTTCCCTCAGAGAGCATTAGAAGGATTACAAGATTAGAAGACTGTTTCCTGAAACATGGAAATAAGAATGAGATTTGGACAATGACGCAACTTGTGTTGGATTTGGCTGTTTGGTCACTGTTTCTGTGTGCCCGCAACACACACTGATTTCTAGAGACTGCAATAGCAGACTCTTCACTGCAAAGATGCGTGGCCAAAGGTGAAACACATGGACTTTTGGTCTAGTGATTAATGAGATGCTCCTCAAATAGCCCCCAGCAGCCAGTGAGCCCAGATACACAAGCCAAGTCATCTTCCCCTCAGCAATTGTGGGGCTGCCAAGAGAAGGGGTGCCTGCGCAGGCTGTTACAGGAATGGGAGGGATACAGCAGCCCCTGTACAGCTGTTGTAGTGGTCACCTTATAGCTTCTCTCATCTTTAGCCAACCTTCTTAATACTGCAAATAATGGGTAACCTGGGGCTACCCCTGCCAGGAACTGCTGAGCTGTGGAATACTCACTTTCCAAGAACACGTGTGGAGAACGGTGTCACCTCAAATCTGTTTTCATTGAAAAATCAGTATTTAGATTGACATTCCTGTTCTGTTGGCTTCAGTGGAAGAGTGATTTGGAAACGTAAAGGCAGTGGGTAGATCTGTTGCTCTAAAGGAGCATTGCCAGAGGGAAAAGGGAGGCAATGAAATACCATTGATTGAGGGTGGAGATTATCATGGAGTAAAGATGCTGGTGACGTATGTCAGGAGTAGGTTTGAATTGCAAAACATTATGAATAATGTTTTTTTTCAGTCCTTTGGATGGAGTGGGTTGATGAAAGGTATCAATGATCATAAAGCCACAGGGTCCACAGGATAAATGAGGCTGTCAAGGGACTATGGAGACTTCTGGCCTGACCTCCTGCTCAAAGCAGAGTACAAAAACCAGGCCGTTTATGGCTTTTTCCAGTTGGATCTTGAAAAATCTCTGATAGGAGCCATGAAAGGTTGACTTTGAAGGGCCATTGCATCATTTCTAGTTGTGTAAAGTATTACAGAGCTGAATGGAGCCATAGCTGAAAAATAAGGGGCTTTGTTTCCACAGTTGAGAGGAAACCTGTGAGAACTGCCTGGTCACAAAGTGTTTGTGTGAGGTGAATGACAAATTGCAGACAAGCATCAAGTCCTGTGAGAGGAAAGGGTTGAATGAATTTTGAAACAGAATTAAGGCAGATGAGAAGTCACAGATGTTTCACTTCAGGTAAATTATTTCTGAAGTTTGCAGGCCCCTCACAATTTATACTGAAGTTTTTGGTCCAAAGCCCTGCAGATGGAAACCAGCCCATTTCTGACCTGGCTCCTGGCTCCTCTCCTTGCATCATGGGTGTTGCCAGGGAGGTTTTTCATGTGACCCCATAAAAGGGTCATGAAGATCTCTCTGCTCCTTGGCCATTGACTCTGGATATGTCCAGAGTGCCCGACCTTCTCATCCCAGGTTATGATGCCCTTTTCAGAGTTTTGTTGGCTTCTGGCAGGTTTTCTGCCTCAGCAAACTTGCAAAACAGCAGAAGGACATGCTACGCTAGGATATTAAAATAATATCAGCTATCTGATTACCATTCCCTGATTTTTGAATCGTCAGAGATAGAAACCTGAGAAAATACAAATTTAATTCTGTTTAGTGAAAGAGGGAGTATAGAGGTAGAGGCAACCCAAGGAAGAAGAGTGTAGAAGAGGAGTGATTGTGGGTGAGTAGAGGAGCCTGGGGTGTTTGGGTCTTATCTTTATGCTTCAGCATGTTGATGTATTTTGCACATTAAAAAAAAAATCTACTTAAAGGAAGCTGGATGCAGAGTTTCTAGCAGCTGGAGTTGCAGAGAAAAGAATGAAACTTAAACAGAAATTATGAATGAGGTTATATACAGATATTAAGGTGCATGTAGATATTGTAGATACTATAGATACTAAGATATCTAGGTGTTAACAAGTTTGGTTTTGCTTTTCAAACAGCCCTTTAATAAATTATATTTCTTCGTATTTAATAAAATCTTATTTTCCTTCTATTTAAGACCTCAAAAAGGCTTTCACACTCTTGACATAATAATAGTTTGGGGTTAATGATTTACATCACTTGTTAATATTAACCAATGGATGCTTTTCCTTCCACTTTCTCCCAGTGCTGCTTATTTAAGTTGTTTTGGCCATGCTTTCAGACGAGCTGATGAGAAGGAAGTAACTTCCTTGAAGTAGACATGGTGCAGGGGGGGCTTTTGTTTGCTTGTTTCTTCTAAAGATTCAATGAGCAGTAGTTAACAGCAGAATACAACCTGGCAGTTTTATTGCTGTAGGTGAAACTTGTAGCCCATGTCCATCATTAATAAAGCACCATCAAGTATTTTCTGATTTTTCCCTCCCTGCATGAAAGACGAGGTGGTTTATGCCAGCCCAGCTCATTGTCCCTAACCACGCGTGAAGAACCCGCTGACGTCTCCAAGGCAAATTTTGTCATGTCAGTCTAAATGTTTTCTCTGTTCCTGTGTAGTGACTAAGGAATAACCAGTAGCAATTTCCAAGTGATGAAGAAAGCTCACGGAGATTACCCACAGGTGCCTTAAATTAGTCACTTGATAAAGCTATTTACAAGTGAGCCCCTTAGATGTGAGGAAAAATTTTTTTGTGAATGAGAAACCACAGGCTGTCAGTGGAAAAGACAACCTGTTTTTCTACCCGCAGTAAGGGAAAGAGTGCTTCACATACAGCCGTGCCTGCGAGGGTCACAGATGTGAATCCCAAGAAGGAGAACAACTGCAGTGCAGAAGAAGTTCAAAGTTTGGAGAAAATTGCAGGGTTGCAGAAGGATACAAAAAGGGGCTCAGCATCAGGTGCAGAGCAGCAATTTGAGTAAGTGGATTGGCCTCTCTGAGACCAGCAAACTGAGCTTGCATGCCCTGTACCCCTAAAAAAGCCTGCTGATACCAAAGGGTGATTGTAGCAAGTATCTGACTGATATCATCTGCACTCAGCTGATTGGTAAGGTCAGCACAATCTGATTTCAGACCATCTGAAGCAAGATCCTGATACTTGTTCCTCTGTATAGAGAAAAGACAAGTGAATCTTTGGGGAGGTTTTATACAAGGAACGGAAGAGGCCATACTAATCTAGTGGCAATCTATTAAAGGGTACATCACTGGCCTAAACCCTAGAATGAGAGTTTCACTGAGAGTAAAATGATTTAAGAATTGTTACAAACTGCATGTGTTGTAGTATGGCAAAAAGAGTGAATATATGCGCTCAACTTGTCCGTGAGTGAGGACTACTGAGAGGAAGCAGAAGGATGTTATTTTTGAGTGTGATTTCACTATTGATATTCTGAGTCTGCTCCAGATTTTCCTTTCTTTGAAACGTTGGAATATTGCAAAGGATATTTAAAGAAGAGTTATAAGAAAATTTTCCCTGGTACAAGACATTAAAGACGGCAGTTGAATCCCACCCATGAGAGGGAAGATAAAAAATTCAGCCAATTGCAGTTCATCTACAGAAATGATTTCATAAGAAACTCCATGTTTCCTCGGTTAGATGGAAGAAAGCACAGCAAAGTCGTACTCTTCAGTACTAAACCCGGGAAATTGAGTTAGGCTGGAACTAGCAGTAAGACAGATACTGACCAGGCCAACTGGTATAAATGATCACTTGTAAGACTGTAAATGGAATCTCTAGGTAAGTTACATCCTCCAGATACCAAGCACAGGAGTGGAATGAGTGCCTCTAAAACGTTTAACCTATGAATCCATCTCTGTTTCTTTTTTAGGAAGACTGTTGTGGAGTTTCACATTCTGATTGCCAGAAGTCTTTCATTTTCTGGCCTGAGTTACTCATGGACAGTTTACAGACATTTTGTCTAGTGTCAGTTTATTCTGTTAGCCTACATGACTATGAATTTGCTATTTTCCCACTGTAATGTAGTTCACATAACAACTGGGCCTCCTCTCAACTTTTATTTTTCTAAAGATGAACCATCCCAACTCTTCTAGTCTTCTTTTATAAAACATGAGCTCTCCATTTGTTTTTCTGGGCCATTTCTAGTTTGAACTAATCTCTCTAGCACAGGGCTAACCCACAAATGTTCACTGGCATTGCTCCCCTCAGTCTTCTGGAAACACCTCTCCCAGTTAACCTTCACAGCATCCATTTCCATTGCAGCATTGCCTGTGATGAGCAATGGCACCATGGATTCATTCTCCTCCTCCAAAGGGTGTCCTCCCATTTTGCTCTGACTATAAGCCACACACCCAGAGTGACATTTATACAATCACATTTCTCCCTATTTTATTCATTCCATCTTCATGTAAACCAAATTCTTCTCACTTTGTTCTGCCTATGGTGGAATCAAGGATGCATTTTATTCTTTACCCTCCTTGTCTTTAATGGTTCTTTATTTCATAATTTGTTCTAAAGCCTTGAACACCACTCTTGTCAGATAACATATCTCTTTTTGCCTTGCTTGTTATTTCTTCCTTTCTTAGTGGCAGCTACTACATGTGGCATTCCTCAATCTGAAAGCGCTACCACTCATCTGACAGATGGATTAAAATGTCTCACTACTGCATCTGCAATTTTATACGCCCATTTGTTCCATTTGTTTACTTGATGGAAGAACCTTTAACTCTACGTTCCTCCTTGTGCTTTTGCCTTAGAGATCTATTCCATTCCTGTTGTGCTTGGTCATCTTGACTTTACCTCTGTGTTTTTTGTCAACAGCTCTCAAAATAACCTTGTTCACCTACTACATTCAATGCTTCTTAATGCACCCAGCCACATTAAAAATTTAGATTAATTGTCTATTTAATTTTGGGGCTAGAATGTAGACAAACATCCAGCCCAGTCTTAACCTGCACCAACCCCTCTTCTTCCCTTATGTTCTTTTTTACTTTGCACTGACATGATTTGCCACTTCTGTTTTTACATGGGCTAATTTGGTGTGAATTTGGGACGTTCCTTCACACCCCTTTTTCACATCTGAGATGCAGTTATCACTGCAGATAAGGTCTTCTTTCTGACCCTCATGATCCTGCTATCTTCTCGTTCTTGAAGAAATGGATGGGTTGGCTGCTCTCGTCAGAATAGAATCACAGAAAAGCCCAGATTGAAAGGCCTTCTTTAGAGTGTGACAGTGGGTTAGTTAAGATTCTGTCAAGCCCACTGTTGAATAATTGAAGGTAGGTTCTACAACTTCTACGGGCCACTCACTCTGACATTTAATGTTTCTTATGCTGAAGCAGTTTGAGCTGTGTGCACCACATCCATTCACTATGCCCTGTGTGAAAAGAGTACCTCCACCTTCCTTGTAACTACCTTTTGGGGAGTGGAAAACTGCAATTAGATACCCCTGAGCCTTCTTGTCTTGTGGCTGAACAAATCAAATTTCTTCAGTCTTTCTTCATAAGCAGAGATCTTCAACCCTCTCATCACATTGGAGGCTACTGGCAGAACATTTTCCCATTTTTCAGTGTCTCTCTTGAGCTGGGGGGACCTAAGCTGGTTGCACTATACTGGGTGTGGACTGGGAAGTGCAAAGCAGAATGGGAGAGAGAACGTCCCGTGACCCACTGGCTGCAGTTCTGCTGATGCAGCCCAGGATACCATTTGCCTTCACAGCTGCAAAGATGAAATCCACTTCCATTCAGCCATCCACCAGCACTTCCAGGTCCTCAACAGCAGAATTACAGTCCTGTCTGTCATATTTTTCTTGTTTACTTTTGAGGCAAATTCTAAATAATTTAGCGCTTATGACTTGCAGAAAGCCCAGTCTTGCCTTACGTTTATCTTTACCTTCTGGCCCACTGATTAGTTCCTTTAACTAATGTTTCTTTTTGAAATACTAGTTTGAAACAAAATGTTTCTTTTTGAAATGAAAATATAATTGTTTAATTGAAAAGTTACAACTCCCATGACTATGTCCAGTCTTATTCAGAGAATGAGCATCTACTGTAATGATACCTTTTGCAGTAGTACTAACCTTCTGTTGAAAAGACCCACACACATCCTAAACCTGTGAATATCAGCAAAGCATAACCTTCTGATTTGGGATGACTTGAAAAACAAAATGAATCCATTCCTTCTTCAACTAAGCAACACTTCATTATCCCTGACTCCTAGACACACACTTCCCACGAAGGCTTCCTTGGAAGCAGAGGAGGAACTGATGCATCCCACCACAGGCTCTTTTAAATGCAATTCAAGCTGCAATGCCATAAATTAGAGGGATTATGAATGTGTTTCCATGTCTACCTATGTATGAGAAGATCCATGACTTCTTTCAAATATTTAATTGCTTCTTCCACAAATATTTATTGCTGTACACTTACCTGTTTACTTGTATCTGATTATTCTGGTTCAGGGCCTAGTACAAGGAACATTTTAATTTCATGCTTCCCGTTGTTTAGACCACTCGTCTTCGGTGCTTAAACATTTCAGGTAAGGTCAGAAATTGTTGCAAGACAACTTATGTCTTCATTAGCAAAAGAGGCAATACTATACGAGCAGATTAGTAGGTTACAAAAATTGGCGTCGAGGACCAAACTTCTACACTGTGCTTGTTTTGAGTTTATTTTGAACTGGCTCTAGCCTGCTCCTGTGGCCTGAGTTCCTGTTAACAACTGGATAACATCAAGAGAGTTTCTGAAAACACTTTCCAGTTTTATTTTATCTGAAAGGAACTGATTTTTGCTGGCCCCCAGAGTGCTCCCAAATACAAGCCAAAGTAAAATGAGTAGTGATCAGGAGATTGGTTTTAAGTTCCCATGTATAGAACAACAGGCACTCAAACATAGAGGATCTCACTGATATGCCATTTGTCTTATATGGGCAGAAAAAACACCTCATTTTAGAGTGACCATTTTAGAGTGACCCTATAGGTCACTCTAAAATGTCTCTAGGAATTTTTTTTTGTCAACTATTGAACCAGAATTTATTGTTTTCCAGAAGAAAATTCTCTTATGGAAAGGGCAGAGCAGTTCAAATGTGCTGATGGAAACCAGAGTTGGTGTGCCTGGATTCTGAGCTCTTTGCAATTAATACTCAACTTGTCTGTGTGCTTTTGCAAAGCTGTAAAAGGGCTGTTGTAGTTTGCTTGTGCATGAGGAGGCGGAGGTAGAACACCACAGTTAAAGCCTGGGGTATCGCAGCTCCTCTGCTGCTGCTGTCCACACTAGCGAGATTAAACCGATGCTAGCTGTTGTGGCAACATGCTACAGTTTCTCCTTCAATTTTGCTGCATAGATATGTACAGAATAGGCTGGCGTGGCAAACCAGAGGTACTGAAAAAGGATAAAGTGAGAGTCCAGAGCCCTGAACACATTATTACAAAACAGAAAGATCAATTTAAGTGTCAGGGGAAGGTTCCTTTCACTACTCTTTTTCATAAGTTTTGGGAGTTTTTCATAACTGCCTTGTAGATTTTCCTAGATATTAATAGGGATATCAATAAAATTAATAATTTCCTAAATTTTTAATAACTCTTGAATAATTGGTGAGATTAATATTCTTTCACAACAACTAGATAGCAGTGCTAAGAAAGGTATTCCCCTCCTTATAGTAACTAACTCATATCGACACTTTAAAATATCAACACGTGGTCCATCATCAGTAGACCAATCTTGCTGTTGCTTAGCTGTCAAATTCAATGAAGGTGACAGGAGTTAAATTAGCTGTGAGACTTTTGAATCTCTCAAAATCAGAGGAAACTGCTGACTCTGCTCAAAAGTTTCTGACAAGGAAGGAACTGACAGCTAAAAAACTGCATAAGTTTCATTTCCTTAGGAATAGATTAACTGCTCAACCTGCCACAGTAGCTACATTTTAATTACTTAAAAGCACGCTACTTGAAACCGTATTTTGTTCTTTTTGAAAAGAGTGTTTTTGCAGTTTGGGGGTAAAGAAAGAGCAATATTTGTTTATTTTATTGTCCTTTTAAAAACTTGTTTTATTTTAGTTTGGGGTCAGAAACTCAATAGTCTTTTCAAAAAAGCAACAGAAATTCAGTTTCTCTTTTCATGGGTTTGGGGTTTTAAAAAGTATTTATTACTAACTAATTCAATCTTTTCATTTCCTAAAGAGGACTAGAATACGTGCATTCAGAGCACTTCATGGTTGTTAGTTCAGGCCTTTGAAAAAGGAAAATGCGCAACTTTAAAATGAAGTGCATCTACACTCGACCCACAGTAGCTCTTCTATAGGCAGCCTTACTTCCTGTGGGGATGAAGAGGAAATGTACTTCGGGTGTGAAGCACCTTCTTCACTTTTTAACTACTAAAAAGCAAAGGTCTTGCATATTTCTCCTTTCACTTCAAATTCTGAATCTAACTGAAAAATCTTTGCAAGTAAAACTCCTCTCAAGAAGTCAATTGCTAAGTAAAACGTTATCTGTGGATGAATTGCTTGTAAGCCTGACTTTGTGGCATTCACATATGTGTCCTGGAGGCTGGACAGAAACAGGTAGGACCAAATCTGTGTACTGATTTGCTTTTTTCCTGTGAGTAAAGACGACTGGCTTGCTTAGTCACGTAATTATGAATGGCACTAAAGAGATTGGCAGATGAGGGGAATCCCCACCAAACCGTCTTCGGGATTGTTTCAGAAGAAAGGATTGCACCACGTAGTAGATTTCTTCCAAGAAACGTCCTATGGAGGTTTCCAAATGATTATGACACAAAATGTCCACGCTCTAGGCTGGTTTGAAACATTTAATGGATATTTTCTTACTGATGCTTGAAACAGATTATTGACTTAGCCTCCAACATGTGCCCATACCTACACAGTTTCGTTTCCATGTACATACCTGATAATTAACAATTATAAATTGTGTAAGGGATAACAAGAAAATGATCAGATTTTTCCCCAAAATGCTGACATTTCAACTTAGAATATTCAATAAGAAATTAAAGCAGGATGTCTTTCACTACTGCTTACTTCCAAATTTAAATGTGAGTATTAATTTCCAGCAATAAATATGTCTGTAAGATAAAGTACCTTAACAGTGAAAACAAATACAACTGTACAATGAAACTCAAATGGCACTTGAATTCCTCATTAAAAATGAGATCAAAAAACTCCAATGCAAATAAAAACCAACAGAAAAGCAGAGAAAATCAGCATAAGGAGAAAGAAAACAAAAGCCAACACATGGAGAAAATTCTATAAATATAATGAGAAGAAGATGAGCAGGACTGGCTCACTGACAGGTTGATAGTCTGAAAAGTCCCATTTTGATATAGTATTTAGAATGTATGAAAAGTATTAGGTTATTATCAATCTGCAATGAATTTTCAGCTGAGTTCGTGCTATTTTGTGAGGTTGCAAGCTGGGCTCTGATGAGGTTAATGGAGATCCCTGAATGGATTGACCTAGCACACACAGAAACCAACAGCTGATTCAAGACTAGCATCCTTTGGTCTTCTCTCTTTAAAAACTACATAGTTCTTCTGAAAAAGAGCCTTGGGTTATTATCAAAGATACTTGGATGTAGAAGTTCCAGTAGTTCTTTGCTTCTTTTGAAGGTGGATCTGATCCTATGAAAATGAAAGTGAATAACAGATTGAGAAAACAGCAGAGGTCTCTGTATGGAAAGTTGAAGTATGGAGAAAAACATTAAGTCATTTACTGGGAATTGGGGAAGGACACTGTGAGCAAAACATATTTTTCAATCGGTACCGTACAGCAACGGTAGACGTACACACATATATTTACAGGAAATATCAGAAAGTCAGAGCCACAGAACACAGCCGGGCCAAATTACAGCGGAATTGTTTTCTCCGTGAATTAGCTCTCTCAAAGTGAATTAAAATATTACCTTGAAACTAAAGGAAATATTTGTGGAAAAGCTTATCATAATACTAGCATGCTGGTCTTATGAAGAGTGGGGCTATTAGAGAATCACAGAATCATAGAATATCCTGAGCTGGAAGGAACGGAAGAATTAAAAAACCTTGGAAGATCACTTTGGGGAGAACTATTTTAATAAAATATATCTTCATTTTGTAGAAAACTTTGCATCCACCAAGGCACAAAGTGCCTTATCTGAAGTCAGTATATTGTACTGATAGGATGAAATAGATACCATTGCCTGCTTAACATTAAAAATCAACAATATGAATGTTGTAGGTGCTGGTGTCTAAAAAGCCCAGGCAGAAGTATTTAAAAAATATTAGGAAAAAACTTTGAAAACAATTGTGTTTAAATAATATTTTTTTCTATTAGTTTTATTCTGCTTTTAGAAGTTCATGTTTTCTGTCCTTTCCCTGCAACCATACTGATTAAAAAGTTATTGGAAAAAAAATCCCAACCCCAAAACTCCATAATATATCCCAAGATTCATGAAATCATATAAAACAAGAATCTGGTGCTTTAAAGCGGAAGCATATACTATAAGATCCATGATATAATGCTCATAATGGGCAGTACCGCCAAAGGATATTATGGTGCTGAAAACAGAAAACTTTCAAGAGTGTTTTATTCCTTTTGGAAGAATGAAGAAGAGCAGGTGAAAATGGAAGATTTTATGTAGAAAAACCTGTAGACACTATGGTTGTAGCACAAGAGGTATTACACCAGCCATACTTTAGACTGTTGCTGTGCCAACAGTTGTGCTGCTTTTCCATTGCAATGGACTTAAACTAAAACTGAATAAGATTTAGAATTTTATTCTATTTTATGGGCAATGGATTTCAACCAGGATTTGGGTATGTGGAAAATTCTAGACAATAGAAGTATAGAGTAAAAACATATGCCACATTTGTCCATCATTGTCTTCTATATTGGCGTAATTTTTTCCATACTTTACTACAAGTAAAAGAGTATTTTGGAATTTCACCTGCCTTTCTCATGGTTAGCTCTCACTGGTAGCTTATAGTTCCTAAATCATTCATACATGCTGACTGTATTTCTTTGGAAAGCTGGAAAACCAGTTTGTACCAACTTGAAATATGGCACAAGAAACAAGAATGAAACTTTGGTCTCCATTACATATTGCAGTCCAGGCACAATTAGCAATGAGAAAACATGTGGTTTAGGTCTCTCTTTTCAGAATTCCTCATATACCTCAATTCAGCAGTCTTTCAAGGAAAAGAAAAGGAAGACAGCATTATGCTGATTTTAGAAACAGGGATATGAACAGTTATCAGTGAGGACAGATGTTCTGAGGAAAATATTTGTTGTCAACTCCAGAAAATTATTTTAACATGCATCCTGAATACTTATATTATGTTATTACTGGAGTGTTTAGACAATACAAAGCTGATAGTAATACAGTTAGGAATTTCCATGAAGTCCACTGTAGTGTTTGAGAAAGGCCAGCCCAGAACAGCTATTCCTGGCTATCCTCTTCTTCTTGAGCAAAGCAAAAGCTTGAACCTTACTTACAGGATAGATGAATACTCAGACTATGAGGGGTAATTATTTCCTATTGCTAATTCAGAAAGGAATCATTAGTGTTTGGTGGGGAACTCCTGCATGGGCTTACCAATTTAAAAAACTGAAGAAAGTATGAAACAGATGTCTTGTGTGAGTCAAAGTACCAAGATTGTAATAATTTTGAACTTAAACTGAAATCACTTCAAGTTGTACCCATCAGCTCATTATCTATTTGGATGTCTGTCTCTCTAGATGTCTAACACCACAAAGTGTTAGTTTCTTCTTCCTTCCCTTTCTTTGGAAGACTCAACAGCTAATGCATGTCAGAAATTTTTTGAGAGGAAAGAGGGATCAATAATATGCTTTTTCCCACTGCCATTTGCTTGAAGACAGGAGTATGTAATGGAGGCCAAAGGGCCTTCCTTGTGTCGTATTTTAGATGGTACAAACTGGTTTTCCAATTCCCTCAAACAATATAATCTCCAAAGTGTCCTTGTAACGGGCTGAAATTTTGTTTAGAAAAATGTCAAAACAGTTAATTTTGAGCATTTCAGAACTTCCCTCTACCCTGAAATTTTGTCTTATAAAACAAAGTAGATGATTTGTACCAACATTATCCTTACTAATCACTGGAAACATCCTCTAAATCGCAGAGATCCAGTGGTCACAAGGAGCAGACAATTACATCCTCCATGATGTGTAGTACTGATGAAGTGCTCCTTATCTGTAGGACAGTGGTGGGTTGGTTCTTTTTATTTTATTTTTGGTTTTGTTTTTTGTTTGGTTTGATTCTTGTTTTGTTTGTTGTTTTGGGGTTTTTGTTCTTTGGGGTTTTGTTTGGTTGGTTTTTTTTGGCAGGGGAAATGACAGTGTAACAATATTTTTGTTAGGGTCAGTTGAAAATTCATAGGATCATAGAAAGGTTTGGGTTGGAAGAGACTTTAAAGATCATGTAGCTCCAACTACATGGGCAGGGAACCTTCCACTAGACCAGGTTGCTCAGGGCCCCATCCAACCTGGCCATGAACACTTCCAGGGATAGGCAGTCCAAAACATCTCTGCGCGATATTCCAGTGTCTCACCACCTTCACAGTAAAGAATTTCTTCCTAAAGCCTAATAAAAACCTTCCCTCTGACAGTCTGAAGCCATTGCCCCTGTTCTATGTTCATGCCCATGTAAAAAGTCCCTCTCCTGCTTTCTTGTAAGTCCCCTTAAATCCCCCTTAGTAATGAAGCCTGATTATCAAGACACCTACTTTGCAAATCGTAGCAACATGTATAACAATGTCTAGTAATTACATAGCAGTGGTACAATATGTGGGCAAAGTTTAATCACTTAACACCCTCAAGTGTGCCAACCCCCCTCCACTGCCCCAGCACTGAGAAGGAGGAAACAAAGGAATTACTTCTGCTGCTTTGTAAGAAAGGGAGACTAAGAGGTGAAGTGTGATATAAGGTCAAAACGACAACTCAGAGAGGGTTTTCCAACCATGGGCTGCTTTCCTTGGGGAGTGATAATACAGAAAGCCACTGTGCTTTAGAGAAATGAAAGTCAGGTAGAGATCTGCTGAACTGGCAAGGGGAGTTGCTCATTAAACCACTCAGCACTCTGAAGAGTACGCATAAAACAAAAAATGAAAGGGTAAAAGCTGTAATCATAGTGGTCATAGTGAAATCTGACATGACTTTGCAAGGGCATCTTCGGGTATTTGGTGTAATGTGTTGTATGAGCAGAAGGGTGTGAAACCTCTGCTTTGCATGAAGAGTCAGATGACTTCCAGGCAGCAAAATGAAAAAATGCCTTGGTTTCACTTCCTTCTGTGCTTGGACTAGGTGATAATCCAGCTGTGACTATGGAGTCTCACAGAGGAACCACTTCAATTCTATGCGGCACAAGATTTTTCAATCCTATTCTGGCATGTCTTTTGACTAGATTAGGACTAGTGTCCAGACAACGAGCTTGTGTTAGTGCTGAGTGTTCAGTCCTCTCCAGCATGCACTCCACAGATATCTGCTAAAGAACACAGATAAAACATTGGATGCCCTTAGGCCCTTGGCAAGTGCAGATATTTCCAGGATACCTCCTGCATTGTTTGTAATGATGTTGATTTTCAGGAAAGGCAGTGCAGGGGAGCCATTTGAACCCGTGTCTTCCTCACAACCTGGCTGTTCACAGTTCTTGGGCTACAAGACATACACTGGACCACGGTGGTCTGGTTCATCACTCTTGGATGGAATGGGAAGCAAAACAGGGCTGGAAGAGACACAGGACCCTTGTTCTAACCATCTGCTGTAGGCGGTTGTCTAATTTCAAAATGATTTGCAGACATGATATTGTGTGTCAACAGAAGAGAATAAGTATGTCAACATTAATGTGGCACCATTTATTAAAATGTGAGGGATTTCAAAAGGGATACTATATTTCTGTATGAAAATACATTTCAGTGCAGCTGATGATTTACCACAGAACAGTCAATGCTTCATGTGATAATTTGAATGTGAAGATAAGTAAAAGGTCTGAATCTAGCCTCCCCAGGCAGGAGAGTGTACCTCAAATTCAGACCTGCACTCAGAAGATAGCATGACAGAGACAGATGTCATGTTTTTTTCTTTGTTTTTTTGCTTAATTTCTTGTCTCAGCTTTTGATAAAATACTTGTAGCACTGCATTGTGAGCAAAGCACTGCAATGGGACTAGGAGACCCTGTGTTCCTAGATGTGCCTTTCTCAGAGGCTGAACGATCATGAATTATCCCATTACTCTGTGCTTCTGTTTTCTTACCTGCAAAATTGGATGCTTGGCAAGCAGCCTTCTCTGAAGTGCGAGGAGATTTAGTGATCAAATTAGCCAAGTAACCTGCCAAAACTATAACCACTGTTGACAAAATGTGAGTTGGCAAGATCCTTTTATCCGATACTTCATCCTCCTGCTATTCTTAGAACTTTAGTTGTTATGTGAGACCAAAGGGAGGTCATCTGAGAGGCACAGCTTGCTGTGGATGAGATGTGTGTCTGACAAGTTTAACAAGGCAGCCTAACCCAGCACAGTCATGCTGGGTGAATAGTTCTCTGTAGAAGGCAGTATTCCTGACTTAATATTTCAGCTCCTGGAATTACATCTTCTGCGTGGCTGGAAAATTACAGCAATTAGTTGTGTTCAATTGTGTTGTGATTTGTTCTTAACATGTTAGGAAGACTGAGCTGTTTGAGTAAAGAATCTTTCCCAAACTCCCTTCTTTCAGCTCTTCTTTTCACTCTCTCTACTAATTCAGCACAAAAGCACTGTTCAAATTAGAACCTGTAATGGCAAAAATTGGGCTTCATGACTCAGTCCATCTTCCAGTTGTATGTTTCTGACTGCATAAAGAGTGCCATATGTAACAGGAATCATTTTCACTCTCCCACTTGACATATCCTTTCCAACACTTTGCCAAAGAATTGCTCCATTGACTCATGGCCAGTCAATGAACCTCAGCATGTGTCCCCAAGTTGTAAAATATGCTTGATTTTTCTGTGTGTATAAGACTACATTTAGCTGACCCACAACATGTCTTTGTGCTTGCCTTGCATAGCAATACAGATGTTTCAATCAATAGGCTTGTTCAGTGGGCTGACATTTTTGAGTTCATTTTGAATTGTGAGTCAACTTTGAATTTTGGTGGGACCTCTATTTTGTCACCATCCCTGGAGGTAATTAAAAGGCATGTGAATGTGGTGCTTGGGAACATGGTCTAGTGGTGGACTCAGTAGTGCTAGGTTAGCAGTTGCATTCGATGACCTTAAGGGTCTTTTCCAAAGGAAATGATTCTATTATTCTAATTTCTAGCACAGAATCACGGAATAAAAATGGTTTGAGTCGGAAGGGACTTTTGAAGATCATCTAGTCCAACCTCTCTGCCATGAGTGGGCATGTTAACTTTGCATTTGTTTACAGTGCTTTGAAGCATTCTTCAATAGCAGTATTACCTTACCTTCATGTCAACACCTACAGCAGTTAAATTATTGCTTAACCAGTTTTAACTTCTTAAACTAAAACCAAGATGTCCATTGTGTAGTGTTACTACCTCAAGCAGGTTACAACACTAATTGCTGTGCAGTACCAAGTCTGTTGTGAGATGTATCCCATCTGTCTGTGCTGCTGTTCCGAGGGAGTTCTAGCACGCAGATTTTGGGCCTGCCATTGTTGGTGAAATTTGTTTTCTTTTCCATGAAAACTGATGATTTCCCTGGTGGTAGTCTAGCTCTATTCCACAGGTGGAGGTCCTCTTTCAAGCAGCAAATGAAAAAGATTTGATGGCATTAGAGGTCATTAGCTGAGCTGAAAGGAGCTGCTGGGGAAAGGGAGAGTTTCTTCCAAGGAATATCCAAAGAGTCATGTGGGGCTGAGATGGAGAGTTCTAATCTGACCTGTTGGGGACCACTTTAATTTTCATCTGTTTCTGATGAGCCACAGATATCTTCCATTGCAGCCTGTGTGAACTGAGCCCACGAGTGCCCTCTTCCTGATTCTCTCTCTTTTCTTTTCCCTATGGACCCCTTCTTTCTTTCTTTCTTTCCCTTGTAGGCTCCTACCTACCCTTTATTCATGTATTGCAGCTTAAAATTATTTGATTTCTTCACAAGACTCTTCAGAGTAAGCTCTTTTCCCATTATATCCATCAAAGCAGAGTTTAGTTCCTATACGAAAACATTGTCCCCAGCTATCCTCAATACTGTTGTTTCAGAGTTCTGTACGCACTCAGAGACCATCCTGTCTATCTTCTTCAACGTGGCTTGTTTTCATCCATGTCCTTCTGTTTTCATATGCTACACACATTAGTGCAAGTGAAATGGCACTGGGGAATTTTAATCATTGCCAAGCACAAATGAGTGTCTTAAGTACTAAATACTCTGCTCCCGCAGATAGTAGACAACCATAGTGGAATTTAACATGATACATCATTGCATTTGTGCTGGAACCTCATTTGTCCTATTCTGAACCTGGAGGTGAAGAATGCAAAAGCAGCAGAAGTGCACTTTAGACCATGGAAAGGATGCAAACAGTGTTTCACAAAAGGACTGCAGTAGAAAGAATGTTTAAATCTCTAAGTGTCTGTATAGAACACCATGGCAAACTCAGTGGTTACTTTAAAAGAATACCAGAAATGAGTTGGCTGTTGCACTGACCCTTTAACCACAAGATAAGATTTTTTTTTTCAGATGGTGTGTAAGAATTGGTTTGAGCCACAATGCACACTCCTCGACCAGTATCGTAATTTCCCCCTTTTCCCCAACCACGTGTAAAAGAAACTTCAGAATCTGCCACGTAAACGTTACCCATTGATGAACCACTGAAGATTTTTCCAGGACCATGCTTTAACAAAGACGCTTTCGAGGGATTCCCTTGATTAGCCAAAAAATGAAGGGTTCTTATCTAACACTATCTTGTCTAAATATACACAGCCTGTGATGACGAAATAAAAAAATTTCAAGACCAGGTATAAATATCCCTGCCAGGCTGATGAAGTTCAGTCGTCTACTTGCTTCTAATAGAAGATTTAACTATTAGAAGTTGAAGCTCTCTGCTCTTAGACCTGTTCTCCCAGAACTTATCTGAGCAGTTTGACTGAACCATCACAAAGAAAATGGCTTTCCAAACCTACAGCTTGTTTGTTCTGTCTATTATCATGATTTCTTTTGGACATGTTGAAAATAGACTGAATCTTCTTCAACTTCAAAATGATATAGACAAACTGAAAGCTGATTTTGTAAGTATAGTCTTCTACTGCATTTCTCTTCTCCTGCTGCTTATGCTTTTCATATAGTTCAAACTTGAGCATTGCTTGACATACTCAATATGTACCAACAGAGGGTAATCATGGAACTAACTTTTTGATCATACCTTCTTTTTTTCAAGAATATGGATAATTTCTTTTGTTTTACTAAGCTCTTTCATTAACCTGATTCAGTTTTTCAATATTCATAGTTATTGTAGTAATTTGCATTTATTTCAGGGATGTTCTTTCTTTCACAACAGCTTCTCCTAGCTCAATTAAGCCTTAATTACATGGAATGCTTTGTAACAAGAAATCTTAAAGCAATTTATGGTGAATATATGAATTCAGTTCTGACTAGATGTAATTTACTGAATTTTTAAATTTTATGTTAGCAATGTTAATAGGAGATTTAGTACTAGTTAGCAATATAAACAAATTTGAAATGAACATTTGTTTTAATAAATGCATTTACTACTTATTTTAAGTTGTAGTAGTGTGTTGCTCAAAGGCGATTCCTACTTCTTATTCTTTTGCATCCTCCAGTCATTTTACTTCCACATGTGTGACTATGATCTGGCATGGGAATGTAATCTGGCATGATATTCTTTCTTGTCAAATAGAATTTTGGTAACTTGATAACTGTAATATTAATTCACCAATCATTTGGGAGGTATTAAAGTAGTACACAGCTGAATTCAGCAGGGATTAGTCACAGAGACAGCAGATCTACAATAGAGTCACTTTTAATTAACAGCTTTTATTTTCAATACATTTTTGTTGGTTTTTTTTTCCCTCGAAATGCATCGAAAAAACTGCAATAGTTTGCTCCTGTTTTCAGCTCTGATTTTTCCATGATTTTGTCATAAATTTGGGCAAATGAGAGTTGAAATTTATTAGTCAGAGAATCACCCTGAAGTGGTAAAGACTAGTGTGATACTTCGGTGTTTGCAGGAAACTGGCTGTAAAATTGGCATTATATCTTAAATTTGTCATTAGCATAGACCAGAGAGAGTCTTACAAGAATATATATAACTCTGTTGAAGAGATCCTGAGCCATGGTGAGCTTTTTGCACTGACATTGAAAGTTTGCTCCATAGCAGGTGCTCCCCACCTTTCAGAACCAGAAGAAATCAGTTTGGTAGTGTGCTCAGCATGGGGAGCCAATCAGCCTAGGAGCTTTCTCTCAGACTGCAAGTTTTCCCTTTGCACTCACTGTATTTAAATTACTGAGCAGGCAAAAGAAGGAAATAGTCACTGCTGTATACAAAAAGGAAAAAAAAGACACACAGAAGAGGAAATGATTCAGTTTGCCTTTCCTTAGTAGGAGAGTTGTATTGCTTTTTTTTTCCTAGAACCAGTTGCCAACATCTGATGGTTAAACTCGGTCCCTGTGAGCCTCTTAGATTAGCCCACTAATCTTGCATATCCTCATGCCTGACTGGGATATTCTCCAGTTCTGCAAATTATATTTTTATAGTAAAACCAGTTTATTCTTGTTCCATATGAGATTTTACTGAGACTGTATGGATTTAAGGTCACAGATTACAAACTGCTGGACTTTGACTTACCAGAAAACATGCCAAGATCAGACCTAACGATTTTCTAGCCAGCTGCTGTGCTCATGAGCTTGTATTTTCATCTGTCAATAGCAAAACTTAAAGGGAGCATTTGGGAAAATGGATGTGCTAAACACGTCTATTCAGATGAGTTATAGCAGGAGAAGACATTGAAAAGTGGACTAATGCCACTTCTGATACCAGGGAGCCAAGCAATGGGATTGGGTGGTGAGAAAACTGAAAGTATTGTGATAGCTATAGGCCAGATGTGCAAAAATTGGAATTTTGCTGCTCATTTGAATAAAGAACACAAATTTGCCTTGTGATAAATATTGTTTTTATAATAGATATGTTTGTTCTTTTTCGCAGAACTCGAGTCATTCCGATGTAGCTGACGGTGGACCTATTTTTACAGAGAAGCTGTCAAGCTGGACAGAGGTGAGTCAAAACCAGATATGATGAAGCATCTCAGGCACTTTGTAGGGCTCTTTTGGTACAAAGCAGCTCCCACAACCAGCGTAATCAGCTGTGGTAGAATGAACACGAGTAGAGTTCTCTTCGGTAGCTTGGAAATGAGACAAAAATCCCCACAAAAAAGCTTTATACTGCACCATGAACCGACCCTGAGGTAGAGCCAAGCCTGGGAGATGGGTTGCAACGCCATCTTTATTATCTTGTTTCAAGCGGCAGAGAACCCCTGCATGCTGTGTTTTATCTTCCTTCCTTTCCCCGCTGACTGGCACTCACAGACCTTCCTTTTTGACTGTATTCTTCAACAGAGAAATGAAAAAAGGATCATCCTGAGTCAGATTATTTCCATGTACTTGAAAATGCTTGAAAACACTGACAGGTCAAAAGCTCATGTCAGGAACATATCTGAGGAGCTCCATACTCTGAAAGAAAGCCTTTCTGATGGCTCAAAGAAGATAGAAGATCTCAAGGACCTGACAAAACTTCAGGTAAGGGTCTTCCTTTGCCTCCAGAGCTCATGATATTATATTTTCCAGCTGTGACTTGAGTGTGATTCAAGCCAATAACACTTCAATAACCTGTATGGTAATTCCTGTCTAGCTCAGTTCACACTGGAAAATCAAACATTTCCCGCTGCAGGGGCTGCTGCAGGTCTACAGTGTGGGGTGGTGCTGAGCCTTGCTGCAATCTGGCACAGAGGTGCTGGCAGCACTGTCACACAGTCTGTACTCCAGAGCTGCCACTGACACAGCCATTTGTGGCATAGAAATTGGTTGGGGAAGTTGTGCCTGACTGTGGAATGCTCTGTGGCTGTGGGAGCACTTGGCTCATGGCGCTCATGCCAATGGCACAAACCACCAGCCTCCACAGAGGTCTGCAGACAATGCCCCAGTGGAATCAGCTGCTTTTAACTACAGGGTAGCTCTTTTTCACAGAATATGGCTGGTCTGTGGCAGGTTGCAAAGTAGCACAGAAAGTGGGAAACAAAAATCTGTCACAAAGTGGCTCTTTGTTGTGGGAATTAGATAGCAGGGGATTGAAAATTGAAGATGTCCTTCTGTTTCACCCTGGTATCAGGGTATCCTGCAGGTTGTAATCAGTAAAAAATTATAGCTCTTGGCATGACTTTTGTTCCGTTTGTTTCTTACTTATTACAGATGAGTGACTTGAAAATTCAGCGCAAGGCTGTGAATGAGCTGTTCAGCGTCTTACAAAAACTGGGGGATACCTCAAGTTCCCACAAAAGAAAAAGAAGCCAGTTTCAGAGGCTGTGCAAATGCTAATGCCATCTTTTGTACCAAGCTACTGTGCAAATCTTGTTGTGACAAGAATTTTTTATTTCAATCTTTCTATTGATTTTTTATACATTTATTTATTAATATTTAAGTGTTTTAAATAATTATTTATAAACAAATATTAATCAAAGTATTTATACTCCCTAATACTATATAAGAGATGACTTTGTCTTAAAATCCTGTCTATTTGTTATATGTTTGTTGACCTGAAAATGCAGAATGAGACAATGTTTACCCAGTTTCCATATGGAAATCTTCAAATGACATGATATGGTACCCAGCTTTCCATCTGGTGCTGTCTTGAGAGAGGGATGTTATAAGTCTCATCTATTTGGCATGGAGATACAAGCACCAGTACAGGGAAGTTGCTGTATTCAGGAAAACATATTTATGTCTGCTTACTACTAACCATATCTAAATCCAAATCAAGCAAGTAGACATGCTTAAAGATAAGCAAATGGTGGAGCACATTTCTGAGATAGAGGATTGATGATTGCTGGTTACCATTATTATTATTATTATTATTATTATTATTATTATTATTATTATTATTATTATGCACTGAAGTTACCAGGAGGGCAGTCTACTTAATATCTCAAGAGAATGTGACTAACTGTATTGCACTGACTAAACTTAAACTCTCAGATTTTAAAAATTTCTGGGTTTTTTTTTGTACTGAACCATTCAAATGTGTCTGTTGTAATTTTATTTATTTGAAGGTAATAGTACGGAAGATTTTATCTAAAGGACATATTTTTGTACTGGAATATTATTAAAAACTTTGGATTTTTTGATAGAGACTTTTTGAAATTTGAATATTAAATAAATAAATAAACAAATTTTTAAACTGTGTTTTCATGTTTATTCATCATCATCCTCTCTGTGAAAAGCAAAATGCTAATTTTGTTCTACATTTCCACAAAGGATGATCCTGCCCAAGCACACAACAACATCCTGCCTGTGCAAGACTTAGGAAAGGATAATGCTTTAAAGAAATGTGGCAGAAGAGTCTAGAATTCCCAAGTTTTTCTTGTATATGTTTGAGAAAACATTTCGCTTGTGAGAAGGCACTGATCATTTGAAATTTGTTTTTACTCTGGTTTAAGAGAAAAAACATTCTGAAATTTCTCTGCATGTCAAAGTTAGGGAGCCCAGACTGAGCTCAGCCCATCTGCTGGGCTCTCTGCGAGTGGTATAAGCTGCAGGCCTGGGCTAACTCGGGCCGGTCTCACAGGCTTCTGAATTCTCAGGTCCTCAGGGCTTTACCATGCAAACTGTCTGGGGGTAGACTGGCTGAACTGACTGGGAATGGGGCAGATTTCCCTTGGCATTCCTGCCAACATGAGACTTCTGACTACCCCCTGAGATTTGACTGAATCAGCAAAATCCAGGAATAGCATCACATCCCGCCCGAAGTTCAGCTGCAGCAAGTCCTACAAGTTTAGCTGTAATTGTTGCAGCCATTCCTACTCCCATGGGCACAGCTGTCTCCCCTGGCGCAAGATGCCTTCGTTCATATCCACATTTGACAGTCCAACAAAGTGACTCTGTGATCCGAGACTCAAACTGATTTTGAAGGAAACAGCTGTTCTTGTTTATATTGATCATAGACATGCATGTGCATGGGGGATGCGAGTGAAATTTTTCCTGTAGGATTTCTCCAGTTCCAGGACTAAGCACGAGAAGTCTCAGTAAGCATTTAACACAGACAATGTGTCCTTCTGTGCTCATGCTCTTACATGAGAGCATGAGACTAACTCACCTTTGCCAGGTGCAGCAAGTTCTATTGAAAAAAATACAAAAAAGAGAAAGAAAATGAAAAAGAAATTAAAGAAAAGGAAGAAGAGAAGAGAAGAGAAGAGAAGAGAAGAGAAGAGAAGAGAAGAGAAGAGAAGAGAAGAGAAGAGAAGAGAAGAGAAGAGAAGAGAAGAGAAGAGAAGAGAAGAGGAAGAAGGAAAAACAGAAAACCTAACAGAAAGGTTAAAGTTTCACTAGTTGCTGGCAGTGAGACAGTGTGTTTCCCCACTACTCCTGAGTGAATTAATACTCTACTTCTTGAATTTAAAGCCAAGACTGGTTAGAAACTACTTTATTAGACCATAAGCTGAAAAATCTACAGTCCTTCCACACCCTGCCGTATGGTTCCATGGAAACACAAGGGAATTGCATCCAGAAGAAATAACATTTCCCTATCCAACCTGCTTTAGCTGTGTACTCAGCCCTGTGCTCTGCTGTCCCCTGCATTCCTGAAGTTATCGCATTAAATCTGGCTCAAAACAGCAAGTGTTTTGTGGGCAGGTTTTGCTCTGTCACACAATTTCCTGGGTTCTTCTCATCCTAGTGCTGGGTAGCAGAGAAACAGCGAAGGAATGAGCAGTGCAGAGATGGAATAGCACCTGTCACTGCTGACAAAAATGTGCTTGTATATTCTCATTTCAGTAGTTTGGTGGTTTGGTTTGTTTAGTTGATTAATTGGATTTTTTTCCTTCTTTTTTTTTCCTCCANATACAAGCACCAGTACAGGGAAGTTGCTGTATTCAGGAAAACATATTTATGTCTGCTTACTACTAACCATATCTAAATCCAAATCAAGCAAGTAGACATGCTTAAAGATAAGCAAATGGTGGAGCACATTTCTGAGATAGAGGATTGATGATTGCTGGTTACCATTATTATTATTATTATTATTATTATTATTATTATTATTATTATTATTATTATGCACTGAAGTTACCAGGAGGGCAGTCTACTTAATATCTCAAGAGAATGTGACTAACTGTATTGCACTGACTAAACTTAAACTCTCAGATTTTAAAAATTTCTGGGTTTTTTTTTGTACTGAACCATTCAAATGTGTCTGTTGTAATTTTATTTATTTGAAGGTAATAGTACGGAAGATTTTATCTAAAGGACATATTTTTGTACTGGAATATTATTAAAAACTTTGGATTTTTTGATAGAGACTTTTTGAAATTTGAATATTAAATAAATAAATAAACAAATTTTTAA